>CM059283.1:14360517-14393017 GCA_030347295.1 Setipinna tenuifilis
CAATAATAAAAATAGTGACAAAAATAAAAAAAAGTAGGCCACACACGCAACATTGTGTTTATGTACAGTTGTACACATGTACATTTAAGCAGTATGTAGTTTACAATGTGTGCTGTATATACAGTTTACACTGTACTGTAGTTTGCTTATAGACAGATATTAGATTATTTTCTTCAATCTATCTATGTATAAATTGTGTGATAAACATGTTCTCAGACAAAACATTTTCCTTGCAATAAATATGATGCTTCTTAGTCACAAATTCACAAGCATGTCTATGCTACTGTAACTGTTCGAGAGCCTACCTTAACACATGAATCTTCTACACGACAACATTCATCTGGAACGGACTTGGAGAAGACGATATGAGCAAGTGGCAAAGATGACACGATGTCCACCACCGTCCGAAAAAGCAATGGAATTTTCCTGATTTGTCCATAGCGGTATGCAACCAACAAAAGAGCAAGGGCACTGGCAACGACAACACATAAACCAAATAAAATGTCTTGGCGTGTCAAAGATAATATTGCGTCAAATTTCTTGTAAACATATGTGAAACTAAAAATGCCAAGGAATGCCCACATGGTTGCATATGCTAAAAGGTTGCGATTTCAAATACTACCTTAGTTAACTAGACCTCCGCAAGTTACACTATATAGACTTTGATCTTTATACACCAACAAAATAAACCTATTGTAAAACTACGTATAATGACCTACAAATGAAAACAAACTAGTAGAACAACATCACCCCCGCTACAGAGCAAGACAATCACTACAGGCAGACGCCTGACTCACAAAAAATAGGTTGATGTTATTTATAAAACCGGCTCAGACAGCGTGCCAGCCGGTGTGCTAGATTCATGGGTAGAGCATTTATTATGATAATTAACCAGGAGACATCCACTCATTGGTAGCCTGTGGTACTTTGTCCCGCCTACCCTGTAGAGATGCCCAATGGCAAGTCTTATACATTGTATGTTATTTGCATTGGTACTTCTTCATGACGGGCACTGAGTTCTATAAACCAGTGACCGAAAAACAGCACATCCACAAATTACCCTTAGTTCATATAGTCTATGTATGGTTTGTAATATTTGGGGGGGGTTAGAACTTGTAAAGACTTACCATAGTGTTAAAGTGTACAACGTAACTAAATCACACCACGAGTGCTCAGATGGGTTATCGGTTATTATTGATCACTCTCCCTCGTCAATATCTGGATATGGATACAATTGCTGCCTGTGACTGTCATTCAGAAAAAGTGACATACATGGTAATCAGCAGAAATACGATGCATTAAATATCTTACCGCTAGATGGCGATATTAGGCAGTGCTTTGACTTTTGAACTTGAAGCTGCCTGTTTGACATAATAACTATAGGGGGCTGATCTTATTCGCGTTTTAGTTTACTGTAAGTCGTTGTGTTTGTTTAAAAACAACAACAAAAAACACAAAACGAAAAAAAAAAAAAACAGAAAAAAACAGTCAATCAACAACATCCTATCAAAAAAGAACATGGCCAAATAACACACCGAAAGAGCATCCAAAATTGTATTTGGCTTTAAAAGAAAATAAAATTTCCATTGTACCTGGAGATGTTTTCTGTGTACTGTAACAAGGCCACAACAACACTACAGAACTATTAAGACATATCTTGCACAATCTGCAGCATGCTTCTAATGAGGTGAATAGGTCTGCAAAGACTTCTGTGGTAATTGTTCAGAAATTCTAAGAAATATACCTTTCAATAAACAATGCAATTATTTCCAGACATGCATGCATGCAAGACAATTAAACCAGAAGGTGCAGAGAGACAATCCAGTTATGATTGACTGATCTCTTGCCAGGAAGTCTGACATCGGCACATTGCATGAACTATTTAGAGAGTGTGGTTAACTTCACACAAGAAAAATTTAGTCCAACATCCCAGTCATCATTCATTCCATGCAGGAGCAGACACATAGGGAAAATAAGGAACATATGCAAGCATATATTCAGTTTAAGTTTTTAGTTTAAAATTAGTACATTTTAAAGCCACCCCCAAACTTTAGGCCTTGTGTGTACGTTTATGCACATATCACATATTTTAATCAGGAGATATAAAACACTGGGCTGACGTAGTTGCATGTAGTGCTGTGGTCTGAAAGCTGAGACAGACGCCCAAGTAATGTGCCTGGTTTGCTCAGTAGAGAGCGCCAGTGGGGACGTTGCACACTGATGGATGAGAGGTCACAGAGTTGGTGGGGCCTGTGCTTGATGGCTCAGACCCCCTCTAAAATTGGCTCCCAACAAATAAACTTTGGGACAGTTTTGACTTTCTTGTCTTGTATTGCACTGGTAGGGTACAAAACAAGGTGAAAAAAGGTTTAGTTTGTTAGTTTAGTTTGCAGACTGACAATTTGCAGGCATCCTGTCAGCATTTTTTGTCTTTAATGATTAAAAAAACGTTCATTAAAAAAAAAAAAAAAAAATGCAGTGCTCCTAATACAACTTTACCCTTTTGTACAAAATGTATTAGTTAAAAAAATGAAAATGAGGAATTTGTTTTGTGACAACCAGCACTCTGGCTATGCAAATGTTGAGCACTTACATGTAGATACAACATAAAAGAGACCGTTAAAATATAGTATTACCCTGTAACTTTTGAAGTGCCGTTACTTTGTGCAATGTGGTGACACTCATTTATAGCACAGTTCTGAGAGAATGTACTTCAGCAAGCTCTGTGCCACTGATTTCAGGCCTCTGTGACACACAATCTCAGTTTCAGCATTTATGGACTGACCTTTACGTTTGAGTGTGAGTGTGTGTCTATAATATATGCGCGTCTCCATGCATGCTGGTGTCTGTAGGCTTGGTATGAATGTGTGTGTAGGCGTGTGAGTGTGTCTGCATGTGCCAGAGAGTGGGAGAGGGAGGGAGAGAGAGAGAAAGAGAGTAAGAGAGAGAGAGAGAGAGAGATAGATAGAGAGAGTGAGAGAACTGTCATAGAGAAACCAGCTGTTTCTTAGTCATTTTCTTATTTCTATTTGACACTGTTTAATTGTCAGATTTTATCCATACTAGTGCCCCGGTGTTTTACTGTTACTACAGTAAGCAGTGGAAATCTTTGCCTGTACAATTCTTTGCATTGTCTGTGCAAACAGAACTGCACAAAATTGGTTAAATCATCTTCTTTACAGAAGGTTAAAAAGAAAGTTGTTAGAACTTGAGAAATGTTATTGTCAGTTACAGTCAAAGCTGCATGCTGCAGCTGCAGCTGATGTGTTTTATAAAATATTCATTTGGGGTAATAACAGTTTAATGTTGAAAATGGCAGAAGCTGTAGCTTTTGTTACATGATATTTAGTTGACTCTCTTATATACACACTCTGTACATATGGCTTTTGACAATAAAGCTGACTTTGACTTTGACTTACAGTGAAGCAGGTAGAAGGACACTTTAGCCATGGATGAGGGTGCAGGAGAGCACTGGTTATTCACTCCCCACCACCCACATTTTTCCTACTGGTACAAGACTCAAACCTGCGACCCCTCAAACGCCTTAACCATTCGACCACAGCTCCCCATAGCTTTCATCACCTCCTCTGGTTTTGTATGTTCCACCATGTGTGCAGCATGACACTGTCTTCAGGCTGCAGCAAGCGATAACGATAGGCCATACTGACTTCCTTCCTGTAGGTTTTAGATGCAGCATTCTGCGTTATCTGTCATGACCTCAGGTTATCATGACTTGCGGGAGTTTTTATAAAGTATCTAAAGGGCCTTAAAAGATTTATTTTGCTATATGCTGTAAAAATGTAAGAACACTGTGTTCTGTGTTGGCTGTGTTCTGTGTTGGATTTGAAATGATTTTGAATGTGATTACTTAAGCACAATCATTCAGCTGCAGATCATAGAGAAAGTCTCAAAAATAAACAAAAAAATCAACAACAAAAACATACAAGGACATATATCAACCAGTATGTGAGGGAGAGTGCAGACATTTTCCACCCGAAGTCAAATGTAGAGCCTCCTGTCTCCTCTCTGCGGAGAGAAAGAGTGAGAGAGAGAGAGAGAGAGAGGGAGACAACAAGGTGTGTGTGTTAAGGGCAATACATGTCCTTCAAAGTGAAATCACCTGGAACCCTGGCACTATGTTTATAGCTTCTGTATATGTGTGCTATTCTTTGGAAGTCGCAGTACACACGAAATTCACTTCTTCAAAGTCAAACTTATCACTGCTGCACATCTTTGATCTGTGGTATTCCAGGGAAATTATGCCATTCACTTCTTCTGGCAGTCTTCCCCGATTACTTGTAATTGTCATATCAGGTTTGTGTATTGCATTATTTAGTTTTCTACAGTTCCTGCTTTTGTCTACATTTTTTTTTAACAACTTTTTTGCTATGTGAAAATCTGACCCATACCTGACCTTACCCTTCTTGACTTTTTTTTTTGTGTTTTCGATGGAAAGATACGGCTTTGATACAGGAAGTGAGATGTGATGTGAGGCTGCAGAAAGACAAATGGTATCAGCATGCACGAAGCGTGCAAAATCGCAACACACATGCACAAAACGCATTCACACACACAAACACACACACACACACACACACACACACACACACACACACACACACACACACGCATGCATGGTTCATCATACACACTTAGACATAGAAATTGCATTTAAATTAATCAAAACAACACTTTTTTGGACACCACACACACACACACACTACTGCACAGATTTACACCAACACTCACATACAAACACCAACACACATAAGAACAATATAAACATTTTTACAACCTCTCTGTCTCTCTCTGTTTCTTTCTCTGTCTGTCTGTCTGTCTGTCTGTCTCTGTCTCTGTCTTTTGCCCTCTGTCTGTGTCTTTCCATTCTGTCATTCATTCTCTCTCTCTCTCTCTCTCTCTCTCTCTCTCTCTCTCTCTCTCTCTCTCTCTCTCTCTCTCTCGCTCTCTCTCTCTCTGCTACTCTAACTAGTGTACTCTTCTCTCTAAAACTAAAACCACATCCTAGCATGGCCTCTTAGTCTTTTACACACTTTGTTCGTGGCTTTGAGTGCCTCAGCCACTAAAGCCTGTGCGATAGCCATGACACCTACACACACACACACACACACACACACACACACACACACACACACACACACACACACACACACACATCTACATACACACACACACACACACACACACACACACACACCTACATATACACACACAGAGTCATACACACATACACATGCACCCCACTCCACCCTCCCCCCCAACCACCCTTCATCCCCTCAACCACCCACCCACCCACACAGACAGCAAGGCCCTATTGAAATAGTCTAACGTTCACTGCTGCCATGGCTTCCTCAGTCCCTGAAGGGAACAAAACAAAAAAACACAGTCTTACTGTGACCGAAAAAGAAAGAATGGGCTCCACAGACTCTCAGAAGAAGAGCACACACGAGCCCTTTACGGTAACCGCTCTTTCTGTGGTCTTTCTCTCTCTCATACAAACAGGAACCCAAGACTGGCGGCATCCCCTCACCAAGTCTTAGAAACCTTGGAAATATGAGGGCACTTCTGTTTGGGATTTTTTCTGTATGTGCATGTGTGTGTGTGTAGAAGTACATTCTGCAAAGTAAATTTGGAAAACAATACAATAATATGGGTTTTAGAGAGCAGTGCAATATGTGTGGAAAATATACTAACCATGTAGAATTTTAATACCATTAATACCATTTAGGATTGATTAAGTTCCTCAAACAATGTTTTTTTTTTTGATTACTCAGGGATGAGTGGTGTACGTAATTGTATTAGACAAATAGGGTTAAAAGAATGATTCAGTGTTTCATCAGATTGGACAATGACAACATTCAATCTGCAGATTAGTTAAGGACGACTTACATCATAGTTGAAATATGACCTAGCAGGAAATGATGAGGTCAGGTCGAAGGCAAACATTGTTTTATGTGGTAGCAAATATAATGCTCCCATTAATATATCATTAACTCCTGAGTGTCAGCTTTCCAACCAATATATGTGTTACTCTCTATCATTTTTAGATTGGAAGATATAAGCATTTACAATGTGTACCATATTTTTGGCTCACCTTGTACTTACCCTGTATATACCTAACACTAACCCAAACCCTAACCCAATGGTACAGTGTAAGTACATAATGTTAATTATTGTTACACACTTTGTTACACTGTACCTAACTGATGTAACATGGACAGTAAAATAAAGTGTAACTGTATCCACTCCTCTTAAAGTGCCCTAAGTGATCTTAAACAAAGTTAGCAATGGAACTCCCAGTGTCCTCATTTTCTCAGCTTTTGGGAATTTTGAAACAATTTCTGTTTTAAACCAGTGAGCCTTCATTTCTCCGTAACTCTCATTCTCCCAAGCAGTCGTAAATTTCCCCATTACCTTACCGTAGTTGTTGTACATGACAAGGAACCGTGTGTTTTTCTTTTTTTCAGACCCCATGTGAAAAGCATTTAAAGTTTTCGCAATTGCTGCCATGTACCCACCTTCCTGTCTCTCAGTTCCTCTGCCTTCTAGGAATCTGACCACAGAGCAGACGGGGTGCCGTCATACGTGGGTGCCAGCAATGAGATATTCATTAGCAGCTGTGAGGATGCTTCTGACTACCAAGACAGTAAAGATGTGCAATTCCTATGTGCTAACACACATAAGGACCAAAAAGTCTACTTTCAATATTGTTTTCTTTACAAAATGTTTAATGAAAATAGGTTCTCACATAGAAAGTAATGACATAATATTGCAAACTGAGTCAAAAAATAAGCTACATTTACATCGACATACAAAACAAAATGGCCTACAAGAAAATTACATCACATTTGTAATAATTAAGTACAGTTTTTGATCAGTAAAGCCATCAAGACTGTAACAGTAAAATATATTTCTTGTTTTTAAGCACTAAAGATAGCACATTAAAAACACAATCGTTCTTTCCCAGAGTCGAGATTCTGAATCCCTAATATGAGGTACTTGCTTTGTCTATTTTTATTTTCTCTCTTCTTATTTTTAGATTTTAAATTTGGTTAATATAGTTCCTGAGATTCCTAAGGTAACAGTATTGGGGATGTACTTTTCCCCAGAACATGAAAGTCCCTATACTTGACATCATATATTAACAGAAATAAAAAATATGTAAAGCTCTTTAAGTTATACATAAACAAGGAAAAATACAGACAACGAACCAAAAATATCAATTTGTACAGTGCATTGTCACAAGCTGCTGCTACAATTTAGAATGTTTTGCAGAACAAACTCATAATAAATTAATGTAATGTATTTAACTGTCCCTGCAAGAATTTTTCCATCTATTGATTGTCACTCGACACAGAGAGGTTTTTGCCTGAACTGGGAAGGCAGGTTACTGTCTGTTTCCATGCTAATAAATAAAATGCTAATGGAAGTACATCAACAGCAATGGTATAAGGGGTTATCCTGAAGCAATGAATGCGATCTTAATCTGAGACGGTGATATCTTGTGTGGCGGAACCCCATCAAAAGCCCTACTCTGTCTTTCCTAGAAGAAGAAAATGAAAATGAAACCCGTCCCTCTGTCTTTCACATGCAAGGCTGCATAGACACATCCATACAGACACACTCGAATACACACGCACGCACACACATGCGCATACACACACATACACACAGTTCCTGAGAATTTCCCATATTCCTCAGAAAGAACTCTGCCTGAGATCATGTGTCAACCAAAGACAAGCATAACCAGAAAAACTAAAAACTGATTGCCAGCAGCAATTACAGAAGAAAAAAAACAATCCTCACAGCAATAACTTACAAATCAGAAAACAGCAATAAAGTGTCAGAGTCAGGGTGGAAATCCCATCTCTGTCATCTTTGGAATTTTTTTATATAGTTTGGTTTCGCTCCTAATTTGGTTTGTCCCTCTCTTTCTCTTCTTTCAGAAACAACTACAACATACATACATACATACATACATACATACATACATACATACATACATACACACATACATACACACAGACAGACATTTTGCTTGCTTTAGTATTTGGCATGGCTCTTGTTGCAATGAGGAACAACATTCTAAGTCTTTGCATGTCCTCTGATCAGTCATTTAGTAAAGTCTGTAAAACAGTCCACCATGTTACGCCTCTGTCTTCACCTCCGAGAGGCGGGGATTGAAGCGCACCACACTGGCCCTCTCCTGATGGGTGGGGGGCCCTTGTTTGGCGACCAGCGCCTGGAGGAGTCGACTCTCCGCGCCCCGGTCCTCCTTCCCCTCTCGACCCCTGATGCTCGCCGCCAGCCAGCACTCCAGAGCCTCCTCGCTGTCCCTGTGGCTGAACACGGAGCTCCGCGCCAGGGACTCGGCCTCGGAGCTGGCGTCGAACCTCTCAAGAAGCTGGCCCACCATCCGCAGGTCGGCCAGGGAGGGGTGGGTCGGCTGGGCGTTTGGGGACAGGAAGGAAGCGGAGGAGGAAGCCGATGAGGAGGAGGAGGAAGCCAGGCAGCAGAGGCGCTGGTGGAGCCGCAGGCTGATCGGGTGAAGGAAGGCAGCCTCGCAGAGGGCACAGTGGTGTGGGCGCTCATGAGCGCTGTGGAGCCGGCGGTGCAGCTTCAGGTGGATGTACTGGGTGAACTTGGTGTCGCACAGCTTGCACTGGTAGGGCTTCTCCCCAGAGTGGAGCCTCAGGTGAGTTTTTAGGTTGCTCGTGCTGCTGAACCGCTTGTGACACACCTGTACGAGGGAAAAGGTCAAGGAGACGAGAGAGAGAGAGAGAGAGAGAGAGAGAGAGAAAGGGAGAGGGAAACAAAAGAAAAGAAAAGGCCAAGACAGATTATTTCTCTTTCATGATACAGATTTTAAAACAACACCCAGAAGGCAAACGTTTAATGTAACTCTATACCTATTCTTACCAGGAAGTGCTAGTGAAGGTTTTAAACAAAAAAGAATCTCGCCTTGTTTCTAAGTTACTCCAAGCCGGTTCTTTATTTGTTTTTGTTTTTTTTTTTCCACATGTCTCACTCAATTTGACAAATCACGTCATGGAGAGTGCCACTAGCGGCAAACATCTTAACGCCCTGTGCAACAACAACAATGAGGGACAAAAGGGCAAAGATTCCTCTGACAGCACAGGCAAAGGTGTGACGGCATGACATGGCAGGGCACGAAACTAGAAAAATAAAAAAATAAAGGAGTCCAGTCACAGCTGGAATGTCCCGGTGGGGTGGGGTGGGCAGGCTCACCTGACACTCGTGAGGTTTCTCTCCCGTGTGGACCAGGTGGTGCTTCTGGAGGTGGGCGAGCTGGGTGAAGCTCTTCTTGCACAGGTGACACTGGAAGGGCCTCTCACCGCTGTGCACGCGGAGGTGAACCTTGAGACACAAAAACACAGACGTCAGACAAGTAGAAACACGTCTACTCACACTGACACTGACCATGTACTTGACAAGTATGACTACTACTTCTTGATTAATGTCCTGTGTTTGCTTTAAGTCTTTGACCCGATGTACAGTCTAGTATGTGGGAGGTGGCTGGAGACAGCTCTGAACTTACCTTGAGGTTAGAGAGCTGTCCAAAGGTCTTGAGACAGACGTTGCACTCGTACTTGATCTTGCCGTTCTGTTTCTTCAGGGGGTAGGGCAGCGACTTGTATCCAGGAGACTCACGGCGGGGGGAGGGTCCACCCTTCCCACCATTGGCCAGGCTGAGGTTGATGGCCTCCTCGCACCCTGACATGACGCGGATCTCCTGGGAGTCCAGGGCGTGCTTTGGGAGCGGGGAGAGCTCCGGGGTGGCGGGGGCACCGCTCGGAGGAGAGGTATTCGGGGGGCGCTCTTTCAGACCCCCGTGGGGAGGGAAGGGCAAGGTGGGCAACCCAGGCTGAGCCACGGAGGGGAAGGGCAGGCCATCGCTGCCCAGGAAGGAGTTGTACCTCAGGGGGCCTCTGGAAGGGAGTAACCCAGGGTAAGGGGAGGAGAACTGGGGCAAAAGCAGAGGTGGGTAGTGGGGATGGTACGGAGGTAGCAGTGGGTACGGAGACTGATGGATTGCCCTGGGGGAAGGATAAAGAGGGTAGGGAGGGCTCAAGCCCTCGCGATGGCTGTAGAGGCCATGCAAGTGCAGGGGAAGCTCAGGGGCCGAAGGGGGGGTGCCTTGGAAGACTTGGTGGGCTAGGTCAAGATCCCTAGAGTCAGGTCGAGGGGAGGGAACAGAGCCAGGCTCTGAGGTGACGGTGGCGGTGTCGGTGTCATCCTCTCCATCCTTCTCGGCCTTTTTGCTAAAGTCCATGACCTGCTGTTCCTCGGGAGTGTCGGGTGGGGTGTCCCTTTCTAGAATCCCGACCACGTCAATCTTCTCGTCAGACTCGTCACACTCATCTCTCTCCTCCTTCTTCTCATCCTCTTCGTCACTTCTCGACCATGCTGGGCTAGGCGGTGGCTTCATACTGATGGCCCAGTGGGGTCTGAGGTTCTTTGGGGAATCAATCAAGTGCTCTACAAAGAGAGAGAGAGAGAAAGAGAGAAAGAGAGAGAGGGGAAGGGAAAGGGTTAATGTCAGCTAATTTGATTCAAAGTTAACAGTCAGTGAGTTAGTTTTAGTGAGTTGTGTTACCCTCCTGACTAAAACAACTCAAATGCAATTCTGATCTTCATGTTCACATTCCTTGAGAAGCGTCCATCGTAAAAAAAGCCGTTATTAAGTTGCGTTAAAGTCCAAAGTCATGATGAGCTCAACATGACATAACACTCAGCAGATGACTGGAGTAACAAGCTCCCTCCTTCAGCAAACACCGTCTCGCCCTCACTCCCTCTCATATCCTCCCTTTCCTGCCCACTTATGGTAAACGGTGACGCTTTCAGTTGTCAGATGACAGTAAGGAGATATTTTGCTTAGTTTCTGTATGACACTGCGGTAGTACTGCTATCACTTTATTAGACAACATAATTACTGTGTGGGAGTCCACGTACTGTGAGTGGGGCTGCTGTGTGTGGGCGGTTTAGTGTGAGCTCCTGAAAAACCATGTGTGTGTGTGTGTGTGTGTGTGTGTGTGTGTGTGTGTGTCCCTCCCCTCTCTCAGTTTTTTTATTACTAATTTGTGACCAATTCAGATAGCTGCATGGCAGAACGTACCGTAAACTGTATGAGATAAAACTGCGCTGATTGAGATTTTAAAAAGTGACATTCAAGCTCTGGCTCAAGCAAAACACTTACTGTCAAGATTAATTTAGATACCCATAGACTGAAAAGACCAGTGTTTTGGTGAGGGATTGCTCTCATGAAACAAAGTTTGTTTAAAGTATTGGCTTACATAATAATTTACAGGGAGTTACGGTAGCTTCTGTGTCATAACTAAAGGAAAAGAAAGTGAAAACAGTTACCCTCTTTAAAGCCATAAAAAGTCACGGTTACTGTAAACCTCGTTTTCGAAAGAAGAGAAAATGTCAAACAAAACTGGCATTTGAGATCTTTACTATAGTTGACGCATAACAATACTATCAACTCTCATCACAATATTTTGACATTTTCTCCATGAGGCATAAGAGTTTGGAGAGCCATGGACATGGTTACATTATATAGTGAGTTTCTTTCCCGTTCAAACTATTGATAAGAAAAATTGGCCGCAACTCTATCGGTTATAAATAAATGTCTTTTTACAGCCTCAACGTGAATCAGCATCTGATAATATTCAGTAGGAGAGAGTAAAGAAATAAGGAAGAAGCAATAAATAAAATAATCATCTGACGCCTAATTTATTCACCTTCCGAAACCTTCCTGTAAGACTTTATGAGCCGTTAAAAAAAAATGTTCTGAATTTCCTGACTTTCCTGTGCTTTCAAAAGCAATAGGGGCCTTCCATTGCCACACGGGATAATTGCCACCTGCTACAGTCACACAAAAGGCCAACAATACAGCCCTGAAGTCTATGGACGTATCAATGTGACTCAGACACTGCTTTACAACAATGCCGTTGTCTTCAAGGCCAGTGAGTAAGACTACAGTCACAGACCCAGCAGCCTTGAGGTCCCTTATCTTATCACTTTCCTACCTGCCAAAAATAGATGGCATAGACGTGACACACCGTCTTTCTCCCTGTTCTCTCTGATAAATCTAGCCAGTGAATGCTGGAATCGACACCCCCACACATACATACACACATACACACACACACACACACACACAACTGCCATGGACAGGAACACATACTGTCTCGCTCTGTTACACACAAACATAAGCGTGCCGCCAGTTGAGAATGCCTTTGATGTGGACTCACTAACATTTGCAGGTATTTGGCTCGCGACTTTGTGCTCTGGCACGGGTGATCTAGACGATTAAGGATGACAGTGACAAGTGACGCCTGAACCAACAGGCTGATGATGGGTTATGCCTTTGAGCATTCAAACTAAATGTGTAAGAACAGAAAGAGAAAAACCTTCCGCGACCCCCACACTGTCAAAACCACTTCAAATGTAGACCACAAATATGAATGTATCTTGAAACTCTCGCTATAATACACTTGTAAACATTCTTGTTTTTTTTGTTTTTTTACATTTAATTATATTGTTTTTACTTCAAACCTGATGTAGACCTGGTATGAACCTGTCGTTGTTCAAACTTTTCTGTGTTTATTTTTAATGTGTAGTCAGTTGTTACATCATTTTTTTACTCAATGTACACTACTGTATATCTCACAATTCTGAACAAACATGCTTCTTAATTATTCTCCCAATGCATAGTTTCCCTTTAAGTCTGCAGAATTACAACCTAGCACATTATTAAATGCAAAATCACAATAAACCCCATAACAAGTCCACAAAACGACTCCCTGTGGTATGAAGGAGGTGTTACTCACTGTGTTTGATGTGCTGCTCCCCATCATCTGGCGCTTGGCTGCAGAGGCGCTGGGAGAACTCCTGGCTGTACCAGACCAGAAGCTCCTGCTGAGGCTCCACGGGCCTCATGGTGTAGAAGAAGACGTCCTGGCCGTCCTGGCAGGCCACCAGGTTCTGCTCCGCCAGCGAGCGCGCCGGGTTGACGTAGCGCATCCAGTTACTGTGGTGCACGTCATAGCCGTCGATGAAGTGAAGAAGCTGACCACCTGAATAAATCTGTTTGAGGAAAAGAGAAGATGAAGAGAAGAGAAGAGAAGAGAAGAGAAGAGAAGATGAAGATGAAGATGAATATGTGATCTGTGAGTCAAACTGAACAAAAAGCTTAACTGTACACAGTCCTTGTCTAAGCCCTTGCCTCTTCTTTTACTTCTGAATTACAAAGTCACAGAAAAAAACAGAGCAATTGCTCAGCTTCACAATACATTTAATATATGTGATTCTTTTGCAGTACTGTAAGCTACAAATAGGTTAAACTTCCAGTTTTATATCTTATACATTTATCAAACTTAATATAGATCTTCTTCTTGGCAGCAGGGTAATAACAGCTGTAAATGTACAATGCAAAGTTTTTGCCAGTATAATAATAATAATAATAATTATAATAATAATAATAATAATAAACAAAATCAGTCCCAATTTGTGAAACACCAGTGAGTTACTGGTGGATCTGACCCAACCAGAGAAGACCTTCAGCCAGGCCAGGGCTGCTAGAAAACAGGGAAAACTAGTCACCTCTGCCATGTACAGAATATGTTCTCTGGAAGTCCTTTCTAATCCCCTCTGCTCTTCTCTTCTCTTTTTGTCCACTCTCACACTTTCTTTGTTTTTTTTCCTCCCTCAACAATACTTCTGCTTCTGTCCTCAGGTGCGTTTGAGTGTATGTAGGTGTGTAGGTGTGTAGGTGTGTAGGCGCGCGCGCGTGTGTGTGCGTGTGTGTGTCTGTGTCTGCGTCTGCGTAAGTTTCTGTTATTGCTGTCAAATCAGTGACTGCAGTCCTTTAAAAGAAATGTAAAGGAGGGGGGGCGTGGAAGGGGGAGGGAGTTGTGATGTGAAAACACACCCCTATAAACAAGCTCAAGGGGAATTCTGGTGCTTCAGTGCTTACCATAAAGACTCCTCCCCACTAAGGAGTGCTCAGTATGACGCAATGACAAACACACACACACACACACACACACACACACACACACACACACACACACACATACCCGTCACGTGAGATTCACTCTCACTGCTACGAGACAGAAACCTTTTTTTTTTTTTTGCGCTTGAAACGGAAACATAGAGGAAAGCACACACACACGGTGAACAAAGAGTGACTAAGGAAAAGTATGGTAAAGGAAGGGGAAAAAAACTCCTGTGTTGAAACAAAGAGCGACTGGAGTTTGAAGTGGTTTAAAAAAAACACACACACACACTTGTGAGACGGGGAAAAGTAGAGCAGTAGATGAACAAAAGTATTTTTTTCTCTCTCTCTCTATCTCTCTCTCTCTCTCTCTCTCTGCAGCAGGGGAGTCCATGCTGTGTCCCTAACAAAGGTCGCCAAAGGAAGTCACATCAATGGTTGCTTATGGTGAAAAAAAAAAGAAAAGAAAACCTTGGCTGGTGTCTGGTGTCTGTGAATGAGGCGGCAGACTAACCCACATGTTACATGTCAAAATGAAAACAAGAATGCTATGACAGCCATCAACCTATATGTGAGTGTGAGTGTGTGTGTGTGTGGTGGGAGAGGGGTGGTAACGTTAGGTAGTAATGGTTTGGTGTGTGTGTGTGTGTGTGTGTGTTGGGGGGGGGGTTGTTGTCAGAGGTGGCTGTGCTTGCGGCTTTTTCTTATGTGTAGAAACTCTAACCTTTTCCCTTCACTGACAAAACCAAAAATGGTCTTTCAGACAGACAGTGTCTTAACAGAAAGAGCCTCTGGACCTCAGTGACAGTAAGCAGCAAGCATACTGATCCATTTCTAAGAAAAAAGGTGGAAAAAGTCCCTGCATAGCCAAAGGCCAAGGGGGGCCTCATATGGTCCGACTCCCTCTTCTTTATTTAAGGTGTGAGTAATGAGTAGAGTAAAGAGGGGTCAGAGATAAGTTCAAGTGGGCGATTGACGTGTGTGTGGCTGTAGAGGAGTATGTATGTCGGTGAGTATGTGGGAGGGGTGATGGTGGCATCTCATGTCCTGTGGCTCATTCGTTGGAATTTCATGGAAGAGCTCAGAAATGTACTGGGAAAGTGACCAGCAATCTGTGTGTGTGTGTGTGTGTGTGTGTGTGTGTGTGTGTGTGTGTGTGTGTGTGTGTGTACCCACCCTCCAGAAGTACTTCCTGTTGGCCTGCGGCGGAACGTTGTCTTTGGTGTAAATGTCTCCCTGAAGGGGTCCAAAACGAGTCCCTTGAGGAATGTACTCCTTGCTGAACACTCCTGTGATCTGGAAATGAGAAAAATACATGATTTTAAAAAACTGTTTGGCAGCAAAGACAATATATATATGTTTTTTCTGTTACCCAGAAAAGCTCAAACACCAAGTCAAAAACACTCAGAGGCCATTATGCCTTCTAAGGTTGCTCTGGTTTCAAGAAACCCACCAGCAGGTTCACAGCTAGTTATCTTTTGAATGTGGAATCTGAAAACAGCTCAAATGTTTTCTCTCTGTCACTTTCTCCTTGATCTCAATGACTGTGTCACTCCTGAGCTCTCGAGTTTTATTTTAAGAAGCTGCTTCTATTTAAGGGCCCGACTGGACGCATTTTGGCTCAGAGTGACACACTTTCGTCGTTAACAAGTTAAACGACTCAGGAGGAATTAACACTTTCTCTCTCCTCGACCTACTCTACTGACCCTCTGACCTAGTGACTGCGGTCTTACTTAAACCAGTTCTCCAAAGCCCCCAAATGAAGTTCAGAGCAATAACAGTAAAGGAAACCCACCACCACCACCCCAAAGGCCTTCTTGGATCATTGCTGTAAATTATTAACCGGGCTGAAACAACAGTCCGAAAGGAGACTGCTGGGAAACCAAGAAGAAGCTGAGGACAGTTACGCCCCTGTGTGTGTATGTGTCAGCTGTAGCAAGACTAATTGTGTGGTTTCATCTACCAGGAAGCCACTCTCTCACTTTGGTCCCTCCACCATTTTTCAAAGAGAACCATATGCGGTCATCTAGAGTGTATACACATACAACTGTTTCCTCATCAGTATTTCCACGAAAAAAACGTAAAACGTAAAGCAAGTGTTAGTTCCGAGTTCCAAGTTCAATTGCCTCAAGTTTTGCATGACTCAAGCCAGGTGTTTTTTTTTAGTTTTTTTTTTTTTTAAATCTGACAGTGTTTTTACATTCATGAAATAGAAAGATAGGCAGACAAGGGGGAGGGTGAAAATGAAACATGTTGAAGAAAGGATAGGGAAGGGCTGGTGTGGAATGGAAAGTAAGGCAGCTGATGCAACGGCTCGGACGGCATCACGTCACACATGGGGAGATCAGAGCTGGTGTGACAGCGAAATTGTGTTTCTCAAGTCTTGCGTGGCTAAAGACTGATTAACTGCTTGCTGTTGCTGGTTTTAAGTGGCAGTGGTGGGGTATGTGTGTGTGTGTGCGTGCGTGTGTGTGTGTGTGTGTGTGGGGTGGGCCACGCTCCACGCTAACATCCCCCCCACACACACACACAAGCACTGGCCTACGCAACCACACACTCACCCCATCCCACCCCACCCCACCCCCATTCCACTGCTGAGCGAAGTTCTTCACTAAATGAGAGCCACGCCACCACGCTAACCCCCCCACCCCTCAACCCTGGCCTACACAGTCACACCAACCCCACCCCCACCCCCACCCCAGCCCCTATGACAACCTGTCTGAAAAGGGCAGTAGCGCGAGCTGGCAGGAGTCTTCATCAGCACTCCAAACGAAAGTAATTGACTTAACCTACTTCCCCCTTCTCTGGTGTTGGCACAGCACAGAGCAGACCCATCTGCCACACGTGCCCCCAACCCCAGCTGCCTCTCTCCAAATGGTGGTGGTGGTGGGGGTGGGGGTGGGGTGGTGGTAAGGATGGGGGCTTGTTGGGGTTGGATTTGCAACAGGGTAGATGTGAAAAGGGTGGGGGGAGGGAGTAGGGGTGTTTATCATTTACCCCCACCACCCCAAAAATGAACCCTATTCCCCTCCAAATGGCCCTGGTGTTCACTCCAGATATTGGAGTTGTCAGTAGTCTGTTTGGACTAAGTGTCTGCTTGCACAAATATAATACTTTTATTACTAGCTGACTCCTTTGAATCATTTGTTCAGTACATTTACTATAAAACAACTCCATGTATCTTTTTGTAAGAATTTCTCACAAACATGTCCTGGAGTCTCTTCATATAAAACTGAGCCAAACTGAGAAAGTAACTAACGATCAGGGTGCACCTATGGGCCCGTGCTTGGTTAAAGCGTGAGAATTTAGTCTGGCTATGACTGGAAATGAAGCGGGAAAATCAGTGAACTCCCGACTCTCTGTCTTTACTTTACTAAGTTTCTCTTGCCTTTCCTCAGCTTCCTGCGGCCTTTTGCCAGCCCCTGCCAGCAAGCGCAGTCCAGCTCCTGGAAACGGACAAAGCCCAGTGGGATACGGACTTTCCCATGATTGGTCTGGCCAATCACTACAGCTGACATTAAGTTCAGTGCAGTACTTAGAAGGGAAACCAGAGGTGTTCACAGACTCAAAAAGGAAGTGTGCGTGTGTGTGCGTGCACACAAACACATACACACATACACACACACACACACACACACACACACACACACACACACACACACACATAGAGGGGAGGGGGGAATGCATGCATAAAAGAAAAGAAATATCTGGAAATGCAGATTTGTTACCAATTCAATTAAGTGTTTCACAGAATGAGTGAAAAGTAAGTGTGTCAATGCAATCTGGCACTGATGTGAAGATACTGTGTGTGAGAAAGACTGTGTATGTCTGTGTGTGTGTCTGTGTGGGTTGGATGCAAGGAGTATTTTTATCAGTTGTGTTGAGAAAGAAAAAGCAGAAGCTCACCAAATATGAAAGGAGGTTAGCAAGGAGTCAATGCATGAAAGCAGAAGCGAGAGTGGACTCTGACATATTAAGCGCAAAAGACAAAAATTTGTTTTGGTTTTCAAACAGCAAGGGTGTGTGTGTGAACAAGAGTGGGGATGTGTGTGTGTGTGTGTGTGTGTGTGAGAAGCAAATATGTGTGAGAGAGCGTGTGAGTGAGTGAGTGTGTGTGTGAGAAGGAGAGTGAGTCAAACAGCAAGGTGTGTGTGAATAAGAGTGAGTGTGTGTGAGAAACATCGTAAATGTGTGTGTGTGTGTGACAGAGAGAGAGAGAGTGTGTGTGTGTGTATGTGTGTGTGTGTGTGTGTGTGTGTGTGTGTGTGTGTGTGTCTGTGTCTGTGTATGTGTGTGTGTGTTTGTGTGAGAAAGACAGTCAGTGTGTGGGTGTGTGAGAGAGCATGTTCTTCTCTGACTTTGAACCCACTGTAGCTAGTATTCTGCTCGTCTGGCACCAGGTTCAGCAGAAGGCCAAGAGAGTTGCTTGCTGCTTGCCTGAGGAGCAATGCTCATGCTCGTGTCTGCAGAGCGTGGAAGCCAGCAACCGGCCAACGCCGGCATCTCAGTGAGCTCACACACTCATTTCACACCTCTCGCATTAGAGGAGCAGTGAAAAAAAGAAAATAGTGTGAGAGAGAGGTTGAAAGCTAATGAAGAGTATGCGCAAGTGTCTGTGTGTGTTAGTGTGTGTGTGTGTGTGTGTGTGTGTGTGGGGGGGGGGGGGGGGGGGGGGGGGGGTTGTAGGAGGAAGACAGAATAAAAAATACACACACAAAACCACAGCCTTTGATGTGCCAGAGCGATGCATGAGTTAAGGCATCTCTGGTTCTTAAAAGACCAGCCTACTTTCCAAAAGTGCTTAAGAGATGCCCTTAGATGCTTGTTCACTGCTTCATCAGCCCTTAGATGCCACATCGCTCTCTATCTCTCTCTCTCGTTCTCTCTCTCTCTCTCTCTCTCATGAAATCTATTCCCCATTGATCTACTCTATAGAGAACCCTCAGGGTTTATATGGAAACCTGTCAGGAAGCTTTTACTTTCTGAAAGCGCGTTGGAGCAACCTCAGGGGTTGCATAAGTCCCTGCTCGTCTGATGAGAGGATGGCTTGATGCAATCAGCCGGGATCTGAGGTCTGATCGCCTCATGGATAGCGTGGCTCATCACTGAAACTTTGAGATGCTAACTGACTAAAAAAGCAAACACCACTGACCCAGAGAAAGCCACAGCAAAGAGGCTTAAGCACCAGAAGAATCTCTGGGTCCAAGCCAGCCACACTCAAACCAGAGAGAGGGAGGGAGGGAGGGAGAGAGGGGTAGAGAGAGAGAAAGAGAGAGAGAGAGAGAGTGACGGGAATGGATGGGTATATCGTGCAACTAGTATAAAAGGACAAATGAGGCAGAAACATGTCATATTACTTGTGACAGCTTTTTGTCACTTTTTTGTTTTCCTAGTAACTGTTGAACATCTAAAATAATTTTTTAAGACCTGATTCATGCCAATCCTACCCCACCCCACACAAAAACAATTACAGAACAATGTGGTTGTGAGGAAGCAAGGCTTTTTAATGTAAACTGACAGGATGCCACTTAATGACAGCACAGACACTTCATGGGAATGCTGGTTTCCTGTGGTAATTCCACAGAATGTGGGTTTTCCTTATCCACAACCCATCAATGACAATATGTTATATTTCCGGGCATTCTACAAAAAAGGGTTTAGCTTTCCATTCAGCCTTATTAAGCTATTCTCCGTCTTCCAGTGAATCTCAAGCGTAACTAACCTTGACTGATGTTAAGCTATGTTCCTTGGCATAATTTGAAAGCTAACTGGAAGTGTTTAATTGTGTATGTGTGTGTGTGTGGGTGTGTGGGCGGGTGGGTGTGTGGTGTGTGTGTGTGTGTATGTGTGTGTGTGTGTATGCGTGTGTGTGTGCACGTATCATGCTTTCAGTTTCCCGTGGCACGTACCTCATTTTCTGGGCTGTACTCAAACGTGAGATTGCGTGGGATGGAGGTCATGGCACGAGGCACCCCGAACGCCGGGTCGGACAGCTGGTCGTGGACGATGTACGTGCAGTGGAGGGAAAAGTCAGCCTCCCTCCACTCACTCATGTTCCCCATCGATGGTTCTAGCTTCATCCTCACTTTTTTTTTCTTCCTATCCCTGGTCTTCTGTCCTGCGCTTTGGCAAGTCCTCTTTCTCTCTTGGGTTATGTCTGGTTTGGTCTTCTCTGCTTTGGTATGGGTTGCTTGCAGGGTTCTTCAAGTCTTTGGATAGGTTTTAGTTTGTTTTCTTACAGCTGGCAACAAGAAGGAGAGGCAACAAGACATAAGAGTCTATTAGACATAATCAAATAAAATACAAGGCACAAACATGAAATAATGACAGCATATTAAAAACTAACGTAAGAAGTAAGCTTAGGGAGATGTTAGAATCATTCTTAGTTGGTGTTCCACACTGGAAGGGCATCAATGAAACAGCCCTTTCACGTTCATACAATAGTTTTCTTTATCAGCCAATAACTTTACGAAACTACTGCAATGCATTGCATCATTACAACACTTCCAGTGAATCTGGGTTTGACTGTCGAACAAGATATGATCTCTAAACTATGCCACTTTAATGGCCGCATTGCCAATGCCAACACCAGTGCTGCCAGACACACCTGGGTGACCTCACACTTTTCTTTTCCCCCCACACACACTTTTGCCATCCTTCTGTAAATAGGTGTTGTCACCAAACCACCTGCCACACTGTGACCATGAGGAGTGAGTCAGAGTTAGCCCATCACCCACATATAGATTATTCTGTTGCCCTTGCTGGGCCCTAAAGCTATTCCTAACACTTGCTCAAGAAATGTTTTTTCTACTTTTTCAATGCACTATGCCAATACATTTTGACATGATCCATCAAATGACAACAATAAAAAATAACATTTTTGCTTTATTGTGTCATCCTTGTTTTTTTTTTTTGTAAAAATAATGCACAACATAATCTATTTGGTTTATCTGTCAAATATTAAACAGTCTCTCTCTCCCTCTCTGTGTCTCTCTTTCCCTTTCTCTCTCTCTTAGTTCACCCAAACCTTAACAGCCAATAACAGATGTAGAAAAGAAGCTGTGTTGTATAAGTTTGTAAGGTATAACTTAAATGTCCCATTATTAGGGTAACCTGGTGTGTTTGTCATTCACACAAGCTCCAAATCAATCCACTTAACATCCATGGCCATTCAGTGTCGGACAAACTGCCAAGTATCCCTTCTCAGTCATCAAAACAAGCCACCACAAAAGCCAATACCCTTGTAACATAACTAATTAGGACACAGAAAACTACCAAAAGTCCATTTCAATCATCGCTATGATGAATATGAAGAAATCAAGATGCCGATGTGAAAAACACAGCAAAAGAAGCAAAAGCACGTTCACTCACTTTCACACATTCATTTAGCTGTGAGATGCTCCTCTCTTGAATTCTTTGGTGGTGCCATTTCTTGACTTCTCTTTGACTATTATCACCATCCCATTCTGTTGCTTCAACAAGTCCTCTTACAAACTTAATTTCTTCTCCCCTTGTTAATTTTTTTTTTAATAATTATTTTTTGTGTCTAGCGTCGACTTCTCTTGAGGCTTCTCGGCTATTTGTTCTCCACTGGCCTGTCCACCTGTATTGGCCACAACAAATAAAAACTCCAGACCTTGCACTGCGCCAGGGCTTTTGAGCAGATCTGCTCAGCCAATCAGAAGTCACCCCGTGTGTCACATGACCGCAGGGATTAGCAGGAAAAGATCCAATTGGGACACAACCAGTGCCTTCAGACACCCGGTAAACACCAATATGGCCATAAACATAACACAAGCTCCCGTGGACAAAAGAACAATCAAGAGGATGAGTACAATATGGAGGATAACCAGATGGCTGGATCTGACCCCTGGTGCACCAACTACCCCCCCCCCCCAACACACACACACACAAACACACACACACACTTCACTGGACTTTCTGCTTCATTGTGTGTCATAATCAATCTGGCAAGATGACCAACCACACACCCCTAAACACACACACACACACACACACTCATCCACTGACCTACATCCAGTCCTGCTTGTTTGCTGGTGGTGTGGTTTTGTAATGTGGATCAGGCCAGCACACTGGTCTTTGCTCTGGTCTGGGTCAGAGGGTCAGGGGGTCAGACGCACCTGTCTGGTCTGAGCGGCTTCCTTCTTTTCTCTCGTGAGGCCAGTCTTACTTTCAGCTCCCACATTGGTCACACCTGACCAATCATCATGTTCTCCTTAGTGGCCTTTCGCATTAACACATCCTACACACTGTTGCACACGGCATCAGACAGGAAAAGCAGTCAACATGAAACCGAAAAGAGACCATATGGGCACTGACTCTTCACTGTGTCATCCATTAAAATGGCCACCATTTCATAATAGAGGCAACTCAGGTGTACAGCATGAATGCAAATGATGACAAATAGTGATGGATAACTTTTGTCAGTTGGTTTCATCAACTGTGAAACTCAGAAAGTAACTAAACTTGTAGTAGCTACAACTTTTTTGTCCTCATTGCACTCTGTTATCCTTAAATGTGTTGTGAGGTTCTTTTTTTATTAACGCTTTAGTCCAGATAATATAGAGCTAGCAAATTTGACAAATGCTAAAACAAAAAGAATATGGCCAGACAACAATGGGTCAGACAACAATCAGTTCAGAGTTACATCATCATTAACTCCCAAGAAGCACTTTCATTTTCACCTAAGAACAAAAGTATGACACTTTTTGGTCCTTACTAAACATTTTCATAAAGTTCAAAAAGCGGTCATAGACTTGTTGTACATACATGTCTATGTCTGTTTGTTTTGGGCACGCTTATGTGTGTGTGTTATTTAAGACCCCCCCAGCCCCAGCCCCCCCTCCCCACCCCTTCTATCTCAGCGGTAATCTTGGCCTAGTGAAACAGTAAATTGGCTGACATATGGCTCAGCCGCTATTCCGGGAGGAGTCAGGGGTCTGCAGTGGGGCGTTGTGGCTGTCGCGTGGGAGGCACGCCATGCGCCAGGGGGGTGAGGCTGAGGTGGGGGGCGGGGAGGGGATTGGGGAGGGTGGGGGCAGAAGGTTGGCGAAGGAAAAGCTACTGAGCGTTCCCTCTCCCTCTCCCTCTCCCTCTCCCTCTCCCTCTCCCTGCGCTGGGCTAATTTCTCTAATTTGCAGACAGTCTGGGCCGGGCTCAGTGTCTCAGTGTCTCAGGCCACGGGGCTAATGTCGGCTCAGAGCACCGACCGTGACTCCACCCACCCCCGCACACCCGCACCCTCCATCCCTCCATCCTCCCCCCACCCCCGCACACCCGTCGGGGAGCGTGTCAGAGCGCGTGGCACACCAGTTGCACTTTTCCAGTGAGTGCTGACCCAGGCTGGAGGGGGGGTGGGGTGGGGGGGGAAGTGGTGGTGGTTAAAGGGAGGGGTAAGAAGAGATAGCAGGCCGGGGGTGGAGGGGTTGGGCGGGGGGGCGGGGGGGGCGGGGGGGGGGGGGGATTTGAGTCTTGGAGTTAGTAAAGGTTTCAGACAGAAACAAACTACAGGAATAGGTCCTGGCTGGGTCAGTGTTATGCATGACACACCTGTTTATGACTCGCATGCCAATCCTACAGGTCACAGGGCATTCGTGGAAAACTTTCCACAACGTGACACCATGACGAAGAGAGAGAAAGAGAGAATGAGTAAGAAAGAAAGAGAAAGAAATAGAGAGAGAAAGGGATAAAGACAGAAAGAGAGAGAAAGAGAAAGAGAGGACGAAAGACAGAGAGACAGAGAGAGAGAGAGAGATGAAGAGACAGGAATCAGGAAGGGAGAAATAGAATTTCCTTTGGTCACATGATAAACTTGATGATGTAATGCTGAAACAAGGAGCTCAATAAAAGGTCATGATGGTGTAAAAAATGAAACCTGATTGGGCTATGGTGCAACACAGAAAAGCACTGCAGCACTTTGAGCTACCGTAAATGACAAACAAACAGTGACGATGCAGGACACAGGTACCTTTTGCGATGACCTCATTTGAAAACTGAGAGAGAAATAAACTCCCTTCAGACACACACACGCACACACGCATACACACACACACTCACACACATACATACACAGACACAAACACGCATTTAGAGAGATAAAACAACACCAACACCTGGTCTACAAAAAAGAAATCACTTTTTCTCTCATCCCTGTTTTGAGGCTGTTCACTTTTTCAGTCTGTTTCTCCATCTGTTGCTCTGGCAGCTGACACTAGCACAACAGACCTGGAGCCTGGGATGTGCTAATGACTCATATTTACTATCTATGTATCTATATTATGTATTAAATATATTTATTCTTTACAAGATATTCATCAGTTATCTTTATGCAATTGATAATAATAACATGTATTTCAAATATTTATTCTAGATATTCAGTAAACATCTTATTTATTCATTAAAATCAGTGGGGAGGCACTGCATTGTTAATGCCTTTGGACAGTCATGGGGATATGTAGACAAAAATAAAATAAAATAAAGTAATAAAAAAGCATTAAAGAAATTAAAAAGCATTAATGCTTTGGGTTAGTCATGGGAATAAGAGAGACACAATCTAATTGAAATAATAAAACGAATCACATTATACTCCTCGTGGCAAACAATCTGTACATAAGGCTGGAGATTTTTACTCATCCCCATTTAAACAAGGATATAATACAAATAGTATAATAATTATACTAAAATTATTATATACAATAATTAATATAATATAAATACAATTTAAATAGTTGATGGGGGAAGCGTATGAACCCAATTTGATTGAAGGACCAATTCTTTGGGAAGGCTGACACTTTTGATGGAACCCAAACATTTCCTTTACTTGTGAAGGTCTTATGACATGGCCTGTGTTATTAGATAGATAACTTATCAGTGTGTGATTTCAAAGGTAGTGACTGATTACATCGCCTCTGTTACAGTCAGTTGACTTTCACTTTCAGCTCAGGGTGTGTCGTGGAATGTTTTCATCATTCATTCCTCGCTGGTGCTCACACGGTGGTCGCGAGGTAGTGTATGTGGCAACACCTTGTGACAGAAAACCACATCTGTCAGACGGGACGGCTGTGGGATTCCCATAACTAATGTGTCACAAAGTAAAAAAAACAACATACACTCACACAGACAGACACAAACAAAAATAGAAAACAGCCATGTCTTCTTAATTTCACTTTCTCCCTCCCATTATTTTTATTGTCTGGTACGTTTTGCTTGAGAAAGAACCCACACACACAAACAAACACACACACACATCCTCCTGTTATCTTTCTATTGTCTCAGAGGTAAACAATAAACAGCTGATATCCCTTGCGCCTTCCTGGGTAAAGAGGATTAATACGTGTTTTCCTATTGTTTTCCTCAGATTCCGTTGCTAGGCTCTCCCTGCCAGTCAAAATTCCCCAGCAACAGCCCCAGTCAAAGGCCTCTCCATTGAGCACCATTTCAGAGAAACGATAATACGTTAAAGCGACGCTCAGGCCGATCACTTTGTTTACCGTTGCCGAGCCAAGCTTACGGAGTTGACAGATCCCTTCAAATTCCTATTATCCTCTAAAAGAAAAAACCTTAAATATGTTGCATATAAGCTCATCATCTAAGTGCCAGTGGATTGTTTTTTTTCTTTTTGCATTTGATCTGATTGTTTTAAAAGCTCTGTTATGTGTTTTTGTGCAACCTTTGTTTTTGCCCAACCCGTATGACCTCAGATTCAATATGACTTTTGTTCCACCAGTCAATTTTACTGTTGCTAAGGCCAAAAGCAGGCCCAACAAATCAACATTTCTGTACACCTGTCACCCCTATGCCATATTGATTGATAGTGTGCGCCCATAAAATTGCTACTAAATGGACGTATATGGATGCGTGTTAACCACTAATTGACTTAATTAGGGCATTGTTTTGGCGTCAGAGCAAATGAATGTTTGAGGACTTACTCACAGTCTGTGCTTTTAGTCGTGAGACCGGCACAGGCTTTTCAGGAAGTTTCGAGAAGTGAAACTGACATGCCCCCAGTGCTGTCTGGTGCTGTTGACGATTTTTGTGTTGTTGTGAAAAAGGAAAAGAAATAAACAGTGAAAGCTCAGATGATCCTCTTCACGAACAAACACATTACCATTGTCAGTGATCCCCCATCATGGGCCATATCTTCCATCTGTTTCAAGATTGGCATCATGTGTTGTGGTGTGGCAAGGGGTTGGACTGGGTGGGGGTGTGTGGAAAGAATTGTTTTCTCATGGCTTTCGCTACAGCTTGGTGGGTGAAGATTTCCGACAAATTTAATTTTCTTAAGTCCCAGCGACTGTTCTCAAGTATGACAAATTCCCCATGTCCAATCAAAAAGCCCGATTGTGGTAAAAGTGTGTTATGATTGGTGGGTTGAGATGCCACAGGGATTTGCTGGAAACATCTGGAGTGGGGGAATCAAGAGCGATTTTGAATTGCTTTTTATCTCCGGTGGTCCCCAGAGAGCCAAAAGCATCGTTCATCAATGTGGATTAGGCACCAATCCCCGTGAACACCCCCCCCCCCCCCCCACACACACACACACACACCAAAAGTTGCCATGGGAATGACAACAAGGCAGGAACATCATTGGTTTTGTGCCAGTCTTTCTCTTTCTACATCTGTAAACATTGCACACGCAAACCTACATTGACAAAAATGATACAGACAGACAGACAGACAGATAGATAGATAGATAGATAGATAGATAGATAGATAGATAGATAGATAGATAGATAGATAGATAGATAGATAGATAGATAGATAGATAGATAGAGAGATAGATACATACATACATACATACATACATACATACATACATACATACATACATACATACATACATACATACATAGATCAGTAAGGGCTAATCTAATCTTTAGACATCACAACTTCAGGGGCTGTAAAAGACAGCCACCCCTCTTTATCCTTATGTTGGCATAGAGCCTTGGTGCAGTTAAAAATGTTCTCAGTCTGTAAGAAAGAATAACAACCAGCTCTGACTAAACCCTGAACTACACTTGTTCCTGGTCTTGTGGCTAAGTCATCTACGACCCAGGGTGACATGTGGTGTTTTGTGCAGCGACAGAAAAGTCCCAAAGCTCCCATATCACATGGGCAGTCATGACAGTGTTGTTTACTGCTCGATTTGTTTTTTTACCGGTAACTGGAAAGCAGATAGTACCTATTTTGTTAAACTGAAGCTCACTTGACCTACAAGCTTTGCGAGAGACTTGGCAAGAATACAGAAAAAGTGAAATACCTCACTGTGAAAATGCTGCAACACCATGGCAACTGCGTTGGCATACGGCTCTGCATGTGTGGTTGCCCATCTTCGAGGCCAGAACGCTGTGTCTTATTTTAAGGAAAGGGCGTGGGAGAGACAGCTAACACTTTCTTACCGATGTCTTAGATAGGGCCATATCTCTGTGTGAAAAGACACACACAAGTTCACACCTCTGTCTGCTGCGGCAACACACAGGAAGGTGCAGACATTTCATAACTGTACAGCTCCCTTTTAATTTCTCTGATGTTATGCTAATGCACCTTTGCACACTCTTGACTAGCATCAACACCTAGAGAACACAGTCCTGCAGCTATTGTGTAGCACAAAGAAGCATGCTTTCAGAACAACAGCAACAACAACAACATATTTCGGATTGCGTGCAAAGCACAGACAACTCTTCCCATTTCTTCAGTACTAGCAGTTGAGCAATGTACTCGTTAAAACCTACTTAGTAAAATTAAAACTGTGAAGGAGGACACTTACTCAGAATAACAAACCACTACCTCAAACTGTTACCGCTTTGTGCTGAAGAAATGCCCCTGACCCTTAGCCACAGCTGTCCTAAAAGTCGTCCATGTAGACGAACCAAATCATCACAACATCAACTTCCTCAAATAACCAAGATTGTGCTCTGACAGCCGGCGACTAGTCGTGCGAACTTACGAACAGTTTGTGAATATATTGCAATAATGCTACAACACCTTAGTCTGAACATCGTGACAGCTCATTTAAGGTAGTCTCTAAGTCATCACCCCCATGTCTCTCTAAGTCATTCCTCTTCGGTCATCACTCAGTGTCACACCATCTAATGCCAGTGGGTACTGTTCTGCCACGCTTTCATTATTTGTTTCTTAAGGCAATGTGACAGCATGAAACAATTAACAATGTTAGGCTATTACAATATGGATGCGGGAGTTGTGGCAACAAATCGCATTCTTTGTCTTTAGTTGCCATAACAACTGGATAAAACAGACAAACACTTTCAAATACACTCATCGGGCCCATTTGTGTAATCAGGAGCATCATACCATATAAGGATTTGAGAACACTCCTGAGAAACAAGAAGGAAACTCTTGGCCTGTATTTTGTACTTTTTTTTTTTCAAAGCAGCTAGAAGTTTTTAAACTAACATCCTTCTCCGTTGAGTCCCAGAGGTAAAGCAGCATGAAAACTGGAGATGAAGTTGTCAACACTTTTTAATGAGCACCCACACAGGAGACTTTTAAGGTCTTCTTCAGGGTCTGTAGACACCAAGGCTGATGTGGTTCTCACTCTAGATAAACTGTGAAGTTCTTCGCTGGCTTGCGGTTCAGTTCTCACAGTGAGCTGCAATCCAAAATAAACACACTCTTTTTTTTTAAGCAACCTTATTAAATGCAGTGATGTACTGGAGGCTAAACACAAACACAATTTATGAATGTTTTTAAAGAAAAAGAACATTTACTCCCGTTTTTAAATGAAGCCAGATGTTAAGAGAATGCTAAAAGAATGTGCATAGCTTAGATACCTTTTTCACCACAGAGTTTGTAGTTCACCATAGCATTCGTTTTTTTGCTGTTGCCCGATTTTTTGAGGAACCGCCGAGAATAGGCAGGTTGGCCTGAGTGAATTGAACACGAAATTCAACGTAGCGTCACAGGCAGTATGGGCAGGCCCAGGCTAATGATTTAGCGCATGTTTGGAAACAAATACTTGGTATGGGGTTGCAACTTTTGAAGCCAGGTTACCCAACACTGCATGGTTCTCATCAAAAAACCTTCTGCAAAGTGAGATAAATATGTAGGTGACATTAGGATGACAGAGCAAAGTTGGTGTACCCCTGTATGATAAGTTCAGCAAATGTGCTAACCTGTTACTATATGTGTGACACGCAGCCAACAGGATGCATTCAGTAGATAATTACATGATGTGTGCATCGCCTGCATGCACACCCCATGCATTTGGAGGATGTGAGAGTTTGTGTGTGTGTGTGTGTGTGTGTGTGTGTGTGTGTGTGTGTGTGTGTGTGTGTGTGTGTGTATGTGTGTGTGTGGGGGGGGGGGGTCCTATATGAGACATGAGGGCAGGTGGACCCCCCCCCCCCACACACACACACACACACACACACACAGACACACACACACGCAAGCACACACACACACACCGCTCGACAAAGATTTGAGGACAGATCCGTCTGTCAGACAGGCAGGATTTCAACCCAAATCCAGCGGATCAATACACGCGTCTGCTAATTAAAGCAAAAACACAGAGAGGAAGGGGGCACGGCAGCAGAAAAGACATGTTCAGAGAGAGACAGAGAAAGGGGGAGGGATAGTAAGGAGAGAGGTAGGGGGAGAGAGAGAGAGAGAGAGAGAGAGAGAGAGAGAGAGAGAGAGAGAGAGAGAGAGAAAGGGGGAGGGATAGTAAGGAGAGGCAGAGAGAGAGAGAGATGGATGGATGAACAGATGAGTAAAGGAAGAGAACGTGAACGGAGGAGTGTGAGACGGCGGAGGATGGGGCCAGGATGGGGTGTGTAAATAGAGTTGCGTGTTGTGTTGAATCAGAGACGTCTAGACGGGGCAAAGCCATAGACAGACAAAGACACAGACACGCCCAGGGTGCAGAGCAGGTGAACTTGTACCTGATCCCCCGCCTCACTGGCCCAGAAAACAACTTCCTCTTCCTCCTCCTCCACCTTCTCCTCCTCGTCCTCCTCTTCATCTTCCCCTTTCCTCTCCTCTCCTCTCTTCTCTCTGGTTCAGAAATAGACATCTCAGCACATTCACTCGCTCTCTTTTTTCCCCCATCTGTCTCTGTGTCTATACATGGAAACCAAAAGAAGTTTTAATGCTGACATGTGTATGAGAGAGGTGTATGGAGCGTGGAAGATAGATATTTCTTGCATGTACTGCAAGTCCCAAATACACAAATGCACAGCAGTGCAGAGACTGGAAAAGTATAATTTACACAGCCTTTCACACACACTTATGCAACACATATTCAGTATCATTAGGTTAAAATTGCACTGGACAGACAAATGAATGTTTAAATGTGATGTTTTTGTAGGAGGGAAAGGAATGGATGAAATATGATTCGGTTTGACGTTGATGAAATAAAGAAAAAAATGGAAATCATATCAGTGTTTAATTGCATAATTAAGATATCTTTAATTTATTTTATTTTATGTATTTATGTTAACTAAGATGTTTTGATAGCATTTTATTTGGTTAGTCCACCGTCAGAGACATTACAAGTGCTTTGTTAACATTCAGTTTCATTTCATTTATTGTTTACTGACTTATCACCTTAGTCAAACCCAACCCTTAACCTTAAGAAGACATCAAATTTAACCCGATGGTTTATGTATAGCCTCAGCTTCTGCATACAGTCTAAAGGATCATCAATAAAAGCATTTAGATAAAGTACGAATGTTTTATTTTCACTTAAGTTTTCTTCTAAGCGTATGTGTAGGTCTCTTTCCCCTCCCCATCTGTGGCTGGCCCCTTTCTTTACAACTATTTCTACTCGTCCTAGCTCTCTCTCTTGGTGTGTGATCGTGTTTCCCTGACCTCAATTCCCTCTTTTCTTCTCTAGTCCTCCCGCCACGCTCCTCTCTCTTATCTCCACCTTTCCTCTCCTCTTCCTCCTCCTCTTCCCAATCTCTGTCACTGCTCTGACCTAATTCTCCCGATTTAATCCGTTTCTTCACTGCTTTTGGACGACAATCAACCCGCCTAATTGACTTAAGCCCCCTCCACCCCCCCACCCTTTCAGTGGCCCCAACACTCACACAGACAATTCAAAACAACCCACCCACCCCCAACAAACAGGCATGCACACACACACACACACAACACACACACACAGAGTAGTAAAATTAATACTTCTTCAAACATGAGTTTGCCATAAGCTAACATTGACAGCTACAAAAACAGAAATTTGGGTGTATCTGTGTAATTCAACACCATAGTCATATGAGTAATCATGATGTATGAGTCATCTAAAATGCAGGAGAATCTTGTCATCGTATTATGATTGTATTATTTTGATTATCGTCTCTAGGTGAAACGTCTTATACAGAGTTGGTGTATTTTTCCATCTGTGAGTGGGTGTGTATGACAAATGACAATTCACTGTTACTTAAAACAAAAGGAAAAGTACTTGATTGACGTGGGAAAAAACACTTACAGTATTATGTTTAACAATAAATCTAACTTGTTTCTTTATTAAAATATCTAAAAGCTTACCAATTACACCTACCCATATGATTTGCACATAATTATATACAGTATGTTTTATCTGAAACATATAATGCAGTAAACAACACACAAAATTATTTGTAAAAATGTTTTATGTAAACTTATGTAAAATGTATGACATACTTTTGAAATACGAAATTAATCACCACTAATTAAAGAGCAATTGATAAGGAAAAGTTATTTTTTATAACTTCAATAGTTGTAATGGTTGTTTTTGTTGTTAGTGTATCTGTGTTACACATGTCTTTGTTTGTCTTGAGTGTGTGTGTGTGTGTGTGTGTGTGTGTGTGTGTGTCTGTGTGTGTGTGTGTCTGTGTCTGTGTCTCTGTGTGTGTTTGACCATGTATATGTGAGTGTTTTGTGTGTCTGGCACAGATCCCTTGAGTGTTTACTCTCAGCTGGTGCCTTGGTGGTGTCTCGTGCTGGTGTTTCTCTTTCCTGGACCAGCCCACAGAGGGACAGTCCAGTCCCGCGGCGTCTGTAAGCTCATTGGCTAATCCCGTCTCCAGCTGGCCGGCTACCTATGACTCGGGCCAATTGACCCATCTGCGTAGCATGAGCAGGGAAGATTTTGTGTATTGGGTATCATGAAGGCTGAAACACACACACATACACACATAAAGACAGACACACACCTACACACGTATGCATACACACATACACATACACAGACACACAGACACACAGACACAGACACACACACACACACACACACACACACACACACACACACACACACACACAAATAACAAATAGGCAAACCCCCCCCCCCACACACACACACACACACACCAAATAAAATTCAAATGTATCACCCATAATTCATCAATTTTGGCTTCAAAATCTTCAGAGATCAGATCTTCCTCAGCTGCCCTTCTCTGAGTTTGGCCAGACGCAGTGTGTTCCAGGGCCGCTGTT
>CM059283.1:14398017-14433017 GCA_030347295.1 Setipinna tenuifilis
AAACAAAAAGGATAATTGTTTATTGTAGTAATCGGGTTTTATTCCAGGGAAGAACAGTAACGAAGAATGTAAAATATTGTGAATCCATATTGTTGGTCTGAACAGCAAGCATCTCCAACTCTGGTCATTTATACAATCCAAACAGATCTGGAGACCTTTGATCATCCTTTATTATGGCATGGCAATCATTATATGATGATATTGTCATAACATTCTTCTGACCCACTGCTTGACATGGTTCTCAGTGACTTTCACCCACACTACAATCAGTTAGTGCCATCTTCACACCTAGTGTGTTTCCTGAACCCAGGTATTTTGGTGCTGAATGAGTACTGACCTTTCCTTTGTTGCAATAATAAGATCATCATTTGGGAAATCATTCAGGCTAGAGTCAGTGGCGTAACAACTTTGTTATGGGCCCAGGTGTGAGCATCCGCAACAGGCCCAATATGTCAAAGACAATAACAAGCAGGGGCGAATCTAGGCTATTTCTAGGGGTGCCAAGGCACCCCCGTGAAACTGCTCGGCACCCCCTGGCAAAGTGAATACAACTCCCAACATTTATAAATGTACTAGTACCTCATTTAGTGAGAAGTATTGCGTGTCTAAGCACTGGGGGTCGGGCACCCCGAAAGACCAGATGCTAAAATCGCCCCTGATAACAAGTATTATAATAAACAACTATCCTATTTACTACCATCATTAAGGTGGTTAGAAAATCTTAGCCACAGTTATCCTATCTACTCTAGTAACAACTAATGTTCTCAATTTATTGTCTGTTTGTAAAATTACAAAAAGGTATTTATCTTTTGAAAGTTAAAATCCAACATGTCTTTTACATTTGATGTTAGTCTACAGCTGGTCCTTGACAATGTTTCGTATAGTGCTATACATTTTGTTACTGGTGATGGTTTTAAAACTCATCATTGTAAACTTTATGAAAGTGTAGGATGGTCTTCTCTCTAAAAGGAGGGAAAGGCACTGCCTCTTGTTTATTTACAAATCATTGCAAGGTAATTTACAACCTTCACTTTTAAAAAATTAAACACAGTTCACATAACAAAAGGTCACAGGGTTTTGTAACCCTAGAAACATCTCACATAAAGTTTGAGGTTGGTAAATTAAATGGAACTAACTACGAGAAGTTTTGAAATTAGATCAACTTGTGTCTGCAACTTGTGTCTAATAGACACTATGAGTCCTGTACAGGGTTGTTGTTTAAATTGTTTTTTTTTTACATTTTATTTTATACCCTTCTTCACTTTTTATTTATACTTGTTGTTTCATTTTTCACCTTTTTTTATTGTTGTTGTTGTTTTAATTGTCTGATTGTATACTCAGGGCATTGTTGTAAAAAAAGCTTGATGCTCAGTCAGGTTTTACAATGACTAAATGATGGATGATGATGAATAATGAGTGAAAAAGGGATTGCAACGGGCCCCAAGAGGGCCCTGGCGCGACTGAACCTGCTGAACCTGCTACAGTTACACCCCTTACTACAGTCTGTCTGTGTATTGTGGCGTATGCATGAGCGAGAAAGAAAAATCAGTGTGTGTTTGTGTATGTATTGAGCTGGATGTGTTTGGATTACGATCGGATTTCTATAAGGGTAGCAGTTCTCTAGCCAGTATCTAGGGTTACATTTTTCCCCTCTGTGTCACTTGCCTCCAGGTTTTGCAGGACTTCTCTAGAATTTTCTAATGTTTCAGTTTCAGAGTGAATGTAGTGTGCATAATGAGCTTGACATGTGTGTGTTTGCGTGCATGTGCGTGTGTGTGTGTGTGTGTGTGGTGTGTGTGCATGCATATGTGTGTGTGTGTGTGCATGCGTGTGTGTGTTTGCATGAGTGCACCTGAAACCAAGCAGACAGCTCACCTCTGCTTCTTTGCTCAGGTGGATGACTATCATGGCGTCAAGGTTGGGGATCCCTACGTCTGGCTGGAGGACCCTGACAGTGAGGAAACCAAGGTGAAGAAACAACAATGTCTTTTACTCAGAAGTGGAGTTCCCAGTGACATATTCTGTTTAAGCATTTTGTGAACCAGCTGACCCTAAAGAGTATACAAATCATCAGACAGGTAGATCGGCTAATTAGTGAAACTGCCTGTGTTAAGTGGACAGACAAAGGGACAGTGCATATCAGGGTTCTTAATTACTGAAGCCGGGGTGTCCATCTCTCCTCTTAACATGTCTCCATGCCAATTTACGCAGTACAGTTTATGAAGTTTAACTAAAGCATACACACAGTGTTCAGAGTTGTCTACCTTTGGCTTTGAAACAGTTAAGGCATCGGTCAGTGTTGTCACTGCTCAAAAATCTGCCGGATGCATCTTTACTATAATACTATGCCATCATCACTTGCCTCCCCATCCATCCACCCACGCACGCTAAGGAAACTATCACAGTGTGTACAGGAATTACTTCAATTTGACAAATAACTCATATTATCTCAGCATCTGACCAACTCTTTCACCCAATGTTTGATCAGTCCAGTTGCTCAACTACAGGCTTTCCAGTTTCTCCCCTGCTGCCTTGTGACCTCTCTCTCTGTCTCTGTCTCTGTCTATGTCTCTATGTCTCTCTCTCTCTCTTTCTCTCTCTCTCTCTCTCTCTCTCTATGTCTCTCTGTTTCTCTTTCCGCCTCTGTTATCTCGTTCTCTCTGCCTTCAGGCTTTTGTGGAGGCGCAAAACAAGCTGACGATGCCTTTTCTGGAAAAGTGCGCTGTGCGATCGCAGTTCCACCGACGACTCACTGAACTCTATGACTACCCCAAATACAGCTGCCCCTACAAGAGGGGGAACAGGTGAGGGGGAAGAGGGGGAAGAGGGGGAGAGAGCATGGAGGAGGGGGGTAGTGTAAACTTCCCAGCATGATGGTGTCTCTACATGTATGCCTACGCAATGTTGAGAAATGCAGAGGTGGCGTAACTCTGACGTGTTGCATCAGCAAGGTGTATTGTTATGCCATGCAGCTATGTATGAGATATTACAGCGTATATATATTAAATACATGTGTTTTTTATGTTCAGTGTTTGCAAATCACCTTTTTGTTCAATACAGTTTTCTTGATGGAATGCACTGCCTTACTGACAGACTGACGTTCATATCCTTTTTTTATCTCAGTTCCTTTAATGATAGTTTGCTTTGCCACAATCATTTCACTGATCAGGAAAACAGAGAGAGAGGGGCAGACAGAGACACTGTATTGATCCCAGAGGAAATTTAGGCATCCTGTAGTTCAAAGACAAAAAAATGCTACTTTATATTATACCACACAAATAATAAAGAGTAGACGAAAAGACACAATCCTAAACCTAAAGTATACGCTACTCACAAAAAGTTAGGAATAATTGGCTTTTGGGTGACATTTCAGGATACATCTAAAATGCACTATAAACTTTACAGATTAATTTAATGTGACCTTCTGTTTTCTAACAAGGAGCTTAATGACAAAATTCACAACAGGTGTTTGAATCGATCAATGAATCCATGAATCAACCAAAAGGAACATTTCTTTGTTCAATTACAGTTGGTATTGAAACAATCATCCTCATCATGCTGTTCAGATTTTAACATCATAAGACATTGACATTTTATGTTGTTGTATACCCACCACTGTTGTTGGCTTTTGTTTCAAGAAATAGTTTGAGATGAGGAAATCACCACTGCATGCTTCTACTTAAATGCCCTACTTTTATGATGTAAAACCACTGTAGTGTGAACTTTTGACATTTTCCAAAAGCCAAGTATTCTTAACGTTTTGTGAGTAGCGTGTATAGTACAATAAAATTTGAAATATGCAGTACAGTAAAAATTTAAAAATGATGACCTTTAACAGATTTAAAAGAAAAACAATGAACAGCTAGAGGCCAGGGCTCCCATTGTTGGTGGAGTTGATGGTGTGTGTGTGGAGAGTCATGTGGAGTTTGCTTTGGTTTTTTTTTTTTCAATATATTTTTGGCTTTTTTGCCTTTATTGTGATAGGACAGTGAAGATGGTGACAGTAAATGAGTCGGAGAGAGATGGGGTAGAGTTGGGAAATGACCCAGGCTGGATTCGAACCTGGGTCCCCATGGGCACTTACCCATTTATGCTACAGGTGCTCTACGCGCTGAGCGACAGCACCCCCGAGTTTGCTGTGTGTCCTGACGGGGTCACTCTGTCCTCCCTACAGGTACTTCTACTTCCACAACCAGGGTCTGCAGAACCAGGATGTGCTGTATGTGCAGGACTCCCTGGATGGCGACGCCTCCGTGTTCTTCGACCCAAACACCCTGTCTGAGGATGGCACTGTGGCCTTAAAGAGTAAGAGCCTTCCCATGGCATTCCCATGGACTCTGTGTGAAACATCCAAAACTTCCACTCAACACTCGTTCACTATAGAGAGTGCACTACATAGTGTGACAATTAGCTTTGGCTTTTCTTTGGCCTTTTGGCTGACTCGCTATAAAGTGTAAAATGTAACGAATAAGTGCTCATTAAGGTTAACATTTGCCCATGATGTGGAACACCACACATTGTGCTCATACACACACTCACACAAGACACACTAATGGTCTTGTTTATTCGACCTTACAATACTATTCATATCACAATACAGAGGCGATAATACGATGCCTATTGCGATACATGTTGATTCTGAATACTGACCAGATCCAAAACAGAATTCTTCCTAACATCTGTTCTAATTAACAGCAAAGGCAAAGCCTAAATGATTTGCACTAGACAGCACAGATCTTAAGTACAAAAGTTTAGTTATTGAGTTACATATCTGACAGTTGTTAGCCTAAAATGAATTTACCTGCTGTATATTATACTTTAAGATTTCTGACACTGTGATAAATATAAATATAGACAAAACTGTAAAGCATCAACTGTATCAATACATATCAATACAGGAGAGCATCGCAATGTCGATATTTTGAGAACAGCTGTGGGGCACATAACATAAAACAACAGACCTTCTGCATTTGCCTTTCTCTTCTATGTCTTTTCCCTGTCCAAAGTCTCTCAATATAGCTGGTGTCTTTCATCATCCACCATGACTGTAGTGTCTCTCAACACATTCATCATTGCTCACACATTCTTCATTTCCCACTCTCTTCCGCTCTCCTCAAACCCCACCCCATCCCACAGTGGGGCGCTTGTCTGAGGAGTGCGAGTACTTCGCGTACGGCCTGAGCTCCAGTGGCTCTGACTGGGTGACGGTGCGCTTCCTGAAGGCAGACGATCTGAGCCCCCTGCCCGATGTGCTGGAGAGGGTCAAGTTTAGCTGCCTGGCCTGGACCCATGATGCCAAGGGCATCTTTTACAACTGCTACCCACCTCAAGATGGAAAGGCAGATGGTATGACTGGTCAAAGTTTGTTTTTGTGATTAACTTTTTTATTATTAAAGGTTTTAGAAAAAAAAATAAACAAATCAAAAACACAGAACATAGACTGTCAGTATTACTATAAAACCAATACAAAAGGAAAACTCCACAAGACCAGCAAAAGACGGTAAAAAAACAAATAATAGTGCAGATGTAATCAGTATTATAATAAGACTGAATGTAAGGCCATACTTACTGGCCAAAGATTTTACCCTAGATGGAAATACCAGCTTCAGATAGTAATCGTTTTTTTTTTTAAAGAAGCTTATCTTAATGAATATATAATCATCAGGCAAGTAGATTAACTAATTAGTGAAATTGCTGTGTTAAGAGGAGAGGCAGAAGAAAGAAGTGGCAGGGTGTTTTTTTTTTATTTTTTGAAGCCGAAATCTCAGAATTTTACGTGTATCTGCAGGAATTTATGTGTGGGCTTGATGTAGGAAGTGAATGTGGTTTGTGTTCAAGGGTCTGTTCTTGTATATGCTAAGCATATGGTCATGCCATGTGGAGTGCAGCAGTCATTGTGGGTACAGTTTAAATCTTAAACTTTAAGATGTAAGCAATTGAGTGACAGACAGTGCAGTTGACAAACATTTGTATATTTCTGCCCAATGGATACAACCGGTCCTCACTGCAGGCACAGAGACAACCTCAAACCTCAACCAGAAGCTGTACTACCATGTGATCGGAACTAGCCAGGCACAGGACATCCTGGTGGCAGAGTTTCCCGACCACCCAAAGTGGCACAGTGGTGTAACGGTAAGATGCTTGTCCTGATGCTTTAGTAATCACTCCTGCTGAGAAAGTCCAGCTGACGCTGTGCTAACGCAACTGATAGAGCTAATCCATGCTAATGGGAATTTACACAAATGAAGTCACTGTTGCACTTTTCTATTGCTTAATATCTGGGCCTGTCTGTAGTTATCTGTAGAGTAGCGATCTCTGCCACTGTACTATGTATTACATTCTGGTGTTTGTGTACCTGTGTGGTATGTAGAGATGAGAACATTACAGATTTTGATGGTATGATTATTATCTAAGAAATAAATACAATTATACAAATATTATGATTATTATGCTTATCATGCTATAATCAATACACATTTATTTATTAAATGTAAAAAAGAAATGACTAGTTTTCAATTTGAAAGAAACCACTGAGACCAGTGTCATTTTCTGGAATAACCAAAAAACTGCCACACTTGCAGTTTCCTGCAACAGCAGTTTCATGTAGTTTCCTATAGCGCCACTTGTTGAAGTTGCGCAACTCTATCCAAAGTTCCGGCTAGCGGAATAATACATATATTTGTTAAGAATGTCTGCATGGTAATGTTGGGGAGCTTTTGTTATTAATTGTGACATTTGTTTATTCTGATTAATTGAGAAAATGATTAATTGTCTTATCCTTAGTGGTATGTAGTACTTTTAATCCACTTCATGTTATTTTGTCCTGATCTCTGTTTGTCAGTTTGTTTATTCATATTCCCAGTTCATTTTTCACTCATGTATTTTTATTTGTTGTGTTGTTGGTTGTATGTTTTTAAATACCTGGCTGCATCTTACTTTCCTCTAATGGGATGATAAATTTGACTTGACTTGACTTGACTCACAGCACATATCATGGTGCCACCCATGTCAGTTTTGGTCAGTACTCCATGAATGCCACAACACACAGATTGACTGAGTTTGGAGAGTTAGAGGTTTTTGTCTTGAAATAAATGTCAAACAATATGATCTGTAGCAGCTCTATCTAGAACAAATTGCTTTAGTTGTACCGAATGCACTGGCCTTCAAGAGTCTTCAAGAAATGATTATGAAATGCAAAAGCTCTTATTCCAGACTATTTAATTGATCCCCAAGTGGGTATTTGTAGTAGGTCAAAGTATGTAGTATGGGGTGTGCACGTCCAAATGAATTGTAATACGAGCCAGTTAAAAAAGGGTTCCGAGGACGAGTCAACACTGTTGCAAAATGACTATAAAAAAGATTTTATAACCGAGTAGACTAGATGCTTCAATCTTGTAATCTTCAACAGGCATTCACTTTATTTGTAGAAGCATGCTTGCATGCTGATTTTGCTTTAATAGACTGACTCACTGGCATATGCTTTATTGACAGGGAAGAGATTGTGGGAAAAGATTCTGCAGCTAATAAGGAGAGTATGCAGTGTCATCACATTAAAAAAATACACAGTGATGTACAAGAAATGCCACTCCTGGCGGATGTTAACATGACATTGGCTAGGTTACGCACTGTGTTGAAATTCAGTTCTGAGGAAATTATGGAAGGTGCCTCGGAGGGAAAAGCGATGTGGCCATACACATCAAGATACATTTTTTTTCCCCCCAAAGTCTCAGTAAAAGCCACGTGGAAAAACACTGCGTTTGCCTACTTTAGGATCCGATGGAGAATTTCTGGTTAAGGACTGCAACACAGATGGAGTTAGTCACCACTCTTTCCCCATCTATTAGCCTTGGGGCCTAACTTGTCAGCAGGGCATCAGGGCCTCTACAGTTTGTGGTCGACACAATGGCTGTGGTCACACTAGTGTGCCAGGCCAGCCAGGTCAGGCCAGGCTAAGGCCAAGACCATCGCAGAGCTAACAGGTGCTAATGGCCTGGGCCTTCCAGTCTCGTAGCCCAGAGGCATTTGCATTCACAGTGATGGAGAAACAGACCATTTTTCTTCATTGTGTTCATCTGGTCATTGCATTGCTACTCCACACACATATGGAAAGTACTTCTGGGTACAAAGCTTTGGATTGAAAAAATGCCCACACTTTTCTATGTCTTTCACTATGATTGTCAAATATCCCTTCATGCTAATTGCAGACTATATTCATCTATTACAAGTCACAGGGCACTTGTAATACCCATCCTCGCCCTTCCTCCCATTTTCATTAGGGGAAACTGAGCTGTCTCGCTCTTTCTCTCTGTAATCCGCCAGGTCTCTGATGATGGGCGCTATGCTGTTTTGTCCATCACCGAGGGCTGTGAGCCAGTCAACCGCTTGTGGTACTGTGATCTACAGCAGCTACCCAATGGAATCACAGGTTTGTCACATGTCCGGGTCACAAGTACTACTACTAGTAGTACTATTACCCCTACTATGAGTAATAGTAGTAGTAGTATTAGTAGTAGTAGTAGTAATGCAGATTACTTTCAAGACATCCAACTTGTAGTAGTAGTAGTAGTAGTAGTAGTAGTAATAGTAGTAGTAGTAATGCACATTACTTTCAAGGCATCCAAATTGTTTTAACATGAAGGGGGCTCGCACTAACCACCATATGTAGCAGCCTCCTCGGTGAGGCATAGCAGTTATCATGCATTCACCACCCACGAACTTAAGGGTCCTGAGGTGGTAGTTGCATTTTTGAGTAAAATTAAATTAAGTAAAATTACTTTACTTAGGTAAAATTTAATTTAATTGTAAAATTTAAAGTCTTTGTTGTATCATTAAATAGAGAAGTCTCAGTTTTAGAATTAGATGAATATTTTATAGCTCTTAGACTGTACCATTCTATACCTGCTGCAGAGCTTTTCAGGTGTCAAGTGTTTTTTTATTGTCGTTTCAGCCATTTACACAGTACATAGTGAGACGACGCAACTGTTAAAACACAGTATCGACAAGACAGATACAGTAGTGTAGTGCTCTGTATAGTTCACTGTAGTGTGCCATAACTGTGATCTCTCTTCCTGCACTGCCAAAAACAGGGATGCTGCCGTGGGTTAAGCTGGTGGACAACTTCGAGGCGCAGTACTCCTACGTCACCAACGAGGGCAGCGTCTTCACCTTCCAAACAAACCTGCAGGCGCCACGTTACTGCCTCATCAACATCGACCTGCAGAAGCCCGACCCGGCCCAGTGGAGCACCCTTCTGCCTGAGCACCCCAAAGACGTCCTCGGTAAGTCCCACAGCACCAATTACATTGCAGTCATTTTGTTCATTTTTTATGTTTTTATTTCTTTATTTTTTATTTATTTATTTATTTATTTATTTTGGGGGGGGGGGGGGGGTAGTAGGCTGTGGGCAGTGAAGATTAGACAGAACCTAACTGGGGAGAGAGGTGAGGAAGGATTGACCAATTCAGAGTTGATCTTGAGCCAGACTCGAAACCTGAGTCTCCTGCATTATGACATGGTTGCCATAGCCAACCACAGCAACCCCTGCAATTGTTTATTTTTTAAAACTTTTTTTACCATCAGATTCTATAACATGGTCATGTGTTGTTTTTAGGTCAAACTCGTTTGAAATCCCATGAGCGCTTTACAGCAGCAGTGTAGCAAGGGTAGGATTACACTTCTACACTTTACCTGCAGTGTAAGTGAAGTCCATACACAGGGAATATCATCTCCCATCACAGTTGCATCACCATACATCCTACAAGTGTATGGCTGTGCTACACCTACATCTCTTGTGCTTGAACAAGTCCACAAGCACAGAACTACAACCAATCAAGGCAAACGGGATATCTAACATTGTCCCATTGTCTCACTGGACTGCCAGTTGAAGCCTTATGCTCCGGCCATAACCCCAACATCCTGCACATGTTTTTCAATGTCAGCTAGTGGCAGTGAATCTGATGGTGTTAACATTGTAGCCACAACTATACTTCTAGTAGTACTTCTAGTGTACTTATTTATGCTATGGTGCCCCTTACCACTAACTCCCCTGACTGTGCTGTGTTTTTGTTTTTGAAGGTTCAGCAATAGGCTACCCGGCAAACAGTAGTTTTTATGACCTCTATGCAACGTTTGCGAAAAAGCACAGATCTCATTAGGCCGCCTGTTCTTACAAGTCTTGAATCATGCTGCCAGGGCTTTCCCAGCAAGACTCACAAATAGTGTGTGTCTCAGGACAGGCTGCCTATCGACGCCAGCCCTCTCTGTGCTCCCCTCTGGGCTCCTGGGGAAAATACGCTGGCGGTGCAGCCGCACTGAAGTGGAGTTAGCCCCACATTGCCACACAGCTGCCTTGACCTCCCTCTCACCCTCTCTCTCTATTTCCCTCTCTATCTCTCTGTCTCTCTCTCTTTCACTCACACACATACAGAAACACTCTTTCTTTCTTTCTTTCTCTGTCTCTATCTGTGTCTCTCTTTCTCTCTCTTTCTCCCTCTCTCTCTCTCTCACACACACACACACACACACACACACACAAACACACACACACACACACATTCGCATACCCGCACACACTTGCACAGGAGGTAAATGAGGTTAGAGAGGCAGACGGGTCTGACTGCTGCGCTAACCCACAAGGTAGACTTCCTGTGCCGTCTTTATTTACAAAGAACTGGACTCGTAGCATCCTGCCAGCAAGATTTACAGCCATGTTAGGCAGCATGGTCATGCAGAGAGAAAGTGGTTATGTTATGGCGGGGGTCACATTACGTTATATCAGTCTAATTTGCCCTGACCGACCCATTTTCAGTATCCAAACCAATTAGGAAAGGTCAGGCACAACATCGAACGTGAGGGATTCTCACAATGTGATGTACTTTACGATCAACAAATTTGTATCTGAAACGTTCTACAACTCCCCAGTCAACGAACTAGTTTGCCAGAATTTTGTCAGGACTTCTATGGAAGTTTACATTGTTAATATTGGCAGTCCTGTCACCAGCAATGGAGACTATATAATAATGAACCATTGTCTTGTAATGTGGCCAGTGTCTCGACCAAGATGTGTAGAAAATTTGTGTTTCTTAGATCTTATAATATGACATGATCAATCGTAAATGACAATTGTGAATAAAAAAGTAAAAAAGTCATAGAATTGGACCCTGCCATGATCTTCATGACCACCAGGTCAAACCAAACTGACTTGAATTGTGTTAAGGGCTACGTGCAGAGTACTTGCTCCTTGGTGGCTTTTGGTAGTGATTGTCCCACTGGGGTAAAAGGTATGTGAATTAAATCAAGGGTGAGGTGTATTAAATAAATCTGGGTTCATGGGTTCTTAGATCTCACCAGCATGAAGATAACGCAGACGACCAGATGCACATGAGCAGTTTACAATGCAGCTAGTGCGCTGTGAGTCATGCTCTGTCTTTACTATAGTGTGATGAGCAGGTTGGGGCTTTTTGGCTGTTATGACTTGGCCCTGCTTTGATACCCGTAATGACAGGTGTGCCCCAAACACCAACTGGAAGTAGGGCTCTCCTTAGACGTTGAGAAACACTCCTGGAAATGATTGCAGGTTGTTGACTATGGAAGTTTACATTGTTAATATTGGCAGTCCTGTCACCAGCAATGGAGACTATATAATAATGAACCATTGTCTTGTAATGTGGCCAGTGTCTCGACCAAGATGTGTAGAAAATTTGTGTTTCTTAGATCTTATAATATGACATGATCAATCGTAAATGACAATTGTGAATAAAAAAGTAAAAAAGTCATAGAATTGGACCCTGCCATGATCTTCATGACCACCAGGTCAAACCAAACTGACTTGAATTGTGTTAAGGGCTACGTGCAGAGTACTTGCTCCTTGGTGGCTTTTGGTAGTGATTGTCCCACTGGGGTAAAAGGTATGTGAATTAAATCAAGGGTGAGGTGTATTAAATAAATCTGGGTTCATGGGTTCTTAGATCTCACCAGCATGAAGATAACGCAGACGACCAGATGCACATGAGCAGTTTACAATGCAGCTAGTGCGCTGTGAGTCATGCTCTGTCTTTACTATAGTGTGATGAGCAGGTTGGGGCTTTTTGGCTGTTATGACTTGGCCCTGCTTTGATACCCGTAATGACAGGTGTGCCCCAAACACCAACTGGAAGTAGGGCTCTCCTTAGACGTTGAGAAACACTCCTGGAAATGATTGCAGGTTGTTGACTTTTTTTGACCCGAGACTAAAAAAAAAAAAAAACATGTAGCTAAGATTGGGTAAACCCCAGGCTATGTGTGTATGTGTGTGTGTGAATCAGAGAAAGACAGAAAGAAGGAAAGATAGAGAAAAAAGAAAGAAAGAAGGAAAGAGATACATACACATAGCTAGATAGACACATAGATACATGCACACATGACATACATACATACATACACACACATATATATATGCGCATACATGTACACATACATACATAAATACTCTTTTTACCAGACACGTCTGGCTCTAATTGCCGTCATAAGTCATAGACCACATGTATTTGGCCATCACCCACACACATATCCTAACCGCTCTTACCCAAATGGAAAAGCAAAAAAATGACTGATCCACCACAAGTAAAAACCAAACTTAAGATCTCATCCAAGTGTGAATACAGCCGGGACATGGTGCCCTTTACCTAAGTGCTCTAAAGCATTTTCCGTAGTTCCAGAGAATCAAAACACAGATGCATTTAGCCTGCAGGGACTTTTAGCAGATGCCAAAGGGTATTCTATGCCAACCATTACCACAGTAGGCTAATTAATAATGACAAGGTGACAAATCACATCAAAGAATGTTTAACTGAAGATAGCGTCTTGTTGAAAAAAAATTCCCCTTACCTTTGTATACCTGTAAGCACGCAAATAGCATTTTAACACTAATCAGTTTGTGCATTAAAATGTACAGTACTATTTATTGTTGGTGTAGAGGGTGCATTTTCATGTAATTGTACGTGTTTGTACATGTGTTCCTCTGTACTTTTGCATATGTGTACCTGATAGCATGCCTGCATGAGTCCTTGTTTTTGTTTCCGCAGGTATGGTGGCTTGTGTGAACCAGCGCCATCTGCTGGTGAACTACGTGCATGACGTGAAGGACGTGCTGCAGCTGAGAGAGCTGTCCTCGGGCAAGCTGATCCGGGACCTGCCCCTAGATGTGGGTACGGTGGTGGGCCTCAGCTGCAAGAAGAAGCACCCCGACTTCTTCTACAAGTTCACCTCCTTTACCACACCAGGTGCGTTCATGGCCGTTTATGGAAGTAGTCACCAAAAAACACATCAGCCATCACTGGCTCAGTGATGGAGTTAATAAAGACAGTTGTTAACACTTTATTTTACAGCTCATTTCAGTTCAGTCCTTTTCGGTGTATCTAAATGTAACAACATTTAACATTATGTATTTACACTGTACATACCTAACACTTATCCTAATCCTCACCTTCACCCTAACCCTAAGGTACAGTGTAAGGATTGTTACAGACTTTGTTACGCTGTACTTCAAAATGTAGATGCACTTTAACAGGAACTATAAAATACAGTGTTACCAGAGAGTGGATATGTTAATGACAGTACAGATCTGAGATCTTTTTGGCATCCTTGATATTGTCTCATTAATGTGATTTAATACCCCTGATGAGAAAGAGATTTATACGTACTGTATATATTTCCAGTTTACGTTGTTATGCATTTCAAAACCCCTCTCTCTACAAAATAATAGTAATGGTATTTATGTAACCTAATAAGCATTGTAGTATCTTTGTATCGCTGAGGATGCAGTTCTCTCTCTAGATTAATAGAAGCAATCATAGCTGAAGGAAGTAGATCTTCCAAACCCAATCCCTAAGTAGCCCAGCACTCTCTGTAAGCTTAAAGGAGCACAAATGCCCACAGTCTTACTAGGGACCCTCTCAAAAATGAGATGTTACATCTGATGATCCCACAATAAAAACAATAAGCAATGTGTGTAGTGGAGTGTACAGGACAGACAAAGCAAACTGGAAATGCTTCTAAACATTATTGTGCCTGCAGTTCTTGGGGCATTCTGTGTTTAACCGCCCTCTCATGCCCTTGTCATGAGTCCACACACTCATGTTTCGTGGCCTGAGTCATGTGTTCTTCAGAAAACCACAACAAAGAGCGAAACGGCAAAACAGGGACATGCCCTAACATATTTGCTCTGCACGTGTGTGTGTGTGTGTGTGTGTGTGTAGTCCCATCGATCACATCCGTGATAAATGCCTCACTGTCCTCAGGCATATTTCCAGCTGCCTTCAAACAGACAAGGGTTATGCCACTACTGAAAACGACCACGCTCAACCCCGCCCAGGTCCACAATTATCGGCCGGTTTAATGGCTTCCCTTCCTCTCGAAAACCCATCAAGAGGGCAGGTCTCAAAACAGGTCACTGATTTCCTCTGATTTGCTCCTACAGTCAACCACAACATACTGCTAACTAGACTAGCAAACATGGGCATTACAGGCATAGCACACTTCTGGTACAAATCCTACCTCACTGGACACTCCTTTAAAGGAATAAGCCACCCCCAGGTGAAATTGAGTCTCTGCTTGCAGTCCCTAGAGTTAGTTAAGTGAGCAGAAGCGTTTTTCTAGCAGACCAACTCTTTTCCCTGGGTGCCTTGTGCTTGTATAAGTCTGCGTGTGTAGTGGGTATGTGTGTCTGTAGTATCCCTGCTCTGGGAAACTTACTTAAGGCACATGTATCTCCTTGTGTGTATGAGGGTAGTCTGTCTACTCTGTATTCCTTTACACCTCTGTTGGCTTATTATGTCCTCCTTTTGTAAGTCGCTTTGGATTAAAGTAATGTAATGTAGTGTGTGTGTGTGTGTGTGTGTGTGTGTGTGTGTTTGCAAAGGCTTGTTGCAGTTGCATAATCTAACTGAATAAATGGCCTTGACATCCTTGGATGTGGTTTTAAATGCTCTAATTAGTGAGTCTGAAGAATGATGTGCTGCCTTTGCTCTCACCTGGGCACAACAGAAAGAAAAAATAAAAAAGATAAAAGAAATGCCTCTGAGGTAAACAAAAATGTTCTGGTGTCAGTTTACTCTGTACAAAAGCTGAACAAATGCAGTAAAGTGTGTAACAATACGTAACATGATGTACTAGTGTTAGTGTTAGCTATGTACAATATAAGTACATAATATTACATGGTGTTACATATAGATACACTATAGCACACTAACCCCACCCAACCTGTAACCCCACCACCAGGGATCATCTACCACTGTGACCTGAGCCAGCCCTCCCCAGAGCCGCGCGTCTTTAGGGAGGTAGAGGTCAAGGGCATCCAGCAGGAGGACTACCAGACCACCCAGGTGAGTTGGACACTAGCCCCAAGGTACACCCAGCACCTGGTAATAGCCCATAAGAGTTGGAGCTGTTTAAACAAGCAGCATCAGCATATCTACTGTTATGATAACTCTAGTAGGCTACAGGAGTGGCCAAACGTTTACGCCTCCGGGATACATACGGAAAACTACCAGCCAGCCACCAAGATTTTTTTTTTGGCATTTTTGATCAGTTATATGTGAAAGAAGTATATTTAGACTAGGAAACCCCTCAGCTGTGTGGAATATTTTATTTGATGGCAAACATTTTAATGTTTAATGTTGTTGTTTAATATTTAATGTTTTTTCGTGTTGTGTATACAACAACAAGGTTATCAATTCTCAAGTTCAGCAACTCATGTCATAATACTACATCCAAAGTGTTGCTATGCTATTTCAAGCCCGCTGAGTTTTAAAAAAAAAAAATGATTTGGATTCACCGAGCATGTTCTTTGAAAGCCCTTTGGCCATCAAAGTCGATCAAACTGGAAAACAGTTTACAATGTAATTTTGCTCTTAAACGAATGTTACACTAATGCCCCTTCACAAGAACACTAGAATGCATCTTATTACATTTTTATTATAGACTTAGACAATAATAATAATAACCTTTACTTGTATAGCACAGTTCATGCATACAAGATGCAGCTCAAAGTGCTTTACAATTTGGCAAGGTCACAACAAGACAACATTTCTTGCAGTCCAATGACATCGGAGCAGTTGAACACCGTAACGAAATGGCGCAATGGCCTGTTAATGCGGCTCTTGCGTGACACAACAATGCAATGTCACAACAAGGCAATGCCCCGTTGATGCGGGCTCTTGCGTGACACAACAATGCAATGTCACAACAAGGCAATGCCCCGTTGATGCGGGCTCAAAGTGCTGTACAGTTTGGCAAGGTCACAACAAGTCAACAATTCTTGCAGTCCAGTGGCATCGGAGCAATTGAACACAATAATGAAATGACGCAATGACCCGTTATAGTGAGTTAGCTACATGAACAGTCTACCAGGAGCAATGTGTGGTAAGATGCCTTGCTCAAGGGCACCTCATTCATAGCTGAGGGTGCGGGAGAGTGCTGGTTATTCACTTCCACACTTTGTTTTACTGGTATGGGAATTGAACGTGCAATCCTCAGATCCCAGGACCAACTCACTAACCATCAAGCCAGAATCCATACATTTCTGCTGGAGTTCATTCATAACATACTTAAACATTACATGTTTGTCATTTTTAAATGGGCTTTGTGCCATTTCCCAAACTCCTATAACCATGTTTTTATATTGTGCACTTTCTTGTTTTTGTATTACCTAGACACTACACTCTGGCAGAGATGAGTCCTTTTTCCATCAGATATTCTAGCAAGTTAACTCTTAAGTTTAATTAATTTAAAGCAACATACAGTGGAAGCATCAAAATGATTTTTCCATTAAAAGAACGATTCTAGTGAATTAAAAACATGTCATAATGCCCTGTGTAGGTGCACATGTTTTTTAACTGGCTGGACGGTTTTCCATTAAGATTGTAGTGAATTAGAACCAACCATCTCTGATTAGATCATAGGGAGGACAAAACAAAATGCACGAGCAACAAAATAAACCACAAAGTAAACTGTCATCGGATATACTATACAAGTCCACACATACATTCTGCGTCTGCGTGACTTTCCTATATCACTTTAACCCTTTTCCATCACATTTATGTTGACTTATCTCTCGCGAAAACCACCCCTGGTGAGCAAATTAACTAGTGCAAACAAAATTGTCGTTAGAGCGATATAAGTCTTTTTTTTCCCCATAATGTACATCGCACCAACTTTTTAATGTGTGTCACTTTTAAGCGAATTGTCTTTTTAATGGACTAAAAGGACAATGGATGTGTCAGTGTGGGGAATGGGAACACCACTAATGGGCCTGTAATGATGCAGTGCAATGAGCTTGCTTAGAGAAAGTTTTGTGCATTTATACTCATTGTGTGACATCACACACACACACATACACACACACACACACACACACACACACACACACACACACACACACACACACACACACGCTCCAATAGCACAATAAGCATTTGAGGTTGTGGTTGATGATCATAAGCAGTAGGTGCTGTGGCTACAGTCTTTTGCAATCTCTATCCCAGGCATATGTCTGTGTGTGACACTGTGTGTTTGTGTGTGTGTGTGTGTGTGTATTATGTTACTGTGTGTGTGTCAGGTGTTCTATCCAAGCAAAGATGGAACAAAGATCCCCATGTTCCTGGTGCACGCTCGTGGCATCAAGAAGGACGGCACACACCCTGTCTTCCTCTACGGCTACGGAGGCTTCGAGAACTCCATTCAGCCCCACTACAAGTAAGTCTGCAAAAGGCAAAGCAGCGAAGGGATGGAGGTGTTACGGTGTTACGGTTACTGCTGGCCTGGCAGTTAAGGTAATGGACCTCTGACCAGAGGGTTGGACTTTCAAATCCATCCAGAAGTGCCACTGAAGCACCCTGAGTACGGTACTGTCCCCACATACATACACTCTAAGAATTAAAGGTGCTTACAGTAAATGGTTCTTTAAATCTCTGGATGGTCCCATGGAATGTGAAATCTGTGTTGAAAAACAAGGTTCTTCACATTAGAAATGGTTCTTCAGAGTCTCAGATCATTATAGGCTATACTATGTCATTTAAAGAACTCTTACTTTGACAGTTCTTTGAAGCAGTGAAAAAAGTTGTACTATGGCATTGCTCTGAAGAACCGGTACTGGCTCCATTCTTTTTTAGAGTGTACCCTGTGTGCTGTTGTGGTGGCTGCCCCTGCTCACGTATACAATGGGTTAAATGCAGAGTGGCAGTTTCCCTGAAGGAACCTCCTGACGAGGTTAATAAAGTGTAAAAAAATAAAAAAGATATAAAAGGATGTTCTAGAGGTCTCAGTCGCATGGGTGTGTTAGGTGTCCATACTGTCTGGGGACACGGGTATGATTTTGTCCTTTGGTTATTTTTATTTGATCCCAACCTCGCTCTCTCTTCTTAACCCTGCACTTATGCCAGTGTCCTACTCTCTTTCTCTTTCTTTCTCTCTCTCTGCCTCTCTCTCGGTCTGCCTCTCTCTCTCCATCTCACCTTCCCCAACCCTGCACTTATGCACAATTCCCCTACTTATTCTCTCTCTCTCTCTCCCCTACTCATTTCCTTAGTCATTCTGTCGTATCTTGTTAAAAAGCATGCCAAAACAACAATAATAAAATGATGTGAGTGGGTGTTTCTAAGAAAAAGGAGAGTAACCTGACACTCTTTCTCTTGTCTCGTCTCGTCTTGTCTTCTGTCATCACAGTTCGGCATACCTGTTGTTCATCAGACACCTGGGAGGCATTCTGGCCGTAGCCAACATCCGCGGAGGAGGAGAGTACGGACAGACCTGGCACAAAGGTGCTCACACATACACACACACACAAACACACACACACACACACACACACACACACACACACACACACACACACACACACACACAAAACAGCAGCATCCCTGAGGAAAATTATATATAAAGTGCACGTTGTTGACCTCCCTGAAATGAATTTGTGCAGGTTGGCATGCCTGAGACAGTCAAGTGATGATTTACATCCACACCTCACCCATAGGGCTGCTGCAGTAACACAACACTGCAAGGCCAGAGAGTAAGGGGAGCAGACTGGTGTAACACCAGCACTCTTAGGACTTAATCACAAACATCATCACAGACCTCACCTGGGGTCTGCTGTCAAGTCTCTGTTCGGCTACAGTGCGGAAAACAAGCTACACATGGTGTGACAGCCGCCTCTAAAACAACACGAAGATTACAATGCACTGAAATGTTTTGCAACCCTGTGTGTGTATGTGTGTGTATGTGTTTGTGTGTGTGTGTGCGTGTATGTGCGTGTGTGTGCGTGTGTGTGCGTTGTGTGTGTGTGTATGTGCGTGTGTGCGTGTGTGTGTGTTTGTGTGTGTGTGTGTGTAGGTGGCACTCTCGGAAACAAGCAGAACTGCTTCGATGACTTCCAGTGTGCCGCTGAGTATCTGATCCAGGAGGGCTACACCACAGCCAGCCGCATAGCCATCAATGGAGCCTCCAATGGGGGCCTGCTCGTGGGTGTGTGCCTGAGCCTTATCCTATATGTTTCCCTTTGTGTGTGTGTGTGTGTGTGTGTGTGTGTGTGTGCACATGCTTGTGTCCTTGTGTGTGTGTGTGTGTAAGCGTTTGTGTTAATAATAATAAATAATAATAACTTAGATTTATATAGCGCCTTTCATGGAACCCAAGGTTGTTTGTGTCTATCTGTCCAGAAATTAGTTAGAAAAAGTGAGAATACATTGCATATCAGCAGGTCAGGTACATGTAGTATATCTGGAGAAGTGAGTTCAGGTAGCTGCATGTACAGTGCAGTGGGTGGGTGTGCATTCAATTGCAAAACAAAGTTGGACAGCCGACAACCAGCTGAGTTGGAAGCAGACGCAACCACAGCCCTTCAGCTTTGATGAATATCAGCTTTGGATGAGGCCGCTGCAACTTCAGAGGCACAGCGCTTGGCCACCACCCAAACCAGGAAGAGATGTTTTTCTTTCCTTTCCTTTCCTTTTTTTTTTTTTTTGGTTTTGCTTCATGTGGGGTTCAGATTGAGTCGCTAAAAAGTTTTGCAATGTGTGACTCAAAGCAAACTCATTATCAATCATGCACCCAACCACCAAGACAGAAGGTGTGCATGCATGATTGTCTGTGTGTGTGTGTGTGTGAGTGCGTACGTGCGTGCATGCATGTGTGTGTGTGTGTGTGTGAAAAGTTAACAGGAAAAAAAAAGTTAACATCAGATGAATCAAACAAAGGGCAGATTCAATCAGCTCAATAATTAAGCGGCAGATAAAACTGCAAGTTTTGTGATTCAGTGGACCAAATGTTAGTGTCACACTATGCTGCCAGTGTTTTAGGAACTGTAGTCTGCTGGTTTCGCTTGTTAGTGAAGCACTGATGGAAATGAAAGGAGTCATGTCATCAGGGGTCTTGTCTTGTAGACAAGAGTGCCAGAACAGTTCAAAATCTAATTAGCTGTGTATGTGTGAACATGTAAATATTGAATTGAAGTGTGTGTGTGGGTGTGTGTGTGTACACATGTGTGTGTATACACCAGCTGCATGTATTTGTGTTGAAGTCAATGGTTTGTGTACAGAAGTATGTGTGTGTGTGCATGTGTGTGTGTGTGTGTGTGTTTATGTGTGCGTGTGTGTGTGTTTGTGTTTGGTTTGTCTACAGAAGTATACATGTACAGTACATGTTGTATTAAAGTGTGTGTGTGTGTGTGTGTGTGTGTGATTGCCTGCCTCCTCCACAGCGGCGTGTGTGAACCAGCGTCCGGAGCTGTTTGGCTGTGCTGTGGCTGAGGTGGGGGTGATGGACATGCTCAAGTTCCACAGGTTCACCATTGGCCACGCCTGGACCACCGACTACGGCTGCGCAGACCAGCTTGACCAGTTCCAGTGGCTCATCAAGTACTGTTACCTCTACCTCAGTTAACACTCAAACACACACAAACACACACACAAACACACACACACACTTTAATACCATATAAACATGTATGTTTGTGTATACACACACACAAACTACAATGAAATATATACATGTACATTGTTGTATACTCACACACACATAAATATGCACACCGCACATTTACATGTGTGCACTACAGTACACACACAGACACACATGCACAAAATGATTTGTACAACGTACACTGAACCACAAATTGTCCATTAGCCTGAGTGCATGTCTTCACTGTGGCTACTGTGTTGTGGTCTCTTTGATGCTTTGATTTATCAAGGGCTGTTCACACTTTATCATTCTCTTCAATTACCCTCACATCAAATAACACACACACACACACACACACACACACACACACACACACACACACACACACACACACACACACACACACACACACACACACACACACACACACACACACCCCTTGGCAGTACAAATGCTCCCACAGCACCTCTGCTCATCCTTTTAGCCTCTTTAAAAACCACAAGAAGCAAACAGTAGCTGTGTTCTGGCTCTCTACGCATCCTGATTAATTCTTTATTGCTCTTGCTGACAGCTCTCTGTTGTCAGTTGTGATCATTGGCTGTTTACATAGAAGTCTTTCGCTCTCTACTCCTTTTGAACTATACTGTCCTTCACTCTCCCATCTACCCCCACCTACTGACACAGACAGACAGACAGACAGACAGAAGTCTTTATTGTCAGTAGGCAAGTACAGCGAGATAGTGTTTGGAGCAAGCCAACAGATAAACAAAGTAAAGAAAAACAGTAAAGCAGTTAACTTGAATGAAAAAGATTGTAAAAAAACTAACACGTGTGTGTGTGTGTGTGTGTGTGTGTGTGTGTTTAAATATAAATATATATAATAAACACACACATTCAAGTTAAGCAGTTAACTTCAATGAAAAAGATTGTAAAAAAACTAACACGTGTGTGTGTGTGTGTGTGTGTGTTTAAATATAAATATATATAATAAACACACACATGCATACATTTATATATATATATATATTTATTTATATAATAAATTGTAGTATTATATTTCAGAAGTTAGGCAAGTGTTATTTCAGAAGTTAGCCAAGTGTTTTTGGTTGTAATGTGCTGTTTTTGTATTACCGTATGTGGCTTTGGATAAAAGCATCTGCCAAATACTCTAACAGTAACAGTAACAGCAACAGTAAATATCCCAACCCTCTTCTCCCCCCCCCTCCCCAAGGTACTCCCCTCTCCACAACCTGCCCCCTGCCCCACGGGACGGGCCGCCCTACCCGGCCGTGCTGCTGCTGACGGCGGACCACGATGACCGCGTGGTGCCCCTGCACACGCTCAAGTACGCCGCCACCCTGCAGCACGGGGTGGGCCGCAGCCCCGGTCAGCGCCAGCCGCTACTGGTGCGCGTGGACACTCGCAGCGGGCACGGGGCCGGCAAGCCCACCTCCAAGGCCATCCAGGAGGACACTGACATCTTCGCCTTCGTCGCCCAGGTGCTGGGACTTGGCTGGAGGGACTGAGATTAAAAGCAGAACAGCATATATACTGTACGACACAGCATGGAGGGGGGGGGGGGGGGGGGGGGGGGGGTACTACCAAGGTGGTTAAGTGACAAACATGGTTGATTTAACTCAGAGGTGGTTGCAGACCTGATAGGACAGGACCCTGTTGCCAAAATATAAGAGCATAGAAATATATGCAGCATGGGGGGGGGGGGTAAACTACAAAGGTGGCTCAGTGACAAACCTGGTTTATTTACTTTTGTTTAGTTAAGAAAATGAAAGCCTTGACTCTTTTACTAACACATAGCTAACATGGGCTAACTTACTGTAACTGGGTTAATCACTGAACCACCACCTTTTTCAGTGTAACCCTCTGGATGTGGATGGAACAGGGCTCTGTTTTTTATAGAATATTGGCACTCAGGTATATGGCTTTGTGACAAATCTGAAAAGGTTTATTCAAAGTAAAGGGAAAACCTCCAAACAGTCCTATATGTTGATTTACTAGCAGAAATAAGGGTGTTTTCTATGGGGTGTTATTTTTTTAACTGTTTACTTACTCTGAGTTAAGTTACACTTGACACTAAACCATGTACTTCAAAACAGCCCACGGATCTGGTGGAAAACACTTACAACATAACTGCAAATGGTTTATACCCCAATAACCTTCATACATTTTTTTTTCATAATACTCAGTCTATACATATAGTCTCAAAGTCTAATATCACTGTTATAATTTCAAACTCAGTTAACAAAGAATAATGTACATCTTGCCAAATAATTATTGCACCATCACTGCCAAGGGGAATTTCTGTGGAAATAAAATGCACCAAGAGTCTCCTAACTGCCCACCGCTTGCACTACCTTTTATGGGCACTAGATGGCAACAGCAGACAACACATCACCATAACCCACAAAGCAAAAAAGAAAGTGAACGTTGCCAAGAACCTTGTTGAAAAAAAATATTTATTGATCTGGCCAAATGTCACACAGTTCCTCAACACCAGGCCATGTGTGTAGTGTGATTAGGAGAGCCAAGCCCAGAGGAATTTAATTACAAAAATCAGTCAAATTTGCAGCGGGAGGGAAACACAGGAAATAACAATGAGGTTCATAAATCCGCAATGCAAGAAAGGGCTGCATAGCCATGTAAGGGCATGATGTGTACATGTGTACTCTGATACACATGACCAATATTTGGCTTTTTATTGTCGTTACTGAAACTTAACTGTCTGGCAAAATTGAAAATTTATAACGTATTTTTATATTTGAGATGAATTGTGTATGGCAAATAACATAAATACTTTGTAATATGAAGCATTTGATACTTCTTTGAAATCGACATCTTTATGAGGCTATTAAATCTGGTTGTTTAAAGAGATCCTTGACTAAGTGCATCATTTTACAGGCGCAAAATCTACATTTTAATATTGATTTGTACCACTTGTTAAAATGGACGGTTTTTAGTTCAATTTAAATATTAATAAAAAAAAAACATCCATTTGCTGGTTAACTGTAATATACAGCACGAGCTACCATAAACACCCCACTTAAGCATGCTTGAGTAAATGTGGTTTAATAGTACTAAAGCTGATGGTTCCGTCCTAGTAATAAAGTCATTTCAGGCTAGGGCAGCCATAATGTAATGTAATGTAATGTAATGTAATGTAAAGTTGGTGAAAGCCCACGGAAAGGGAAAAGAGCCCATCTTCATCTGCAGCTGGCTCCTTCTGTAGCAGGGCACAGACTGTCACTTAGCTGTCAGTTGCCCTGGAGGAGAGAGATCAGAAAGTATAGGGAGGAAGAGGAGGGCAGGGAGGGAAAGGAGGAGGCAGGGTAAGTGAGAAGATGTGAGGGGAGAGCAAGTCAGGATAAGAAAAAGCTGTTTTAAAAAAAGGGGGGGTTATAGTGTGAGAGTGAGAGGCAGAGTGGTCGCTGGCTAAAGAGGTGGAGGACTGGCACGAGGGCAGGGTTGGGGAGGTGGGGATAGAGAGAGAGAGAGACAGCAAAAGAGAGAGAGAGAGAGAGAATAAGTAGGGGAATTGGCATAAGTGCAGGGTTGGGGAAGGGGAGATGGAGAGAGAGGCAGACAGAGACAGAGGTAGAGGCAGAGAGAGAGAGAGAGAGTAAGACACTGGCATAAGTGCAGGGTTAAGAACAGAGAGAGAGAGATAGAAAAGAGTAGGGTGATTGTCATAAGTGCAGGGTTGGGGAAGTGGAGATGGAGAGAGAGAGAGAGAGAGAAGGTGTAGGACATTGGCATAAGTGTCAAGGTTGAGAAGAGGGAGAGAGTAGGGGGATTGGCGTAACTGTTGGAGTGGAGAAAGGGGAAAAGTTAGATTGGGAGAGCTTGCAGGAGCCAGGGAGAGAAATGGAGAACAAAAGATTGAACGAGAGAACTTGAGGGAGAAATAAGGAATAGTGAGGAAGAGCAGGACAAAGAGAGGGAGAGAGCAGAAGCAGAAGAGAGGAATAGAGAGAGAGACTGAGAGAGAGGGGGAGAGAGAGAGAGAGAGAGGGAGAGAGCGAGCAAGAGAGAGAGATATTCGGGTCTCCTGGATTGGCGGTCACAGGGAGTTTAATCTCAGCTCACTGCAGCCGGGCCTCAAGTTGCTCTGCTGCTCCACTGAACCACTGGACCTCCTAAGCACGTCTCAGTGGAGAGCTCACAGGGTCGAGGCAGGGAGGCAGGCAGGGAGGGAGGCAGGCAGGCAGGGAGGGAGGCAGGCAGGGAGTGAGTGAGGCTTGGAGGGAGGGAGGTGGGGAGGGAGGTGAAATTCTCAGAGTGAAGGGATAGGTCATGGGTAGGTAAAGCCGTGCTGGGCCATGGTGAAATCTCTGATCTCTCCTCCCCCTCGCATCTGGGCTGGGACTGATGAGAATATCAAAACATGTATGGATGGATGCTGTGTCCTCATCCTATTCTCTCTGCTACATACACACACACACACACACACACACACACAAACACTCATACAAAGTGAAAGAGATAATCCTTGCTGTCCAACCAGTTTTTTTTCTCTCGCTCTCTATCTCTGTTTCTCCCTCTCTCTCACAACCACACACACACACACACAAACACACACACACCTCTGGAAAGGGCCGAGTGGGAGTAGAGGAATAATTCAATAGAACGGCAGAACTCTACTCCAACTACCTGTAGTCCCACCGGACCCCTTAGCTAACCACTTCACAGCCGCCCAGCACTTGTATGGCAGTGTGTGTGTGTGTGTGTGCGCACACAAGGGAGAAGTTGTGAGAGATTTATTTATTTCTTTTTGAAGTACAGAGGAGGTACAGTCAAATATGAACTTAAGACAGCGTTTGGATCAAGGCATGACAAAGTGAGACTTTTTCTTTATTATTCTCTCGCTCTCTCCCTTTCCCACTCTCTCTCTCTTTCTCTCCGTCTCTCTCATCACCCCGTCTCCCTCTCCCTCTGTCTCATCAACCTGTCTCTCTCTCACTGTCTCTCTCCCTCTGTCTCATCAACCTGTCTCTCTCTCACTCTCTCATCACCCTGTCTCTCTCCCCATCTCTCTTTCTTCACCCTGTCTCTCTCTCACTCTCTGTCTCCATCACCCTCTCTCTCTCTCTCACTCTCTGTCTCCATCACCCTGTCTCTCTCTCTCTGTCTCTCTCTCTCCCCCTGTTCTCCATAGAGGCTCAGCCACATCAGTGAGTGTTTGTCAATTCCCTTTGTTCCCACCTTAAGTGGTCATACAGATCAGCCAAGGCACCCCTCAGAGACACACACACACACACACACACACACACACACACACACACACACTTTCAGGCTTTGTTTGTTCACACTTACAGCGAGGGGGGATTAATGTCTCAAATCCGATTGGACCCCTGGCGGTGGTTTAGTGTGTGGAGAAGAGGGAGGGAGGGGAGGGGAAACTTTGAGCTCCAGTTCCTCTCTCTCTCTCCTTCACACCAGCTTAGTTGTGGATGGACGAGTGTCCTTCTCCCCCACCTGCTCTCTCCCTGTGTGTGTGTGTGTGGATGTGTGTGTGTGTATTTATCTGTCTGTGTGTCTGTCTCTCTCTCTCTGGGCCAGTCTTTCATCTTCAGAGAAAGGGAGGACAAATAAGGCCCATACCATCTCAAAGCTGGGAATCACTTGTGTGTTTGCTTTGGTCTAACTGGGCCCCTCTATTTTTCACCCACCCTTCACCACCTGCTTTCTATCTCTCAGACTCTCACACGCTGACTTATTTGTTTACTTCTACACACACACACACACACACACACATTCATAACTTCCTCTTTATTCTTCCTTCTCCGTCTGTATTCCTCTTCCCCGTCTCGTCTTGGAGCCAAAGCATTCAGACAAGAACTGTTTATGGGCTTGTAATGAGTGTTTGTGAGGCACTGAAAGAGACCCTGCTTGGCTTGGGGTGTGGGAGGTGGGGGTGGGGTGGGTGGGGCTCTTTTAGACTCCCCTCTCTAGAAGACTGGACCACAGAGCCCAAGGCCCTTGGCATCCTCGCCACTCCACTCCACGCCCAGGCCCCACACCACAACCCGACCCACGGAGTACACAAAGATTAAACGAGTGTGTAAATAATGATTTTTTTGGAGTTTTAAAAGCCACCTTCTCACTGTGATTTACAGCCGCCTGCTCGCTCTCCTTCTTTTCTCTCACACCCCCCTCCCCCTCCCCCTCTCTCTTTTCCCTCCCTCCACCTCTCCGTTAAGAGGCCACTCCTTGGCAGCAGCAGCCCGGCAACAAGCACGAGATAAAACTCATTAACTCGCAGCGCCTCTCTGCACTGTAATAAAAGCACAATATTAAAAAATGAATTTGCGCCTGCCTCTTCTTCTGAGGGAACAGTGAAACCTCACACATGTACTGTATACACACACACACACACACACACACACTCGCACACACACAGACACAGGCACGGTTCACGTGTGCAACAGCATGCACACACACACACACACACACACACACACTCCCACACGGCTAAGCGAGAGGCTTTTAGTACAGGTAAATCTTCAGGGTGGGAAAAGATTTTATCTGCTCAAACACAAATGAGAGTGAAATGGAGATGGCTAGAGTGAGTATCGCGATGTGATTAAAATGAAAGAAGAGAATTGATTTGGACAATCCACTTTTGATTGAAAGTTTTACATCTGAGATTTGCCAGAATAAAAAGATACTTACCGCATGCTCCAAAGGAATAATTGAAAGGGGACTTTGATCTGAATTTTTTTTTTTTAAGAAAAAAATGCGACCAGAAGAGTAGAGACCAAGAGAAGAGAAGTCACAATGAGAACCCCCCCAGAGTGTGGAAAAGAAGGAGAAAGAGAGAAAAGCAAGAAACATGCAGACGTTACCTCCAGAATTTTTTAATAACACTTTTTTTTCCAATACTGCAACAACCATCTGTTTCCTCTAACAGGTAAAAAATAATTAAAAAGGAAAAAAAAAACAGTAACAGAAAAAAGTATTCAAGCCCCAAAAGAAATTAAAGGATTTTTTCTTTTTAAAACTCCATAGCTACCTTCACTTCCAGTTCTTTGTATGTCTGCTTTGCTTCCTCCTCAGAAAAAACTCAACACTTAAACTCCACAGTGAGCATGTTACTTTGACACGTAGTTTCTTTCCAACAAATTATAAAAATAGATTGCATTTTCAAATACATATTTACAGTATTTAACACACAGACCATAGAGAGAGAGAAAGAGAGAGAGGGAGAGAGCGAGAAAGAGAGAGAGAGAAGAGGTACAAATGTAGTGAGTCAGTCTGTAACAATCAGCAACAGGTCAGTCCCAGTACTGTGTGTTCTTCTGTGAGAGGCCATGTGCCTGGGTCAGTTGGAGTGTGTGTAGTGTAGGGTGCTTTATGCTCTTTCTGATCTGCTCATAGTCCGTTTGAAGCTATGACAGCATAAACATACTAAAACAGAAGGAAGAGAACAGAGATTTGCTCAGGAGGGGAAGTTCAGTTACTTTTTTTACGCCGTTCATCAAATTCTTTCATTCATTAACCTGACAAATATGTCCTATTGGACATGTACGCTTATTGTACCGAATGATACACAGCCCAGAGAGTAACTACGTTGATCTTGTTCGGATAAAACTCCCCCTTATTGGTGCAGCTAATGTGTGGTGAGATGTATTACTCAGCAGAGGTGCCTGTGTGTGTGTGTGTGTGTGTGTGTGTGTGTGTGTCTGCGAGCTGAAGCCTCAGACAGAAATGGGGTTGACAAAAGTAAATGGAAGATGACTCAGCCTGCGCGAAGCATACGGCAAGCCACCGGGGGGACATTGTCAAATGCGTCACGTCCCGAGTCAAGCGTTTGAAGTGACGCTGTAGAATTAAAAATGAACAGCGTAATCTGTTCCTCAAAGGAGACAAGTCATCTTATCTCACTAAGGGAGACTTCTGTCTGTCTGTCTGTCTGTCTGTCTGTCTGTCTGTCTGTCTGTCTGTCTGTCTGTCTGTCTGTCTGTCTGTCTGTCTGTCTGTCTGTCTGTCTGTCTGTCTGTCTGTCTGTCTGTCTGTCTGTCTGTCTGTCTGTCTCTGCCAGAGAATCATCATAATATATATTAAGGTGAGGGGGGTGGGGTAGAGAAGAGTCAGAAGTGGCAAGCCCCATACAATCCAGTTATGCAAACACCCTCATTCAAAAATACTACACATTCAAACTATTGTGGAGCAGGCTCCTTTGTCTCTCTCTCTTTTACACACACAAACACACAAGCACACACACAGATAATCTCCCAAAAATGGAGCTGTTCATCCAATCTGTCTGCTAGACAATCAGCAGAACCACATGAGAAAAAACTACAATAGGTGTGTGTAGGGCTACTTATAGGTATACATACTGTGGGATCATAAAAAACTGTCAGTGATTGGGGTGTGTTTTGTTAAAGGCGCACCAGGCAACATTTTGTTTTTCTTACGAGGCCCCCTCGTACAGGTCGGGAGTAAATGTTCACTGTCGGTAGCTTCTATACTCTTTGCCATGGATGCGAGCCGAAGGTTTCTGAACTTGCAAGCGTGTTTTTTTTCCCACTGGAACAGCCGAGAGAACCTTTATTCTTCCTGTAATGACTCATTTAACCATCTACCGACTTAAAGATATGATTCATTAACTTAAAAATATTGCCTGGTGCACCTTTAAGTGTTATAAATGTAAAGTCAGCACATCAAATTTTCAGTATAAGCACTAGTAATACTAATTAAATAAATTAAAACTTGGATACTTTGACAAAGTGCAGGAAACATAACTCATCAACCTCAGCGATAACCAGAAGGAGCTGAGGTTGCCATGGCAATTGATGCCTAAAATAAGAATGAGACAAAACACATCCATTTTTTTTCCTTTTTCTTTTTTTTTAAACAAATTTCCAAACAATCTCCAAGAAATCATTACCATCATGTTTTTTTCATCACAAGAAAAAAAAAAAAATAAAGAAGAGGAGCAACCAAACAAACAAACATTTTGGTAAACAAACAAACAAATAAATATTTTGTGTAAATATATATATATGTATATATGCTCACTTTTGGAGACACAACCTTGCCCTCTTTACAGTGCAACATTCCCCCCCAGAAAACATGTGGGGGACCGGGAGAAACCAAAAAGGATCTCTCCACCACAACTTTATACTGGATCTCTTCAACGGATCACTCTGCAGAAACTCGTACCTTGTACCATGACTGACCACTCTGTTTACTGAGAACCACGGATAGAGAGGAGGAGGAGGTGGAGCGGTCGACCGAAACAAAAAAAAAAGAAAGGATAGTTCACTGAAAACAGACAGGAAAAGCTATCGGTGTATAACGAAAAAAAAAAAAAAAAACAAAGTGACACACTCTTTGAAGACAAGTCAAAGTGGACGAGAATAGAGACATCCCCTTTTGGATAAATATTATTCAAAAGTCATTGTAAATGTTCAGCCATTTTTGTATCCCTAAATACTGCTGTCTTTTGCTCCTAAAGGTGCAGCATAGCGGCCCAGCCAGAGCCTCTGATATTGATATTGAGCGATCAATCATTCGATTGATTGATTGATTAACTAAACAGTGCATCTATCACCCCTCAGGTTGAACCTGCACTGGAGGTGAGGGTGTGATGAAGAGGTGATCCTTCAGGTGTTTTTGGCACCTGTTCTCAGGTAAGTGATAGGTGAGAACACATCAGCACAAGAGTAGATTCTGCCACTGTCTCCACATCAGTTCAGGTGCAAAGGAACGCCATTCAGCAGTCCAGTCAGAGTCCAGTGTATGTAGCAGGGCGAGGTGGTTAACCAATCACAACACCCCAGCACCACCAAGCAGGTGGCAAAGAATGAGAGTGCAGGTCAGCTCAAGTGTCATGAGGTCACACTCTCTTTGACCAATGATATAGGGAGGGGAGTGGGGCTGTGCACATAGGTCCTGTGACAGACAGGAAAAAAAGTCTCGCCCAAGGTGCAGGCCTTTAACTGACAGCGGAGAGCAGAGAGAAGGAAACAGGTGGCAAGTAAAATGTTGAGGGAAGGAAAGACAGCAGGTGAAGGAGAGGAGTGCTGTTTGCAGTGCTTCTGCTGCGGTGGTGGTGGTGGTGGTGCCTCGTCGGTCCAACACCTTTTATCTACCCCCACTCCTTTACCACCTCACACCTCCACCCCCCTCCTCCACTCTTGAGTTCACATCTCTGGACAGGGGGGAGGCTACTGGCTCTTCTGGCGGGGGCCTTTCCCTTCACACTCCCTTCACAGCTCCCATGGGATCAGACAGACACATCTCTCTTCTATCTCTCACTGGAGCGTACGTTAAGACATCCACCGTCCCATCCAACGTCCAGTTCAAGCCCGTCGGTCCTCTGCCTCGAGTGTGTGTTGTTGCTCTTGTTTTTCGCGTGTTGTCATGGGCCTGTGTATATAAATAAATGTGTGTTGCTTTTCCTTCGTTCGTTCATTCGTTCGTTACGCGTGGGAGAAGTGTTTATGTGTACGTGTGAGCAGGTGGGTGGGTGGATGTGTGTTAGACCTGCACGCCTCGTCCGTGCATCTGGATGACCTGGGCCCTCAGTGACTGGATCGCTGACAGGATCTGCTTCTGGTGCTCCAGAGAGGTGATGCCCAGACTCAACACATCCCTGAGGGTGTAACACACAAAAAAACAGACAGACAGAGACAGAGTGAGAGAGAGAGAGAGAAAGAGAGAGAGAGAGTAAGAGAGAGAGACAGAGTAAGAGAGAGAGACAGAGTAAGAGAGAGAGCGAGAGAGAGAGAAAGAGAGTGGTGGTGGTGGGGTGGGGGGTGGGGGTACAGAATGAATTAATTAGGGCAAGGCACAGCCATATGGAGGGCAAATAGTAATAAATCACTGTCAGTGTCACTGAATAATCCTATGCACACAAACGCACTCACAACTTTGTCACACACACACACAGACACACAGACACATACGCGCATACACACACACACACACGCACACACACACACAGGCGGACTCACTGGACGGTCATGCGGGCCACAGACTCCAGGTAGCAGTATCCGGCGGCGGTGAAGTTGTCCTTGTAGCGGCCCATGTCCACTGCCTCCAGCCACTCGCCCACCGAGCTGAAGGAGGGAAAGGTGGGCAGCGTGCAGCTCCGCTCGGCCAGGGAGATGGATGAGCTCAGAGTCCTGATGGAGAGAGGGAGAGAGGGAGAGAGAGAGAGAGAGAGAGAGAGAGAGAGATACAGGGAGCGAGGGAGGGAGGGAGAGAGAGAGGGAGAGGGAGAGGGAGATACAGGGAGCGAGGGAGGGAGAGAGACAGAGACAGAGAAAGAAATAAACAGAGGGGTGAAGAGTGCGAGAAAGAGAGAGATAGAGATAGATAGTGCGAGGGAGAGTGGGAGAAATGGATAGTTTGAGGAAGAGAGAGATAGAGAGATGGACAGTGCGAGGGAGGAGATGGAGAGAGAGCGAGAGATTGAAGAATGAAAGAGAGGGAGAAGGAGGATGGAGGAAGACAGGCATATAGAGTAGGCGGAAGGAAAGACAAGAAAACAGTGAAGAGATTCTGATGAGTTACAGATGTCTAAAGTGTTTTAACATAGTGTGGGCAACAACATCCTTGCTGCCCACGTATATTCATGCAAGGAAGTAGTGTGTGTGTGTGTGTGTGTGTGTGTGTGTGTGTGTGTGTGTGTGCTCGCACTTTAATGTGATGTGATGTCTACAGGCAGAATGTGAAAATACAATATCGGTACCCTTAACCATCAAGTGTAGCAGCTTTAAAAACAGGCACTTTCAAGCCAGCATATCAAGATCACAATAAGCTGCTTTTGCAAAGAAAACAAGAAAAATCAATGTTTGTTGTCTTTAATACTTCAGTAATACTGCACTCTCACAGCTGTCTGTGCGGTGCGGAGGGGTGCGGTGGGATGCAGTGGGGTGCGGTGCGGTGCGGTGCGGTACCTGCGTGCCAGCGTGGAGGAGCCAATGGCGTCGGGCGCGCGGATGCTCTTGCTGAGGGCGCTGTGGATCTGGCTGAAGCTGGGCCTCTCGCTGCGCTCCCTCTGCCAGCAGTCCAGCATCAGCTGGTGCAGCGGCGCCGGGCAGTTGACTGGTGCCGGCAGCCGGAAGCCGTCCTCGATGGCTTTGATCACCTGGAGCGAGAGATATATACGATGGGAGGGTGACGAGAGGTAGAGGATAATTCAGGTGGTTCGCTGCTGGAGTTTGGCCAGGCTAGCTAGCACTGCCGTGGTGCCTGCGCTCAATATTTTATTTCGCTACAGTTACTCCCCTTGGGCGACTTCTGCTAAGGCTCTGGCTTGCTTTGGCCATATTATTTTCTTTGTTTCTAATTAGCAAACAGAGGGAGGGCTATGCCGCTCTGTGTTCTTTTAAGTTCACGGAACATTATCTGCCCACCAGGAAGTAAACATATGCCTGTGGAGGCTAGCCAAGCTCTTTGCACAGGTTAGTTTATCAGTTATACAGTACTATTGGTTTAATACACAGTGTGCTCTCTTAAGTTAACAAATTCCTTAATAATGTACTTAAACTCATGCTGGTTAAGTGTAGAACCAGTACTATAATTATGCCACAACAACATACCACTCTTCCTTGACTATCTAATTAGTTAACTAGTTTTCTCCTGAAGAAAACAAAACAGGTAGCCAAGTAATATCTGTTTACCTTTAAGTTAATCTGTACGCTCTACTATACAACGCGACAGCCATATGGAAGGCATATCTAGGGTTTGGATATATTTCTTCATTTGTCTACTCATTCTCTCATTCTGTGCCTACTACAAGGCCACACGTCACTGCAATGTAGACCATCTCTAGACAAGAAATTCAATCCAGCAGCTGCTATCGGTGTAACAAAGAGATCCTGTTTATCCACAGCAGTGTTGTTTTTATTAAACAGCATTGTACACCAAGAATGGAGTAGGAACGGGCTGATAGATACAGCGAAGGGTCTCCTCAGAGGAAAGTAAAATAACAAAACAGAGACGCTAGCTCGCAGCAGTTATAAGCTCATCTGCTTAGCATGCTGCGTTCTCTCAAAGAAGATTTAAGGGGAATTGTGTCCCATTTTGCTCCCTGTGGTAATGCACTGGGAGATACTAATCCCTAATAGGAGAAGATCGCAGACACATTAAAACTACTACAAACAAACAGTATAAGCATACTTGCTCTTTGTCTCTGATTCACATGCATACACATACATACATGCAAACACACACACACACACACACACACACACACACACACACACACACACACACACACACACACACACACCCAGACACACACACACAGCAAAAAGATACACACAGACCAAACACACGCAGCCACGCACGCACGCTTGCACGCACTTACGCACACACACACACACATACACAAAGTGCAAAGCCAAACACACCATCAGATAATATCTGATTCCATTAGAGGGATGCAGATAAAGCTGCGATGTCAGGGCACAGATAGACAAGAGAGCGTAAACAAAAATTATTCATGCTTAAAAAACGCCACCCTGCCGGAGGCATTTAGCGACGCTGACCTCTGACAAAGGCTGCAAAGATTTTATACGATAAAAGCCGAGGACGAGGAAAAAACGAGCGAGTATGTATATGAATGTTAACGCCTCGGGCCAGTTAAAAGAGCCTCTGTACGCGTGCTCTGCATGGTAATCGCGTCTTTAACTTTGTAGCGCCTTTTCAAATACAACCAAATGCTCACATCTAACTGTTATATTATGCGCTGTAATATACTCTAAATGTAGATGGAAGACTAGTTAGACTATATGAATATTGGGTCGCTAAGTGGGATAATGAGAAAAAAGGATATGGCTGCTATACTTATGTGTTCTATCTCCCTCCTTGTTAATCGACTTTTACAGACTTCCAATAAACACTTAGCAGAGAAGACTGCCACAATCGCTCTCTGATCTCCCTTTTTCAAAAACACACATTTTGGGGGATTTAGCCTTCCTCTTCTTTCCCGCTGAAACTATTATGGGGTATTAGTTTGTTTGGCTTTGTAGTTGAAGCACTGTGTGTGTTTGTGTGTGTGTTTGTGTGTGAGCGCCAGTGTGTGTGTTTGTGTGTGTGCA
>CM059283.1:14438017-14445517 GCA_030347295.1 Setipinna tenuifilis
CCCATTTGTTTTGTACTCTACACGTCAGCCATAACCTCTCAGAGAGGGACAGCGAGAAAGACAAGTGGGAGAGTGGACCAGACAGGGGAAGAGACAAAAACATGGGGTGGGCAATTAATCAGTAATAATTTTCAATGATAATTATGGCTTCCAATGATAATGAAAACAATGTCACTGAAATAAAATGCTTAGTGTGCCACACATAATTGTTTGTTTTGCCCTGTCTGAGGAATCGAGCGCAAGTCTTTCTTTCACAGTGGTGCTCTTTTTCCCTCTTCTCACACTCCCAGTGTGCACTAATCGGGCTATGCCATGTTAAATTCAGCTCAAGCCGAGATGATGGCAGACATGTGGTCACCATTAAAGGCGAAACTAATGCAGCTGTAATAACAGCCATCAGACTATCCCTGACCAATCCCAAAAAGTGACAAATTGCTTTTATATAATACTTATGAACTTCATCGGTAGAAACTAGATTGTGGGTTTTTTTGCCCAGAGTTTTATTTGATTTTGCTCAATAATTCTCTTCTCTCTTTTTTCATTTCCCCTCAAAACAGTAATTCCAACCTGTGTTTTTAGGGCTCAAAAACGTTGCCAAGCAACAGGTACTGTCACTCCGGAGCCAACTTGAGTCACCGAAAGCTATTTGTGCATATTCATTTGCACAGTCACCTGTCTTCAAAGTAACATGCTAATTTGCACATTCATCCTACTCCATTTGCTTGATTCTCTCCCTGGCAAGCTGTCTAATATAAATGCTATGAAATCACTACCTGCCATTGTGGTTCATGACTGTTGACTTGGTATCATTCAGCCATTAAAACAGAACCCCTTTCGGAGAGTCAGGAATTACACATTCTTTTATATGACATTTACTACTTGCTTTTCAAGTTGAACTTTATTCAGAAAAAAGAAATCCACTGTGAAAAACAACATTCTCAGAAAAGTGTGGGTAATATCTTTTAAAATCCTGGTGATTTGTGGTGATCGAACTGTAATCAAATAGCATTGGCCAAAACAACTTGTGATTATAGGAGGGAATTTGGCTGTAATGGAGCAGCCTTAAAAAAAAAAACAGGAGAACAAAAGAAAATGACGAAAAAGAAAGAGAGTTGGTTTTAACAAAAAAAAGCTGAGAGAGCCGAGAAAAAAAAAAGATGGCACTCAAGCAAGCCTTGAGAGAAACAAGTCTGAAAAGCAAAATGACAGGGTACGCAGAACCTTCAGACACTCAAAGAAATAAAAAGAGAGAGAGAGATGGAGACAGAGAGGGAATTTTAAGAAAGGCAGAGAAGGATTTGTTGGGGCGAGGGGGGGTGGGGGGCGGGGGGCGGGGGGGCAGGGCGTTCAAGGATAAAGGCCAACCATGATAACTGCACCAAACTAAATACTTCATGAACCCTTTTCCCCTCCTCTGCATCAGCATCAGCAGCAGTGCTACAGCTATGACATTCGGATTCTCCGCTCACCACCAAAGGCACAAGGAGCAGAATAGAAAGTAGATTGTACTGTGCATCTGCCAGCATAGTTTGGGCAAACACATACATCTGTTGACACAGCTGGACACACACACACACACACACACACACACACACACACACACACACACACACACACACACACACACACACACACACACACACACACGCACAAAGACACACACAAAGACACACACACACACAGACATAGTCATAGGAACTTACCCGAAGGAAGGAATCCAAAGCCCCATTGCACATGCTCTCCACAATGATCATCATGGTGTTTCCTGCAAACACACACACACACACACACACCACACAGGCACGCACACAGGCACACATGCATTCACACACACAAGAAAGAAAGAACAAGAGTGAGTTTGTTACACAGACACACAATCATACACACACTCACACACACACATACACTAACACACACACACGTAACACACAGGTAAGCGAGCAAGAGTGAGTGAGTTTGTTGTTGCTGGAGCATCTGGCTGCTGTTGTGGGTTATAAAGTTGCCATATAGGAGCCCGCTGCACTTTGGCATCATTTAGCCAGCCAGGTGTGAACTGAGTGCCCTGCTCAGAAAGCACACTTGCACTCCCCTTTACCTCAATAACCACAATTCAATTCAGAGATGTGTGTGTGTGTGTGTGTGTGTGTGTGTGTGGTGTGTTTGTGTGTGAGTGTGTGTATGTATAAGTGTGTTTGTGTGTGTGTGTGTGTGTGTGTGTGTATGTGTGTGTGTGTGTGTGTATGTGTGTGTGTGTGTGTGTGTGTGTGTGTGTGTGTGTTTATGTGTGTGTGTTTATGTGTGTGTATGGTGTGTTTGTGTGTGAGTGTGTGTATGTATATGTGTGTGTTTGTGTGTATGTGTTTGTGTGTATGTGTGTGTGTGTGTGTGTGTGTGTGTGTGTGTGTGTGTGTAAACAGAGAGCGAATATAGGGAGCCAGACATAGGTATAACAAAAACAGATGGGGTCAGCAGGCATAAAGAGCAGCAGCATTTTTTAAAAAGTCCCCCACATACTTTGGCAATAAATATCACAGAGACATTTCGGTACATTCCAGCAATAAAGATTAGGGCGGCATTCAAGATTAAACTTCAGTGAATGACCACACAGTGCTCCCTCTCTCGCTCTCTCTCTCTCTCTCTCTCTCTCTCTCTGCCCTTCTCTCTCTCTCTCCCTCTCTAAATCACTCATGTACACATATATACATACACACACTTACCTCTCACACACAAACACACACTCAGAGAGAGAGAGAGAGAGAGAGAGAGAGAGAGAGAGTGTGTGTGTCTGTGTGCGTGTATGCGTGTGTGTATCTGTGTGTGTGTGTGTGTGTGTGTGTGTGTGTGTGTGTGTGTGTGCGTGTATGTGTGTATGTGTGTATGTGTGTGTGTGTATGTGTGTGTGGGCATTTGTTTGTGTGTTTGGGCGCAGGAGTGTATGTGTGTGTGTATGCCCAAGAGTGTTTGTGCTGGTGACTGAGAAGGAGGGAGAACGCTCCATTAGAGGAGCAAGCAGCAATGAATTCCCAGGTGCCGCCTTGTGCGGGGCGAGGAACGAGGGAGAGCAAGAGAGTAGGGTAGAGTGTGGAGGGATGACGGGGGGAAAAAGAAAAGGAAAAAAGAGAATGAAAGAGAGGAGGTGGGAGACAATCTGAGTGAAGGAGAACTGAGAGGCAGAGGAAGACATGCACAGGATGGATTGGGCCAATACTGAGGGCTTTAATCACAACTTCAGGACAGGGCAAGGGAATGAGACTAGGAGAGAGATTGGGAAAGAGAGAGACAGAAAGAGAAAAAGAGATTCAGAGAGGAGGGACAGTAAGCGAGAGAGAGAGAGAGAGAGAGAGAGAGAGAGAGAGATTGGGAAAGACAGAGAAAGACATTCGGAGAGGTAGAGGGAGCGAGAGCGAGAGCGAGGGAGAGCGAGATTGGCAGAGAGAAAAAAAAAAGACAGATTTGGAGAGGGTGAGATATTGGGAGAGAGAGGGAGAGAGAGGGAGAGAAAGTTTGGGAGAGAGAAAGAGAGATTCAGAGAGGTAGACGGAGAAAGGGAGAGAGAGGGAGAGAGAGAGAGAGAAGGGATTGTAAGCCATCTCTTGGCCATTAGAATTAGGGCCAGGCTTGCAGCAGAGAGAGCTGTCTGGCCACTAGCGTCCCCCTCATTGCTCTCCCAGCGGGCGGCCGATGAGTGGAGCGTATCAAATGCCACAGAGTCAGACCCCCCAATCCATCTCATCACAGCGCCCCCTGCTGGGCATTTAAGGGACTCATCAAAAGACTGATGGACTCCAGCCTGAGGGAGGTGATGGAGGGACACAACAGGCCAGAGGGCAAGAGAGAGAGAGAGGGAGGGAGAGAGAGAGAGAGAGAGAGAGAGAGAGAGAGAGAGAGAGAGAGAAAGAAAGAGGGAGAGAGGGAGAAAGAGGGAGAGAGGGAGAGACAAAGGGGAGAGAGGGAGAGAGACAGAGAGAGAGAATGAACAGTGAGCGATAAAGATAGACACAAGAGAGAGAGGAGGTGTTGAGAGAGAGAGAGAGAAAGAGATGGAGAGAGATAAAGTAAGTGAGTGGTCAGATGAGAAAGTGGTGAAGAGGGAGGTAGAAATCAGTATGGGAGCACAGGGAGGAAGAGGGAGCACAGGGAGGGAGAAATCAGTATGAAAGACAGGGAGACATGGGAAATGAGAAATGAGCCTGAAAGAGAAGATGAAGCCTCAACAAGCGAGAGGAATAGCGGAGTGAGTGAATGTGTCACTGGGGAGGGAGAGAAAGAGAGAGAAAGAGAGAGAAAGAGAGCGAGAGAAAGAGAGAAAGAGGGAGAGAGAGAGAGAGAGAAAGAATGGATTGTAAATCATCTCTTGGCCATAGGAATCACAGTAGGTGAAACAGAGAAAGAAGGAAACAGAAGGTGAGAGAGAAAAAGAGAAAGAGAGAGAGAGAGAGAGACAGCAAGAGGGAGAGAGACAGAGAGAAAGAGAGAGAGAGAGAGAGGAAGAGAGAGAGTGGGAGAGTGAGAGAGAGAGAGGAAGAGAGAGAGTGAGAGAGGAAGAGAGGGAGTGGGAGAGTGAGAGAGAGAGAGGAAGAGAGAGAGTGGGAGAGTGAGAGAGAGAGAGGAAGAGAGAGAGTGATCACCCCTCAGCTGGTCTCACTGGCAGCAGTGTTAGCAGTGATGGACAGTGTCCTGATTGCCGGCTCCTCACCCCTAGCGCTGGTGTTGTGCTCTATAATGAGGCCCCCATCGTCCCATTGAGCACACACCTCTCGCAATCACCTCTGCCCTGGGAAGCAACAGTTCCCAAAGCCTCCCTCCTGATACTTCATCTCTGATCCTACATTATGACAAGATGTGTAGATGAAACACAATTTGTCTTGTGCTCTTTTTCACAAACTGTCATGCACTTTGAGCTAACTCCTCCATATAAAAGCCGCTTTATCAATAAAGCTGATTATCGTCATTATTACTTGCTGTAACTAAATCTTAGCTTTTAGTTTAATTTAATATTGGTAAGCCCATTAAAAACCTACAATTTCTGACGAAACAATCCAAAGACTGCATTTCATCCGCCAACCAGACAGCGAACAACAAACACCTTGCACACATACTGTAGCTATACTGCATGGTGCAGGTAGACCCATTTCTGACCCCGTATCTTCTGTTCTTACTCTCTCCTCTTCCTATAAGGCACCACTTTGCCCAGATTTAGCCTCATGACAGATGGGGGACAAAGAAATTAATCACAGGCGCCAATCTGTAGAGCTGCAGTAATGCACTATGTGGCCAGAGGAAGTGTTTTACCTGATGGTCATAAGTGCTCATCTCCGAGCAGCGCAGAGCTCCATTACATGCTCCATAGGGCTTCCCGGACACCTCTGCTAATGGCTGTGGCAGAAGTTCAACTTCACTGGACTTTTTGAGTTTGTGTGTGTGTGTGTGTGTGTGTGTGTGTGTGTGTGTGTGTGTGCGTGCGTGTGTGCGCGTGCGTGTGTTCTACATACTCCATGTTTATGTGTATGTACGTGCATGGTTGGGTGTGCCACATACTGCTCTAGTGATCAGTATGCATGTCTCTGCTGACTTAGAAGTGCTTGTGTGTGTGTGTGTGTGTGTGTGTGTGTGTGTGTGTGTGCGTGTGTGTGTGCATGTGCGTGCGGTTTCGGCAAGAGTTCAAACTCCACGGGACGTTTTTTCCTTTTACTCCAGCATGGCGCCGCACTGCTGAGTGGTGTGCGTTATTGGAGCGCTAACTCACAGCTGTCCGTTCATTTATTACAGCGCTGGAGTCGGCACAGCGGTTAGTCCCATCTCACCAGTGTACACACCGCGTCCTGCGGACACTTATGTACACAATTCCAAAGACACAACTTTTAACAGTTCCCCCACAGACTTTCTTGGCACGACAAGACTTCATGAACAAACACACCAGCGTTTCTTCAAGTCTTCTTCTGGCCTCTAATTACATTGTTTGGCACAACTACGCGACTTTCTTCTTTTTTTTTCACACCGACTTTTGTCCGCGTCCTGTTTGGAGAGACGAACGTTTTCATCTTGACAGCTCACGTCTGCTGGTGTACGCGCGCCCATCACGCTGGTCGTCATCTGCCACGCTGACGAGTCCCTGTAGGCTCATTTACATGCAGAGAAACAGAGTCATACTCCATTTTTAGCCCCATCTGAATATTCACACTCTCCGGGCTTCCGTACGTAAACGGGAAACCTGGCGCTACCTGTCAACGTCTACCGACGGGGGCCTCAGATTCTCAATTAATATTCCTGGTTTTTCTTTTTTCTTTCTCTTTTTTTTTCCCCAGCCAAACCACTGATCCACCAGAGCTGTCCGCACTCAAACACAACAACACAACAACACACCACACTGCCACGGGGCTGTCAGGACCTGAGGGTTTTTTAAATGTATTTTTCTATTTAAAAATATATATATTTATAATTATTATATATATATGAGCGAATCAGGAACGTCCATGCCTAGCACGCCCACTGCCTGGCGTCTGCAGACTCCTCAATATTCAGCCTGTTCTCTACAAGAGCCAAACACATTTTAAACAAATGAGAAAGGCAACAGAGACAGATTGAGAGGAGAGGGGGGGATGAAGGAAAGATACAATGAAGAAGTCCGAGACGAAGAGTACAAAATGGGGAAAGACAGAAAAACAAAACAACTAAATAAATGCACAGCAGCAAAAAACAAAAAAGGTACAGAAATTGATGACAGGAAAGAAGACAGGAAGCAAGACAAAGACATAGTTATAGAGGGGAAGAGAGCCCAAGCTGGAGAAATACTAGAGAGAAAGATGCTGAACGCTGCTACGTGAAGACAGAGACTTGAGAGGCCTGAGAGGGAGATGGAAAGACAAGAAATGTGATTGAAAGATGAAGACAAAAGCCAGAGAAATAGAGAGATGCTGAAAGTTTAAGACAAGCGGTGAGATGGATGTTAAGACACACAAGAAGAGTGAGAGACGAGAACAAAGATAGACAGACAGAGAGATGTTCAAAGTAAGAGACGGCACGAGATGAGAGGTTGAGGGAAAGAGCCAGATAGAGCTTGGTAAAGAAGGGTTAGTGGAGACAGGAGATGTTGAAAGCAAAGCAGAGAGAATAATAAGATGCTAGGCAGCATAGGGGAGAGAGATGAAGACAAAGCCAGAAACATGTAGCTAAGTGGAGAGATGTTGAAAGTAGAGTAATAAGATGTTAGACAGCCTAAGGGGGAGAGAGAGAGGAAGACAAAGACAGAGAGACGTAGGTCAGTGGAGAGAGTCAGAGAGATGTTGAAAGTAGAGTGATAAAATGTTAGACAGCCCAAGGGAGAAAGACAGGAAGACAAAGCCGGAGAGAGACGTGGGAGAGAGTCGGCGAGGTGGTCGGCGAGGCAGACCTCTGGTGATGACTCCTTCCAGGCGGACGATGTTGGAGTGGTCGAACTGGCCCAGGATGGCCGCCTCGGACAGGAAGGAGCGCCGCTGTTTCTCCGAGCAGCCGGCCCGC
>CM059283.1:14453017-14463017 GCA_030347295.1 Setipinna tenuifilis
TGGACTTGCCACACGGCCCCCAGCGGTTGGGGGGGGGGGGTCGTTAAGGCAGGCTTATGAATGTATGTACACACACAACCACACACGCACATGCTCGCACACAAACACACTCGCATGTATACACACACGCTCGCACGTACACACACACGCTTGCACGTACACACACACGCGCTCGCACGTACACACACGCGCTCACACGTACACACACGCACTCGCACGTACACACACGCACTCGCACGTACACACACACACACGCGCTCGCACACACACACACGCTCGCACACACACACACGCTCGCACACACACACACGCTCGCACGTACACACACACACGCTCGCACACACACATGCACGCTCACCCGCACACACACACACGCTCGCACACACACATTTCCACCCCCAATCCATATCCACATAATGCCCCACTCCCACCTATATAACATGCAAGAGAATGCTATTCCAGAGACATGGAAAAGAGCAAACATATCCAACGTACATAGACTCTCCGACCCCCACCCCCTACCCTCCCAACACAAAAGCATATACATGTTTGCCCACACATGCAAAAGAATACAATCCCAAAGGCATAAAGGAACAAACCAAACATATACATACACAAACACAAAAAAATGGAAAATGGACAGGTACATGAAAATGTTTCTGGCCTGTCACCAACCTTGTACCTTGTACACACAGATACAGACACACACACACACTCACATGAACATGATCACAAAGGCACACACACATGGACACAGGCACAAAAGAAACTTACATTGGAAGTAGAGCTCCTCATCTCCCTCCTGGTTGGCCTTGCTGTAACCACACTGTCTGTGCGCCGCCAAGAAGAAAAGGGAAGAAAAAAAAACACACACACACATGCAGACACACACACACACACGCAGACACACACACACACACACACGCAGACACACACACACACACAGACACACAGAGATGTGATGAATCATCTCTAAAAGAGCCATAATGTACAATCAGTCCTCAGAGGAAGCGCTAACACTGTGCTGCAGTCGCTCGCTTTTGTTCCTCGGTAACAGTCGCTCCGCCAGAATGAAAGGCCTCGGCCATGAGCCGGCGTTCTCCTCGCCGCCAGGCGTCTGATCAAATCAGTGGAGGTGTGTTAAGTGCCGCGGCCTCCCGAAGGGGAGGAGAGGGGATGTGGGCAAATGACACTCACTCAAAAAGAGAGGGCTCCTTCGCTCGTGCCGGCTAGACGGACGGACGGAAGAGGGGGAGGGGGGGGGGTAGACAGGGGAAGGCGTGCAAAGAGCAGGGGAAGGGATGGGTTGGGGAGGACACTTTTGTGGGCCTGACAAAGACCGTCCTGATATGGGAAGGGATAAGCTTGCTGTATGCTGCCGCACACACACACAGACAGACACACACACACACACAGGCTTGCAAACAAGCATGCATGCAGTTTTTACATGTTCACACTCATATGCACATTTTAGAGAGCTTCGTTGAGGTATGGTGTACCCTCACACACACAAACACACCCGCATACATACACACATGCTTGCAAACAAGCATGCATATGCTCCTTGCACATTCATATTCATATGCACATTATGGCAAACAGGTCAGCACAGGTTCACTGACTACCTAATAAGGCTCACATGCATTCCTGACTAAGTCCTGTCATCAAATCCTAATGCAGCATTTTTCATCTACATAATTGATTTTGGTCTTTTGGCTCAAAAATAGTGAGATTGTGCACACTAAGCTAGGCCTCCTGTCCCACCCCGCCCCTGCCCCTGTGTAAAATGGTACACTGATGTAGCCAGGTCATATTTTTTTATGCGGTTTTATTTTGTGATTTATGCCTTAAGTATTGCACATAACTTGAAAATGCAAATGGCCTAATTTTTTGTCTCTAACCCTTGTGGGGCATTCTGGGTGGGTGTCGTGAGATTTGGGGGAAAGCTGTCCACCGAAGCGAGGCTGCCAACTGGAGTGAAACGGAGATTTATCTTTGTCAATACAGCATTCTGAGTTCAGCCGTTGGGTTAAAATACAGTGCAACACTTTAGTAAGATTGATGACTAATGGAATCTGATGATGTTCCTCACTGGGTCCCCGAGGAGGAGCCTAAAGAGGACTATAACTGTCCCCAATTCAACCCCCTCTAGGGAGGGGACGAGGAACCAGGCAGTGTGGAGCAGGCAGCCTGTGCTGGGAAAGGAGGGACGCAGGGGGAACAGAGAGAGAGAGAGAGAGAGAGAGAGAGAGAGAGAGAGAGAGAGAGAAAGAGAGAGAGAGAGAGACGCCATGACAACCAGGTTGACAAGCAGGGTCAGGGGGCTTAAGGGTCATGGGTCAAATGTGAGGAATCACAGCTGCTGATGCAGGCCCATGAGTATTGCTAGAATGATTTCAGGCACATTCCTGCTGTTTTGTGACTGCTGGGTATGAAGGAAGAAAAAAGAAAAAAGAAAGAAAGTAAGAAAGAGAGCACTGTAGGACACAGCAAGATTCAGAGAGGTCATGCCCTAATGCTTCTGTTCTATTCTCTAAATCTGCAACTCTGTAGTGTGTGGAAATTTCTGTGTGTGTGCATTTCTGTGTGTGTGTGTGTGTGTGTGTGTGTGTGTGTGTGTGTGTGTGTGTGTGTGTGTGTGTGTGTGTGCGCGCGTGCGTTTCTGTGTGTGTGCACGTGCATTTCTGTGTGTGTGTGTGCGTGTGCATTTCTGTGTGTGTGTGTGCATGTGTGTGTTTGTGTGTTTCTGTGTGTGTGTGTGTGTGTGTGTGTCTGCATGTGTGTGTAGAGAGACAGAGACCACACTTGCACGCACACGTCTGGCCGTATCATCCACTCATGCACACGAGGTGCAAAGCCATAGCGACGGGTCTCGGGGTGGGGACAGACACTGGGCCAGTGGGAGGGCCAGCGGAGGACGTGGGGACACTACCACGGGGGCCCCGAGGACAGCGAGCGCATGCAGGGACGGGGACAGGGACACATACAGCCAAGACAGCTGTCCCTAGTCCCCAGGAGTGCAGCTCTGTCTCTGAGCAAGACTAGCAGCAGCAGCAGCAAGGCAAGGCAAAGGAAGAGAGAGAGAGAGAGAGAGAGAGAGAGAGAGAGAGAGAGAGAGAGAGAGAGAGAGAGAGAGACAGGCAGAGAGAAGGATGGAGAAGAGGAAAATGAGGAAGAAACGTGGGGGTGGCTAAGAAAAAGAGAGAAGTGGAAGGCAAGGATTGGAGATAGAAAAAGAGAGAGAGAAGGGGGAAAAATGTGGGAGCTGGAAAAAGGACAGGCAAAGGAGCCAAAAAAAGAAAAGTTAAGAAAAAGATAGAGGGTTGGAGATTAGGAGATAAGGAAGGAGAGGTGGTAAGAAGAATAAAACATAAAACACTGAGGCAGGAAAGAAATGGAAAAGGGCAGGTGAAAGACAAATAGAAGAAAGGAACGACAGATAGAGAGGGACTGCAGTAAGGGCATAAGGTGACAGGGGGGTGGATGCAGAGAAGGAGGAGAGGAGGAGAGGTGCAGAGGAGCAGAGCAGGAAAGGAGAGGAGGAGAGGAGAGGAGAGGAGGAGAGGAGGAGAGAAGCAGAGGAAAGGAGGAGAGGAGCAGAGAAGCAGAGGAGGAGAGAGAGCAGACGTGCCTTGTACCTGGGAGAGCGCTGCGTGGCGGGACATAGGAGAGGAGTGAGAGGAGGAGGAGGGAGGAGAGGAGAGGGGGCAGAGAAGGAGGTGGAGAGCAGGACCACGCCAGCCGGGGCTCCACTGGAGGAGCTGGAGAGGCCGCTGAGAGAGGGACAGGATGGAGGGAGAGAGAGAGAGAGAGAGAGAGAGAGAGAGAGAGAGAGAGAGAGAGAGAGAGAGAGAGAGAGATAGATAGATAGATAGATAGATAGATAGATAGATAGATAAAAAGAGAGAGAGAGAGAGAGAGAGAGAGAGAGAGAATAAGAGCAGATAACACAAAAAATGATAGAGAAAGAGGAAGGAAAAAAAGATAAAACAAAGAAGGGAAGAAAGAGAAAGGAAGGGACAACAGATGAGTGTGGAGCGTGCCCAGTCTGTGAGTGTGTGATCAATACCTGTGAGCAACGGGAGATACGGACACTAAATACCAAGAAGAGAGGAGAGGAGGGGAGAGGGGAGTAGAAGAAGAGAGGACAGGAGAGGAGAAAGAAAGAACAGGAGAGGGGAGGAGGAGGAGGAGGAGGGGAAGAGGAGGAGGAGGGGAGGAGGAGTGGAGAGATTAGGAGAGAAAAAGGAGAGAAGAGGAAGACAGGAGGAGGAGAGGAGAGGAATAGGAGAAGAGAGGACGGTAGAGGAGTGGAGAGGAGAGGAGGAGAGGAGCAGAGAGGAGGAGAGGAGGAGGAGATGCGAGGAGAGGAGGAGAAGAGGAGGGCAGGAGGAGAGGAGAGGAGGAGAGGGCAGGGGCTGAGGGGATGAGTGGAGGCCAGAGGCATGTGCCACTCAGACGGAGAGAAAAAGGCCTGCAGCCAGCAAGATGGTCACCACGGAAAACCTTTCAAGCTCTGCTGGAGTGTAAACAATCAGCACGAGAGAAAGACAGAGAGGGACAGAAAGGAAGAGATAGAGAGAGAGAGAGAGAGAGAGAGAGAGAGAGAGAGAGAGAGAAAGACAGAGAGAGGGACAGTAAGGGAGAGAAAGAGCGCTGGAGAGAGCGAGAGCTAGAGAGAGAGAGAAAGAGGGAAAAGGAAAGAGAGAGAGAGATGGAGAGAAGAGAGAGTGAGAGTGAGAGGCAGAGGGCTGGGGGTCAGTCCAGAAGCACTCCCCAATCCCCCGGGGGACAGCATGTGTGGCTGTGGCTGGGTGTGTGCATGTGCGTGTGTGACCTGGGTTATGTGTGGCTCATTAGAGGAAGCCCTCTCACTGTGTGTGTGTGTGTGTGTGTGTGTGTGTGTGTGTGTGTGTGTGTGTGTGTGTGTGGTATGTGTGGATGTGGATGCGGGCTTGCCAAAGATGGAGTTAGTGGGCGTGTAGCCACTGGACCAAATGCCCAAGGGGCAAAACATCTTCCAGACAAAACACAATTTAGACCAATTTGACCCGGCAGACCCTTTTCATCCACACGAATGGACACGGACCTTATAGTAGAGCAGAAACATGGATAGACTATGTGTGTGTGTGTGTGTGTGTGTGTGTGTGTGTGTGTGTGTGTGTGGCCATGTCACAGAGAGCATGAGTGCTTGTGTTTAAGTGTAGTGTACGTGTGTGTGTTCGTGCGCACGTGTGTGTGTGTGTGTGTGTGTGTGTGCGTTCTCGTGTGTGCGTGTGTTTGTAAAATATTTCAGGCCATGCCACTCTGACTGTGTAAGCACAACAGGCACATCTTTTAAATCCATTGTAATTGAGGTATCAGCCATTTTCTCTGTTAGCTCAATACAATTTCACACCTGAAATATGCTGCAGGCACAAATACACCGCATAAGAGCGTGCACGCATACACACACACATGCGCGCACACACACACTTTGTCATTTCAAAGCTTTTTAGCAGACAGTCAATACATCTGCGCTCATAACTGCAATTTATAAATCACTCCACACAGTATGAGTGTCAATGAGTACAGGCAAGCGTGCAAGCGTGTGTGTGTGTGTGCGTGTGCGTCTGTGTCTGCGCGTGTGTGTGTGCGCGTCTGTGTGTGTGTGTGTTGCATGCATGTGGCTTTGCCTCAGATGATTGACAGCGGCAGGGCAAGCGGTGTGTATTGTGTGTGTCAGAATGGATGGAAACCATTTCACACTCGCTCGATCTAATCCATTTTCATCAGGCCAACCTAGAGACCTGGAGGAGAAGGATACCGCCTCAGCCCTCGCCTCCTTCTCCTGCTGCTCCTTCTATCTGGGGGACAACACTACGTGTGTGTGTGTGTGTGTGTGTGTGTGTGTGTGTGTGTGTGTGTGTATGTGTGTGTGTGTGTGTGTGTGTGCATTCAGTGCATTTGTATGGTGAGTGCTGTTGTGCCTGCCTGAATTTGTCTGTAGAGGGCAATGGTATGTGAGTAAAGCAAGAATCTGAATGTGTGTGTGTGTCCTGTAGTACAACAGTGAGCAGGAGAGGTGACTTGACAGCTGTGTGTGTGCACGTGTGTGAAAGATCGAAGATGGAGAGTAGATAGCGGTGTGATGGATTTGTTTGTGTAAAGTGTGTGTGTGTGTGTGTGTGTGTGTGTGTGTGTGTGTGAGGACCTGTCATGTCTGTGTGTACGCGTGCGTGCATGTGTGTGAGAGAGAGATAATGTGTGCGTGTGTGTGTGTGTGCACAAGGCCTGTCGTGTGTATGTGTGTGTGTGTGTTTATGTAGCTTTAATTAAACCACTGGGTGTTGCGGCTCTTGTGAATTAGGGGGGTAGGTAGTGTGACCATGAGCTGATGGGACTGTGTGAGAGTGTGAGTGTGATCAGAGCTGTGGTGGAATGACTGACAGAGAGAGCGGAAACAAAAGACTGAGAGAAGCAGACAGGAAGAGAGGTAAAGGGGGAGGGAGGGAGAGAGGGAGGGGAGGAAGGGAGAGAGGGAGGTAAGGGGGAGGGAGAGAGGCAGGGAGGTAAGGGAGGGTAGCCCTATGTGACAGCAGGCCTTCAACGGATCAGGGGTGACACATGTATTGCTTGTCACCCAATTGCGCAAAGGGGAAGCTCGGCGGGACTTGAGTTATGACTTTGCACATCGCTACAATGAGGAGAGGCGTTGCGCACCACACACACTGAGAAATGAGGCCTGTCCCTTTCTGACTCATACACACACACACCTACACTCTCACACAGACACGCACACATGGTCTGTCCCTCTCTGACTCACACACACACACACACACACACACACACACACCTGGGGGGAAAAAATGGTGGTGCATGTGAGTGTGGCGGCAGGCAAGGGCGGCTGAGGAATGGCCGCTGCCTCCTCTGTCTTCATTAGTACAGACGGATCCTTTCCGCCCGCTACGCTAATGGGCCGCTGTGCCCCTGCGGCAGACAGGGAAAAGGGGGGGGCAGTGTGCCGGTTCGTCACGGGCCTCTTGTCGCAGATAAAATAATAAAACCCCAAAAAACTTCACTCCAACAGGAGTGGATGCTCGTTGCAAAATGGAAGAGGTAGGCAAACCTAGCCTGGTAAACCACCAGCCTCTCATACTTTTACTTTATTTTGTACACAGGGTCTGGCTGTGCTGCATTGAGAAACATTTTTCTACCTGGAGGTGTGTACTGTGCTGAAGTTAAAAAAGATTGGATATGTCTTTACTCAAACATTAACGTGAAGGGAGTTACGAAGCCGGAAACTAACAAACATCCTGATGCCCACGAACACTCATGGACACTTACTCTGTGCGCTGATTTGGCTACGAAGGACTTTGCCTAGCACCAGCCATTTCAATGAGACCTGTGCCAAACCCTCTGTACAAAACGAAGTAAAGTACGAGGGGCTGGTTTACCAGGCTAGGGCAAACTAACCTGAGAAAGTAAAAGTCCGGCAATGTTTTTTTTCTGCCTGTGCTCTTAACACAGGTGAGTTTTTACCGATTAGCTCATCTACCTGGCTGAAGAGTTGACCTGTGGCCTAAAGGTTAGGGAGTTGGGCTTGGGATCAGAGGGTCACAGGTGGGTGATGGAGATGGGTAGGTGGTGGGGGTAAATAATCAGTGCTCTCCTGCACCCTTATTCATGGCTGAGGTTCCCTTAAGGAAAGGTATTTAACCCCGCCACATTGCTCTGGATAAGAGTGTCAGCTAAATGTAATGTAATTAGGGTTCAGCTGGTTTAAATATGTGGTAGGAGTTTCACTTTCTGAACCCGTAAATGTATCTGCCCTCTGGAAAGCCGCGGTTCGCCGAAAGGAAGGACGGCTACGCTGAGAAATTGGACCAACTGTTCCAGGTGAGATAAGGGGAGAGAAAAAAAATTGGAGATCCAATACAGCTAACACAGGTGGCAAGGGCACTTGTCCACCCCCTGAGGGGACAAAGCAATCTACGAGCAATCTACGATATGGCCTTGCTCTACTTTTGGAAGCGTTTGATGTTGTGATGGTGAAAAACAAAAAAAAAAAAGAAACCAGGAAAGAATGGGACGTGATGAAGACCCCTGACAGGCAACTGTGATAAGGCCACGGTCCCAATACACTAGAGTGCTCCCCTCGGACCCTCTCACAGGGAAAAAAAAAACATCTTGACAAACTGTCAGCCAGACTACACCACTACTAATGCCACATGGCCCATGGGGGTCCCCAGTTCCAGCAGTTACAACTGGCGTGTTGCACAAGCAGTGGCAATGCTTGAAAATGTGGACTGGGTGTGTGTGTGTGTGTGGTGTGTGTGTGGTGTGTGTGTGTGTGTGTGTGGTGTGTGTGGTGTGTGTGTGGTGTGTGTGTGGTGTGTGTGTGTGGTGTGTGTATGGGGCGGGCGGGGGGCTGGGGGATTGGAGCCCCAAGCGAGGGCAAACCCACAGTGGGTGACAAATTAAGTGGATGCACCAGTCCGCTGTGAGTCACGGAGGCCTGGGGATAACCACAGCATGCACACACACACTCGCACACACGCACGCACAGACACACACACATACACAGACACACACAAAACAGCAGCAGCAGCAGCAGCAGCAGCAGTAGCAGCAGTAGCAAGACAAAAGCAAGGGCTCCATCAGGCAGCAGAGAGTGGCGGTGGGTGTGGGTGTAGAGGGCCTGAGGGGGGGGCTGGGTTGAGGTGGGGGGGTGTCTGTCAGATTTACTCAGGAGAGGAAGCAGGGGCCTTTTGCAAATCAGGTCAGGGAGGCATTGTTAAGCACTGAGGTCTTGGACAAAGCACTCGACTATTGGCCAAGACCGCTTCATAATGCCGGTTCGGGCCGAGCTGAGTGGCTGTGTCAAAGCCGCGGAGCAAAGCCAACTATGGCCATAAATAGTTTGGTGTTTTTTTTATGCTATGAAGTCATTAAAAAAAGGCAGAGTAAAATGTCAGCTGCCTAGATAGGATAGTCTGTATTGAATCAGAGTGCGACAGAGCAAACACATTGCGGGATGTGGATGTGTGTGTGTGTGTGTGTGTGTGTGTGTGTGTGTGTGTGTGTGTGTGTAATGGGTACAAAGCCACTCCACTCATCACAGATTAAATCACAGCGAAGAAGAAGAAGAATGTGGTAGGGCAGCAACAAAAAAGAAAACTCAGAAGACACACACACACACACACACACACACACACACACACACACACTACAGTTGTAGAATAACAAATATGACTGGGCTAAAAACACCTTTTGAGATGAACATAGAATAATGATAGTCAGACACTACATCTGTTGAAAGTACAGTAGCAGTAAATGACAATCTATGGGGAAAGTTAGGCTTAGAGGTTTGGTTTAATTAGTTTGGAAATTCAGTCAGCAGCAGATGGACTGAGTCTGTTATTGATATTGAATTTCAACAAACCTTTAAAACCTTGTAAAGTCTCTGTTGGTGGACTACCCAAGCAAGCAGTTACATTATAACATACAATAGTGGTAAGTGTTCTGAAATGCTACTTCAGAACAAAAATCAATTTGTAAGATTAACAGGTCAGAAATGTGAAAAAAGGATGGTGAGTTTTCTTAGGAATAAAATGAGACAGCAGAGATGCTTCTGTAAACTGCTACCTAGACTACAACATACAGTAGCTGTAGGGGGTTCTCATACGGTTCTCCAGAGTAAAAGTAAACTAGTTTACACGATTTCCAAGTGAAACACCTTAAGTGGATGCTCATGTGTCTTGGGGGTGAGTGTGGTAGGTCATTACCTTCTCCAGATGAGCAGGCCCACACCCAGGGACAGCAGCATGATGAGGGCGGCCACAGACACAACCACAATTATCACCACCGGATTCTGCTCGCTGGACGCCAGGGCCACTGAGGAGGACACACACACACACACACACACACACACACACACACACACACACACAAAGAGGGACACAAACACAGACATTGGGTCACACACAAACACACACACAGATGAAGACAAAGGAACACA
>CM059283.1:14468017-14475517 GCA_030347295.1 Setipinna tenuifilis
AAAAAACACTTAAGCTTAAGATGGACAAAAACAGGTTGTGCCCTTTTGACCTTTTGACAGACAGTCAGATGTGCCAATCAGAGAGCAGAGCAGGCAGGCAGGCAGATGTGAGTGGGAGTGAGAGGAAGGCCCCGCCCCTCTGTGAGCGTGAGCACTGATTAAGAGATGATGAACGAGCCGAGGCCCCGGTGAGGGACGTCAGTCAAGCCTCTTTAATGACTGACTGACAGCTCTGTCTGTCTCCGGAACTGTTGATGGCGTGTGTGTGTGTGTGTGTGTGTGTGTGTGTGTGTGTGTGTGTGTGTGAGAGAGAGAGAGAGAGAGAGAGAGAAACAGAACAGCTGGATGAGACACACACACACACAGAAAGCGAGCGAGAGAGAGATAGATAGAGAGAGAGAGAAAGAGAAAGAAAGATGGTCTGCCACCACCTTTTGTTCTCTTACACGAACAGACAGACAGACACAGATACACACCCCACACACTTCCTCTCTCTTTTGTTACACACACACACACACACACACACACACACACAGATTTGAAATCTATGTTAATGCAGTGATTTTTTGGGGGAGAGAATCACATCAAAGCAAGCACCGATTTGACGCCTCCATCTTGTAACATGGAGATGTCTTTTGTTCTACTTTTATCTGATCTGCTGTTTCTTGCAACACTCACGTGAAACACAAATGGCTAAGCGCATTATTCATGTCACCAGTGCTTTACCGCTGGCTAACAAGCACACTAGCCATCCATCAAGGCCAATGTTAATTAAAAGCAGGAGGAGTGGGGGGGTGGTGGGGGTGGGGGTGGGGTGGTGAGGGGAGAGGGGTTGCAGGAAATTGTGCTGGAGCAGTGAACAGCAGTGACGCAGGTAGAGCTGCTCAATAAATCGAGTTTTGATTGTGATTACGATTTCGGGGCTAAACAATCTCAATAACAAATAAAATTGAGGGAAATGTTTTTGTTTTTCCTTTTTGTCATTTACCACCATGCCATTTCACTTAGAAACATTCTCCTTTTCTGTAATATATCCGTCCACACACCACAGGAAGGTATTTTTCAGAAAAAAAAAATCAATCAATGCACTATGCTTTGGGAAACTAGAAAAACAAAATAATCATTTCGATAATCACAATTTCAATTTTGTCGGAAATAATCGTGTTTAGGATTTTTTTCCATAATTCAGTAGCCTTAAAAGCAGGGCGATAGTGGAGGTGGTGGTGGTGGAGAAGGAGGAGGAGGTGGCAAGCTGAGGGATGGGGATAGGGATGGGGATGGGGGAGCTTGTTAGAGCGCGCCGGTTAGCGGGGCTTCAAATCTCCCAGCCGCTATCCCCCCGGGGCCCCCGGGATCATGATCCGACCAGACCACATGGATTAGGCCTCAGAGCCCCGACTTAAAGACGTAAAGCCCCAGCGCCGTCCCTATGCTCCCTCATGGACAATCACACAGGAACCGCACAATGGCAAGACAGAGACGGAAAGATTGTGTAAGAAAGAGAGGAATAGAGAATAGAGTGAGAGAGGCTAAGAGAATGACTGGGGTAGAATCACAGAAGGGATGAGAGAGACTGAGGGAGAGAGAGAAAGCGAGAGAGCACGAGAGGGAAGGGAGAGAGACTGAGAGAAGGTGTGTGTGTGTGTGTATATGAGAGAGGGTGAGTGAGAGAGCGCGAGAGAGACAGAGACAGAGAGAGAGAGAGAGAGAGAGAGAGAGACTAAGAGATAAAGTAAGGAATGAGAAAGACAGAGAATCCGTGTATGTGAGTGAGAGAGAGCATGTGTAAGAGAAGAGAGGTGGGGGGTGAGGAAGAGAGAATGACAGAGGTAAAAGCTTGACAAGTACTGGCAGATAGAGCAGTAGACCAGAGAAGGAACAGACAGGAGAGGAAACCAAACAATACGAAATAAACACAAAATGCCCTCTAAAAAAACACCCTCTTTACATCACACAGATGCTCACTCCCCCACAACTCACAAACACATAAACACCCCCTCATATTCTAACATGCGCACACACACACACACACACACACACAGACACAGACACACACACACACACACAATTTTACACACACTCACACATTCACACACACACACGTTATTGTGCTCCTCCGACAGGCCCAACAGTTTTTGGGTGATAGAGTGTGTGGGAGCGGGAGCGGTTGCTGTTGAACACGGCAGGATCAGTGGCGGTGCGAGCACACCTTGTCAGCTCACGCTCCCCCTAACATCTCCGGGCTCTTCTCTCTCTATCCTGCTGCCTCTCTCTCTCTCTCTCTCTGTCGCTCTCTCTCTCATTCGCTCTCTCCCTCCCTGTCTCTCTCTCTCTCTCCCTCTCTCGCTCGCCGTGCCTTGCCTCTGATGAATTATGCATCGGCGCCTCCAAACTCATAGCCCCGCTCCTCGACATGACTCAATCTGACAACACACACCTGCACAACTAATGCAAACACACACAGGCTGCACAGCTCTCTAGTCTCTCTCTCTCTGCCTTCCGTTCTCTCTCTCTCTGCCTTGTGTCTCTTTCTATCTCTCTCTCTCTCTCTTTGCCTTGTGTGATCTCTCTCTCTATCTCTTCTTCTCGCCGTCTCTCTCTCCATTTCTCACACTCTCACTTTTTCCCTCTCTCTGCCTTGCACTGTCTCGCCATCTCTTTTTTGCTGTCTCTCTCTCTCTTCCTCTCACACTCTAACTTTCTTCCCCCCTCTCTCTCCTAATCTGCTCACCTGCTGTCTCTCTTCCTCCCTCTCTTTCTTTCACTCTCTCTCTCTCTGTATCTTTTAACTTGCCTACATGCTCCCTTTCTTCCTCCTCTTCTCCAAATTGCTTACATGTTCTCTCTCTTGCTCTCTCTTTCAATAAAATCCTCTCTCTCACCCTCGCTCTTTTTCTTTTCTTAAACTTGCTAACACATTATCTCTTTCTCTCTCTCTCTCTCTTCTCATTTTCATTCTCTCTTCTGTTCTTATTCTCCCTCTCTCTCTCTCTCTCTCTCTCATTTGCTCCCTCTCTCGCTCCCTCCCTCTCTCTCTCGCTCCCTCTCTGTGAAAAATAAGAATGCATGAGAGAAAACAGAGAGAGAAACAGACTGGAAACAATATTCCAGGCAATAAAAGAGCGAGCTCCTGTGTGTGTGTGTGTGTGTGTGTGTGTGTGTGTGTGTGTGTGTGTGTGTGAGCTGCAGTGCCCAGACACATAAGCAGACAGGCATTATGGACAAGCAGCGGGAAGATGAACGCGGCTCAGGAGGTGGGAGGGAAAAAGCAAAAAAAAAAAAATCACTCTCCATCACAACTCAAAAAAGCACATCCATCAGCAAAGTTTGACCCAATCATGCTATTGTTGAGAAAGTACCGGGAAAAAAAAGATGATTTCAGTGTGTAACTGACACAGATCAGACAGGTAAGAGTGTACGTCTATACATACACACACACACACACACACACACACGCGCACACGCACACAAAAGCAGCAAAGAACTCACAACCCACCCACTCTCTATCCCTCTCAAACACTCACCCTCAGATGCACACACATACAAACCCACCCACCCCCACACACACAATCTTTCCTACGCACTCTTAGCTGTGTTGCTCTCAGCATGGCAAAGCTGTCCACTGGCATATGACTCAGTGTGTGTATTGGGGCAATAATGGCAGTAGTGGGCTCTCAAATCTCACCCCTGCCCCCCCTCTCCAAAAGCACCCCCCCCAGTCTGCCTACCTTCATTTAGACCTGAAGGAATCTGAATAATAATAATGACATTGTACATAACATTTTTAATGTTACATTTTAAAGACATTTCTTTATTATTATTTTATATTCCTGTTATTTTGTAACTCTTATTATCACACTCAGAGCTTTGTGTGACACTTTCCTGGCCATAGCTGTGTCTGTCTCCAGAGTTGAGATGTTATGTGTATTCTATTGTCTGCCCCAATTCATTCTCCCGTCTGAAGATGTGCCTGGTTCACACCTGGAAGGAGCTCTTCTTTCCCGCCATGTAAACAAAGAGCCTTGCCACATACAGTTGTCTAATGCATATTAATGTAGGGTGGGTCTAAGGGGTTGCACCCCTGTTGACCAAAGAGTATTTACTGGCTGTAAATCTTGGGATAATTTAGAGATAGACTGAAAGACCACCAGAGAAACTCCTGTCTCTCCATTGGTACCAATGCAAGAAATAAAGCCTTGTTCCTGCTTTTCTCCTCAATGCTGACTAAGCCTTCATAATATAACAAAATTACTAGTAAAAATAATTACTATCAGACCCGAACACGGCTATGGCTGATGTGCTGAATGCCACAGACGAGCTGTGCCTCTTTCTGAAAGACTACGCCGCACACCAAAGCAAGACAGGTGAAGCGAAATCCCTACGGACACTAATCTTCAATATCGGTCATATATTTTTTTTCTTCACCAGTTCCATACTCTTTTTTTTATCCTTTGTGTGTCTGTGTTGTAGTGTCACTCTTTTTCACCATCTCATTTTTTGCTCTCTTTCTCTCTCTTGCTCGCTCTCTCTCACTCTGTTTCTTTCTTGCTCAATCTGTCTGTCTCCGTCTCTCTCTTTCTCTCTCTCTCTATCTATCTTTCTCTCTCGGCAGGTAAGACTTCCCCACAGAGTTTGCCGTCTAGCTATTGTCTGGGGAGGCCTTTCATCATGGCTGGAGCCTCGGCGATGAATACATCAGTCGTGCCGAGCTGCATTTCTGTGATGGTGGCTCTCTTTTCAGCCCACCACCATTTTGTGGCATGTATGACAGCGGTGGGGAAAAAAAAAAAAAGAGCATCAGCCTCCAAATCTGTCTAATCGTACACGTGTGTGAACACCCTCCCACTCAGAGACCTCGACTAACGCCACATGTATGTGTGTGACTGTGTGTGTGTGTGTGTGTGTGTGTGTGTAGTCTTGACAGCTGTTCTACTGAAACTTGAAGAAAGTAGTGCACACACTTCAATAGTGTGTGTGTGTGTGTGTGTGTGTGTGTGTGTGTGTGTGTGTGTGTGTGTGTGTGTGGGTGTGTGTGTGTGTGTAGTCCTGACTGCTGTTCAACTGAAACTTAAAGAGCGTAAAGTGCATACTTCAAGAATGTGTGTGTGTGTGTGTGTGTGCACGCACGTGTATGTGTGTGTGTGTGTGTGTGTATGTGTGTTTGAAGTAGTTAATATCTGCTAGCACTGTGTAGGGCTCTCTTGAGTATGAGGTCTGTGTAACTGTCTGTCTGGCTGGCTGCTGCTGCAGTGACTGAGGGCATTACAAGGTTGACAATGGTGTTGGTGTATTAATTCCTTTGGCCTAGTTCACAGCGCCGGTGGCAGGTGCTTTGGCTGCCTACTCCACATACGCCGGAGCGGAGCTTGGAGGGTGCGGGTCATCTCGCTGGCTTCCGCTGATCCCTGGCACGCCCACGCTCGTCTGTGGCAGCAGGTGAGAGCGCAGAGGCCAAATGCTGCTGGACAGGCCCCGTCACACACACACACTAACACACACATACATGTGCACGCACGCACACACGCACGCACACACACACACACACACACGCACGCACGCACGCACACGCCCCCGTACACGCACACGCACACGCACACGCACACACACACACACACGTACATGCCCACACACACGCATGCGCGCGCACACACACACACACACACACACAAACACACCCATGGACACACACACATGCATATGTACATGCACACAAGGCACTTTCACACCTTACACACAAACTGCATGTACACACAAATGGCAGTAAGCATACTGTGAATACCACATGACCTTCTGCCACAGTGACAGGAGATGCTCTTTCAGATTAGACTTCACCTTGCTGCCACTTTGTGTATATGTGTGTGTGTGTGTGTGTGTGTGTGTGTGTGTGTGTGTGTGTGTATCACTGTGTGTGTATCACTGTGTGTGTTTTCATGCGTGTGTATCACTGTGTGTTTCCATGTGTGTGTGTAAGTGTGTGTTGGCATGATCTTAATAGCATGTGTGTGTGCAACATACTGTATCCGTCTTTTCTCTACTGTGTGTTAACAGTTGTGGGCATCACCAATTGTTCCCGCTGAAATCTTGTTTCGTTTGACTATGTACTATGTAAATGGGTGAGATGGCAATAAATCCTACTTGACTTGTCTAGACGTGTGTGTGTGTGTGTGTGTGTGTGTGTGTGTGTGTGTGTGTGTGTGTGTGTGTATATGTGTGTGTGTGTGTGTGTGTATATGTGTGTGTGTGTGTGTGTGTGTGTGTGTGTGTGTGTGTGTGTGTGTGTATTTATACCACTATTCCACAGTATACCACTATTCCAGTAACACGTATTAATATTAACAAAAAAATTCATACTGTTGCATTTACTGTTTATTTTCACAATGCCTGTCTGTGTGCTTTGAAACCCACCTGTGGAGCCAAAGACAAATCTCCGCTTTTGTGGACAACAAAGCTATCATCACTATTCTTTCACTAGAGACTTTGCTGAGTGTGAGTGTCTTTGTGTGTGTGTGGATAGTCATCTGAGGCGCAGTTAAAGAAGAGGTGTACACTCCTGCAGTAATGTCACACACACACACACACACACACACACACACACACACACACACACACACACACACACAGACACACACACACTCAGTGACACCTTTTCAGTGTGTGATGATTATAAAGTGACAATAAAAACAACCGTGGCCGCGGTGCCTGTGACAGGGATGGAGCAGCAGGAGGAGATAGAGGGAGGAATTCATCAGGATGATGTGAGGATGTGTCTGGGCTGGGGGGCCCCACCTGAGCCCCACTATCTGGCAGGCAGGGGCGCGCGAGCTGCACGCATCACGCAGCCGGCTCTAATCTGGCCCATCGCCGCTGCAGCGCCGGGAGGAGCGCTATCTGGCAGGACGTGGCCCCGCTCTGCCTGGATAATCAGCAGCATCAGCATCAGCATCAGCATCCGCGCTGGGCTGGGGAGGGGAGGGGAGGGGAGGGATGGGATGGGGTGGGGAGGAAGGGGTGGTGTGGGGTAGCTGCGCTGGGCTGGAGAGGGGAGGGGTGGGCTGGGCTGCACTGGGATGAGCTGGGTGGGTTGGGGTGGGCTGTGACTGTGACTGTGACTTGTGTACACAAAGTACCACACACGTGCAAACACATACATACTCACACATACACATACACTGATACTCACACACTGACACTCACACACGGTGACTCATCCACACACACAAACACACACAATGCACACATTCACAACTCACACACATACACGTATTCACAGTTGTAAATCTCTAGCGCTGCCAATCAGTGTGCACTCACGCACAAAAAAAAACACAAAGGCTCACACACACACACACAAACACACAGTGACACACACACACACACAGTGACACACAAACACACACAACGCACACGTTCACAAATCACGCACTGTTACACACATACACGTATTCACAGCTGTAAATCTATAGCGGTGCCAACCTGTGTGCACTGATGCGCAAAAAGACCCAC
>CM059283.1:14478017-14483017 GCA_030347295.1 Setipinna tenuifilis
GAGCGGCGGCGAGGAAGATGAAGAGGGGAGGGGGATCGAGGGGGGGTAGAAAAGAGCCGAGGAGAGGAAGAGGAGGAGGAGGAGGAGGAGGAAGTGAGGAGCGAAGAAGAAAGGCAGCCCCGCGGAGCTGAGAGGGCTTGAGCGGCCGAAAGAGGAAAAGGGGAGAAAAAGTGCCGGCTGACAGTCTAGCTCTCAAGAAGCTCCCCGGAAAAAAAAGAAGCACATACAAAAGAGAGAGACACGCACACAGACACGCACACACACACAAACTCTAATGTGAGTTCATCAGAAGTTCACCAAAGTTCGCGTGAGCATCAGTGCATGAATGAGGTGCGGTAGTTAAGAAGACAACGTTACACTTGAAAGGAGGAGCCAACGAAAAAAAACACGCAGAGCATCTGCTTTCATGTACACATGCAAGCACGCGCACACACGCACACACACACTACACACGCACACACACAGGCAAAGACTTCAAACAAACATACCTGGCGTTTGCCTGACAGTGTGTGTGAGGGTGAGCTGGTAAAAGGGGTGGGGGGGCACAGACGGAAGAGAGGGGCGATTAAGCATCTGGGCTGCGGTAGGACTTTTGACAGCTACTTTAGCCGTCCATCAAAGACCAGGCCCCCTGAGTCAGCCAGCTTCCTGTCACCTTCTCTGCCTCCAGACCTGAATGCGTGTGTCGGTGTGAACGTGCGTCTCTATATCTGTGTGTGTGTGTGTGTGTGTGTGTGTGTGTGTGTGTGTGTGTGTTAGTCTGTGTTGGTGTGTCTGCCTCTGTCAAAAACAGTATGCAGCGCAGGGTGAGAGACAGCTCAACTCATCAACCCCCCTCAGGCTACCCATGACACACAAACACACACACACACACACACACACACACACACACACGGAAGGAGAGAGAGAGAGAGAAGATGGAGTTAAGAGAAAGAGAGGGAGGAGGAGAGAAAAAGAGTGAGTGAGAGAGAGAGGGGAAGATTGAGCAAGAGAAAGAGAGAGTGAGATCGAGAGAAAAAGAGAGAGAGAAAGAGAGAGGGAGAAAGAGAGAGGGAGAGAGAGAGAGAGAGAGAGAGAGAGAGAGAGAGGGAGAGAGGGGGACAGGGAGAGAGAGGCAGGGAGACAGATGAAGAGAGAGTGAGAGAGGAAGAGAGAGTGAGAGAGAGAGAGAGAGAAAGAGAGACAGACGGAGAGAGAGAGAGAGAGGAAGAGAGAGTGAGAGAGAGAGACAGAGAGAAAGAGAGACAGACGGAGAGAGAGAGAGAGAGAGAGAGAGCTCTGACAGCTGCACAATAAAGAGCTGAGACGTTATGAGGCGGATGAATAAGAGAGGGAGGCTTGAGGAAATCATTTTCCTTTCTTTCGTCTCCTTTCATGCAGATAAAAGGGAGACAATTTTACCTCCTTCTGCTGCCGCCGTTTGAGTCACTGAGGAGGCTCACGAGAGAAACAGCCGCAAAGCCCTGCTGCATTACTCTTGTCATGTGTGTGTGTGTGTGTGTGTGTGTGTGTGTTGCGTGTGTGTGTGTTGCATGCGTGGTACGTGTGTGCGCATGTGTTGAGCGTGTGTGTGTGTGTTTGTGGTTTGTGTGTGTGTTTGCGGTGTGTGTGTGGTGTGTTGTGTATGTTTGCTTTTGTGGCGTGTTTGTGTGTGTGTGCATGTGTGATGTGTTGTGTGTATGTGTGTCTGTGTGTGTGCGTGCTTGCTTGTGTTTTGTAGTGATTATGTGTGTGTAGAGAAACTGGATGGTTACGTGTTCTTTGAGCAAAATTTGCTTCGAGGACACAGCCACACAATTTAAATGAACGCAAGAGTGGCTTGTTTTCCTCCAAACTATTATGTGGAGAAACAGGATTGGGGGTGGGTGGGGGTGGGGGTGCGGTGGGGGGGTGCAAACGATGGAACCAATTAGAACTCTCCACAAACCCCCCCAAAAAAACAAATACGCCTAATTGGTTTCGCCTAAGTGCTGAATGAATGGTGATAAGCACCCGCTGCTGTTGACGGATCATCACTTAAGTTAGTTCTGTTTTTTTATGTGGAGAGCAGAAGTCTCTGTAGCAATAAACTCACAGGGCTTCTTCAGCAGAATGTTCTGATCTGAACCTTAGGAGTTTTTTTTTTTTTATTTAAAAAATAAACACAAGACACTCTCAACAACCCTTAAAACATGTAGTTTGTGCTCTTTGAAGGTTGTCCTTCAACCTGAAAGGCAGACAAAAAAAGTAAGCCAATGGTTCTGCATCCTAAGACACCCAACAGATTTTTTTCAGCCCTCAATAACAAAAGCTTTGTTCTACCCAGAGAAAAAAAAAACAGAACATTTTTGGTTGCCACTTTGCAACAGCTATGGTTAGAGTAGGGATGGCATACAATGAGTAGGGATGGCAGAAATAAATAAATGTCCTCAAACCTTTGCTTTAAAAAGTAATGGATACTCTTTATAACTTGGCATCAGACCACCATTTCAAACCAGCATTTCCTACCTTTTTCAGACTAACAAATGAAAAACTGATAAAAAAACCCCACAATGAAGTATCGTTTGAAAATGCTCAAGTGCAGACACTTGTATGCATATTTGAAGCACACGCAAGCTTTGCTTTTCTTTTTCTTTGTCTTTCTCTCCTTCTAGTTTATTTGGCCTTGAGATCTGGCTCCCTCCCACCCACGCCGCCACCTACACACCTTATTCTGAGGCTCTCTGGCACCTGCGACGCCAATCTGTCATTACAGCACACCATCATACCAACAGTCACCCACACCCATCCATATTTACACACACACCAAAGCACACACACACACAAACGCGCGCACACACACACGCACAAACATGGCTGCACATACACACACACACGCACGCGCGCATCCCACACGCGTGCATCACACACGCGAGCATCACACACAGATACACACGCACACACACGTGCATATCACACACACGCGCGCATGACACACACACACGCGCATATCACACACACAGACGCGAATCACACATGCGTGCGCATCACACACGCGCGCATCACACACACACACAGGTATCGGGCACCCTCATTTTTTATACACCTGATCTTAAGCCCCTTATTTTCTTTTTTTATTTGACCATACACACACACACACACACACACACACATACACACACACACACGGGGCTCAGAGAGTGGCCCTCTCCATGGGGACAGGACCATCTAAGCCAGGAGAATAAATCCTCTAAAGATATTGAAATGTCAATCCCTCTCCCCCCTGACCCATCCTTTTGCCCCCTAAAACACACACACACACACACACAAGCCAAACTCTGACACCCACCCCCACCACTACAGCCAGCCTTGGGAGATTTACACACACGCAGACACATGCGCACACACACACACACACACACACACACATACAAGCACTTGGGGCACATTTTAAAGTACAAAGGCAAAAGGCTGGTGCCTCGCACGCATGTTCATGTTATTTCATGTGTACACGCACATGTGTACATGCACTCAACAAGATGTTTAATCAACTGGATCAACAGAGGGGTCCTCTGAGAGAAGGGTCAGATGAATCCCCAATTAACATACATAAGGAAAACACACACACAGACACACACACACAGACACACACACACAGGCACACACACACAGGCACACACACACACACACGCAAAGAAAATCCCCTAGTTTCTAAGCAGTGTAAGATGCATAAATACACAGTCTGTTTCCTGCTCCACCATGCCTGTCTGGGCTTATTGGGGGTGGGGGTGGTTCACTTAAGCCCCCTCCCCCCTTTTTAAAGAGTGGAGAGGCAGGGTGCTTATGATGGGGGGTGGGGGTAGAACTGGGGGGGGGCCCAGAAGTTGGCACGTGCCACGTGTGGGGGGAAAAGTCACAGGCACCCTGCCTTGGTGTGGCCCGCAGAGACATGACATTTACACCCGCACCCCCCCCACTACACACACGCACACACACACACACACACACACACACCTCGCCCCATGGCCACTCCACCCCCCATGCTGATGCCCTCCCACTCCACCCCTCTACACACACAGATACACACACACACAGATATACACACATACATCTACACCTCATCTCCTGGCCTTTCCACCATCCCCCTACCCAGGACCACCATATCATTTTACCCCAACTTCTCCACCCCCCATCCAACCCCCTCCCACTGCTCATCTTATCCTGTCCCCCCGTCTCATCCTCAGAGGCACCGTCTCGCCTGGGATACATCACTTTTAAAAAATAAATTCTAGCCTGCCGGCACTAGTGACAGCCATGCTAACAGGCTTAGCACCAAGAAGAGACTCTCTGCTGTGGCTATTTATGAAAGAAAGAGGGAGACACAGAGAGAGGGAGAAAGAAAAAAAAACAGAATGCCACAAACAAACGAAAAGAGAGAAAGACAGAGATGGGGGGGGGGGATGGAGAGAGAGACAGAGAGAGAGAGAGAAAGTAAGACAACTAAGAGGAGTGCAGAAGGAGAAAAAAATACGAGATAGGTCACAGATGAAGAACGAGGGACAGAGAGACAGAGAAAGAAAGAGAAAGAAAGAGAGAGGGAAAGATAGAGAGAGAGATGGAAAGACAGGTAGACAGACAGACGGAAGGAGGAGGAGAAAAAAGAATGGCTTCACATCAGTTTCTCTAATGTTGTATTCATGAAGGTCAGGGGAGAGGGGGGCTTAGAGGAGATTGGGGGGTGGGGGGGTGGAGGGGTGGGGGTGGGTGGTTAAGGCATATTGTCTTAGAGAAACAGCAAGGGCATAATGCCCGTTAACCTTCTCCATAATCTGCCATTCTCTATGCTCCGCTGGTTAACGGGCACATAGTTACGCTGGATTAGCACAGATACACACACTACACACACACACACACACACACACTACACACACACGCACACTACACACACACGCACACTACACACACACGCACACTACACACACACACACACACACTACACACACACAAACGAAAACACACATCCACATACACACACACACGCA
>CM059283.1:14485517-14488017 GCA_030347295.1 Setipinna tenuifilis
GACCGTTCGAAGAGCTAAAACAGCACAAGCACAAATGCAATTGCCACCAAAAAATAAATAAATAAACGCATAACTACACAATGACCAAAAGAGCACGTAGTGCCACAACAACCCCCCCCCCCCCCCCAAATTGCACTGCACAGGGAATTTACTTAGAGAGAGAAGATGAACTCCCCTAGAGCTCCGCAAAACAGAGCCAGTGCTTGAGGCAGCGAGGCGGAAGGGGGGGGCAGGAGGTGGGGGCTGGAGGGGGGAGTATTTCTCCAGAGACGGCTTCTCAACCCTGCCCTAACCTCCCTGTGGGGACATCCCTATTAGGGAATAATGATGGATCAATCAATGGCTCGAGCTTCCCAGTGGGAAATCACAGCGGGTGCACTACCAGGGAAGGCAGGGGGAAAGAAAGAAAAAAAAAAAAAAAAAACGCCACGATTTCTTTATTAAGCCTGAGGCGTCACACACACAGCAGCCAGGCCTGGTCTGGGCTGGAGGAAGAAAAGGAATGGGTGAAAGGAAGGGTTGAAAAAAGCCTGCTCCCAAATGTATTAGTGTGCCAAAAGATTGCACACAAAGGGATGTCACAAAAGGCTATGGCACATGTTGTTATGCTGAAATATCTTCAAACCTCCTAATGGAACGCAATAATTTTTTACTCTCTTTTTGTCAAGGCATAAGGGCACAGCAATGCATTCTCAAGGAGCAATGCATTCTCAAGCAACCATTAAGAGATCGATAGCATGTTATTTTTTCCCCTCTCACAGTGCTATTAAAATCTGAGTCTGTGTGAACTCAAGGTCTCTCGTTTGTATGTAGCCTTTGTGCTTTTCAAGTGTCCGGGAATGACCAGTGTACAATGTGCTTTTCAAGTGTCTGGGAAGAACCAGTGTATAATGTACTTTATAATGTTTTTTAAAACACATTCTTTATGTTTGTCTGGTATACAGTCTTGTGTATGTTTGAGTGTGACTATCAGAAAGCTGGTGCGAGACAACATTCTATACAGACAGAGAAACATCGGCAGGTCTTTCAATTTTCAGGCTAAGTTCCTGCAATGTCAAAGATTCAACATCCAGATGCCTCCCCCACCCTTTCCTGAGCTCCGAAACTGACAGGTGCCAACACTCCTCTTTTGCTCTGACAGGTTCCCAGCGAGCGTGCTAATTTTGCAAATCCAACTACAGGCTGTAGGTGCTGCCAAAAGTGTTGTATTTGTTCCTAATATGCTAGTATGCATATGATATTACACTATATTAAATTACACTTAGCTGACACTCTTATCCAGAGCGACTTACAGTTAAGGTACAAGGACAGTACCCCTGGAGCTATGTTCCTTTTGTAAGTTGCTTTGGATAAAAGCACCTACTAAGTGTAATGTAATGTAATGTGGGGTTAGATGCTCAAGGGCACTTCAATCATGGATGAGGATGCAGGAGAGCAGGAGAGTTATTTACTTCCCCACCCACATTCTTCCTACAGTATTAGAACCTGTGACCCTTCCATCCCAAGACCAACTCCCTAATCACTGGGCCCCAGCTGCACCAATATGTTCCTAATATTTCATGTACTACTGTCAGAGAATTACAGCAAATGTGTGTATCCAAACAATGCATCGAACTGCAGCTTTGAGCATTTTCGGCCCTCATCATGTCAGCTCTTTAGGGAAAAGAGTTGGTTAGTAGTAGTTAGTTTTGTTAGGACTGCTTCCCGTCCTAACAGAACTAACTACTACTAACCAACACTTTTCTTAAGGTGCCTCGTGCTTGTAAAAGTCTGCGTGTGTAGGGGGTGTGTGTGTCTAGTGTCTCTGCTCAGGAAAACTTACTAAAGGCACATGCATCTCACATGTGTGTATGAGGGTAGTCTGTTTACTTTGTGTTTCCCTACACTTCTGTTAGCTTATTATGTCCTCCTTTGGTAAGTTGCTCTGGATAAAAGCATCTACTAAGTGTAATGCAATGTAATGTAATATAATGCGATGTAATATAATGCGATGTAATATAATATAATGTAATGTAACGTAATGGTCTTACCTGCCAGGCTGGTGGAGACGTTGACCTGCGTGTAGAAGCGTTTGTTGGGCAGCAGCTCCGACACGCCGTTGAGGGCCTCCACGGTGAAGGTGTAGTTGGCGTTGGGCAGCAGGTTGACCACGGTGACCGTGCGCTCCGTCAGGCCGCTCTGCTGCGGCACGAAGCCCACGCTGGGGCCGCACGGCTCGCACTGAGTGTCCGCTCCGCTGGCCGAGGACGCTGATGACGATGACGATCCCGACGAGGATGCAGAGGACGCAGACGTGACGCGCACACAGCGCCTGCAGCCCACGCTGTAGGTCAGGTCCCCACGCCCCCCCGTGTCACTCGGGGGGGCCCACTCCAGGATGATGGTGGCCTGCTTTATGGTGTAGCCCAGGTTCCTCGGTGGAGAGGGGGGCCCTTGTGAGAGAGAGAGAAGTAGAGAGACAGACACACAGATAGGATAAGACAAGATAAGATAAGATAAG
>CM059283.1:14493017-14503017 GCA_030347295.1 Setipinna tenuifilis
CAAAGGTAGGGGATCAGATGCTATTATGTCATGTGAGCCAGATGTTTAAAGTGGTTGCCATTGTGTTGTGTGTCAGGTAGACAATGGATGCATATGTGTCCCTACAAATGAATGCGTGTGTTAGTCAGGGAGAGCATGTGTTTGTCAACGTGTGAAGACAGGTGTGTGTTATTTTGGGAGTATCCACCTTTATGTCTATGTGTATACATGGCCATTGCACTTAACTCTGAGCCCTATCCACAAGCAGTTATTGTGGATTCTTCTTGCATCTGTCTTGCTAGGGCCTCATATGGGCCTTGGGCAGTCAGTCCTGCTTTTTCCTCCACTTTGATACCCCTGTGTGTGTGTGTGTGTGTGTGTGTGTGTGTGTGTGTGTGTGTGTGTGTGTGGATGTGCGCGCGTGTGTATGTGCGCGCATGTGTATGTGCACGTATGTGTATGTGCACGTATGTGTGCATGCACATGTGTGTGTGGTGTTTCCAGTGTGTGCATGTTTGTGTGTGTACGTGTGAGAAAGTAAAAAGATGGAAAAGGGGAGGAGCTCTTAGAGAGAGTGGGGGAGTGCTCTTACGTGTGCAGGGTGCGGAGGGGCTGTCCAGAGGCGTGCGGAAGTGGTCGTCCTCGCACAGACACACCACGGAGCCCTCGTCTTCGGCCATGCTGTGCGCCGGGCACGGGAAACACTCCTGCTGTCTCGACGACATCTTGTAGGATCCCGGTGGGCACGCTGTAAACAAAAACAAACAAACAAACAAAAACAAAAGCCAAAAAAGAGAGAGAAAGAGAGAGAGAGAGAGAAAAATATCAGACTCAATTAGCTCCACAAACAAAAGCCTTGCTCTTGCTCCAGCAACTCCGGGCCAACTGCAAATGCCAGGCTGCGCTGTGCATTACTTTGAGCTAAGGGCTGCAAGACTAAGCTGAGTCAGGACACAAAACACACACACATACACTCACACACACACACCCTAACACACACACACACACACGGCCTCAGAGACAACAGAGACGCACAGAGGAAACTTTCGGCTCAATTAGTCCGTCCGAAAATAATGACTCGTTATCTTTATTTGATTTGCTCTTCATTACTCCATTATAGCAGGAGTTATTTCTGCGATGCCTTGGACGCTCGGGCTAATTAGCAGACGAGTGAAGTGCACTAAGGGGAAGCAGAGGCTGAGGCTGAGGCAGAGGCAGAGGCAGAGGCTGAGGTGCAGAAGGCTCCTTTGTTTGGGGGAGATGGTGCTGACAGACAATTTACCTGTACACGTCAGTATAAAGTTTTCAATTTTTCAAGTTTTCAATTCAACTGTTTTTTTTATTTTAGTCGAGAAGCTAATAATCCCTATGCTTTATGAAGTTCCCATGTCGATAAGGTTTGCCTAATTCAAGTGTCAAGTCATGTCAAGTTGGTTTTATTGCCATTTCAGCCATATACATAGCACGTACTAGTGAGATGAAACAATGTTTCACTGGGAACAATTGGTGATGCACACAACTGTTAAATCACTGTAGACATGACAGATGCAGTACAGTGCGCGCACACACACTCAAGCTAAGATACACGTGTTCATACACAGGTTTACAAGGTGGAAAAAAATGCTCAGTACTCAGCAAAAACCTGTCACACACACACACACACACACACACACACACACACACACACACACACACACACAAGCTAAGATACACATGCTCATACACAGGTTTACAAGGTGCAAAAAAAGGTACAGCACTCAGCAAAAACCTGTCAGACACATGGGCTATTAAGCTTGTATGTGACAGAGTGATCCCCATTCCTCCCTTCTCTTAGGGTGACGGTACATACATAAGGCAGCTTGCTGAGCAAGGTGGCAGACTACAACACCAGGCTCACACTGCTATGATTAGACAGATCCAGACAGGTAGCATGCTAATGAGCTTCTTCTGATGTAGGTAAGTACAGTGTCTTGCTCATTTGTAGTGGGGGAAAATGCCCAAGGAACATTTGTATGGTAACGCTGCCTGCCTGGCTGGCTGGCCAAGAACTGCTCAAACAACTGCCCCGGCGTTATCATTACCATAAGACCACAAGTGAAGGAAATTTTTGGAGCGAAGAGGAGAGGAGAGGAGAGGAGAGTGTAATGGCACTAGAGAGTGTGTTTAAAGGCCCATCAAGGCCCGAGGAGCCCCTGTGAAACTGCCTGTGATTTACGCAGGGCCTGCCCAGACTGTGACTGTGGCGAGTGTGTCCATGCTGAATGTGCAGACGGCTGATGTATTAGAGTACATATAAGGGGCTTACGGGAGGGGGGGGTGTGGGGTGTGAATGTGTTTGTCAGCAGAGTGTTTGAGGGGGGCGGGGGGGGGGGGGGGGGGGGGGGTGTTGAATGGGAGCTTAAACTGATGCCGCGGAGCAAGCGTGACTGCATCAGGACGGGGGGATAACGTCTGCGTGAGGTGGAATCCAAAGAGCCCGTGTGCGGCTTGCTAACCAATCTTCTGGGGGGGGGGGGGGTACACAAAGGGGGTGAGGGGGGTGTTCAAAGAGTGGGCCCATGTTTCGTCTAATGCTTTTCTCTGCTCCTGCACTCTCGCTTTCTCTCGCTTCTCTTTTTCGTTCATCACCTCATCCCTTTTTCCACAAACCCACCGTGTCATTACACAATCGCCTTCAGTCTGTGCCCGAGAGCACACAGACAGATGAGAGCGAATTACACGCTTGCTCACACACTCACACACACACACACACACACACACACACACACACGTACATGCTAGTCCACTTGTGCAAACAAAAACGCACAAACACAGGCATACAAACAAGAACATCACGTGATGACCTGAAACACAAACACACACACACACACACACACACACAAACACACACACACACTCACAATACCCCTACAAAGACAGATTATATATTGCAGGCCCCGTTTGTTGGCTCAGAGAGGGGTAAAGTGTGTAAAATCAGAGAGTGATGCATGCACCTGCATCAAGCGCCCCATCACACAAATATGGCCGCCTCTAAGACACACACACACACACGCACACACACACACACACACACACACACACACACACACACACACACACACACACACACACACACACAGACACACACACACACCTACGGGGCCCTCCCCAGCCCCAGCCACAAACCCCCTCTAATGGCTCCTGGTCCCAGGGGTGTATCGCTTCCCACACGTCCAAATCAATCCCAGCAGGAGAAGAGGAATACAACAGACGATCGCCTCCGCCCCATTCGGAGCGAGACACAAAGTCAATAGCGCCCAGATGGGAGCAGCGAGAGGAGAGACAGAGAGACAGAGAAGAGGCAGGACGGGGAAAAGCAAAAACAAACACACGCACGGGAGAGGAGGGAGAGCTGATGGCAGCTGAGCAGACAGAGAGAGAGACAGAGAGAGAGAGAGAAACAGAGAAGGGGAGAGAGACAGAGAAGGAGTGAGAGACAGAGAGACACAGAGACAGAGAGAGAGAGGGAAAGAGAGAGAGAGAGAGAGAGAGAGAGAGAGAGAGAGAGAGAAAGAGAATGAGTGAGACGAGTAGGTCTTGGTCATGCTGATCAGGAGGCGTGAGGGCCATCACAGCCGTAGCCAATGGGAGTGCGATTGAGGGATGCGGTGGGGAAGGAGGGGGGAGCCTTTGAGGGGCTTGTGAGGGTGGGTAAAGCTCTGTCTAATGTCCCTCATTACATATTCCCACTTGCTACTCATGTACGCAGCCTACGCAGGGTGGAGGTCAGGACTGTACCACACTCGCTTCCCGGCTGGACCGTGGAAAGAACCAAGATAAGAGCAGGTGGGAAGAAAGACTGAAGGAGGGAAAGAAAGAAAGATAGATAGAGAGGGAAAGAGGTTAAGAAAGAACAAACATGAAAAAGAAAAAAAAAAGAGCTTAAGGTATTAAAGAGACAGACAGATATCCAAAAAAACATCTAAAAGCGGGTTTTTGCTCCGTGTGAAATCATGCAGTTTTGCATGGTGTGGGGGGGCGTGAACAGAATTAAATGCAGAAATGTCAGTGAGAGCAGATCGTCCTGTTCACCACATTGGCGGTGGTTTGCACAGAACTCCGATCTAAATGGAAATGGAGAAATGGAGAGTGGAGGGTCCTCTCCCAGAATGGAGACTGGAGCACAGCAGGCAGACAGACTAGCAGGCGGGCGAGCGAGCACAGGCGCGGGCACAGACACAGACACGGGCACAGGCACAGGCGTGGGCACAGGCACCAGCACAGGAGTGGGCGAGACACGCCGATTGGGAGCCGGGCCTGCCAGTGGTGGAGGAGCCCTCTCCGTTCCCCCAGAGGACCCCCCCCCCCACACACACACACACACACACACACAGACACACACACAAACATGAAAGCCACCGAGCAGACAATGACAACATCCAGCCAAGCCGAGACCCCACCTCCCTGGCACGACACACAGCACCTGGGCCGGGGATAAACCCTGTGAGTCTCCCCCTCACCATACACACACTACCCCAACACCACCCCCCTCTCCCCAACACCACCACCCGACCCCCCCACTCCTGCTCCCGCTCGCCCCTCAGCCTGCTTTGGCAAGTGGGGAACGGAGGTGCGGAGCAGCAGGGACATTGCCAAGGCTGTGAAAGGGAGCTGGCTGTCAGCATGTTCCTTTCTCCTTGCTGGCCCCAGAGAGAAGGAGGGAGGGAGGGAAGGAGGGAGGGAGGGAGAGAGATAGAGAAAGAGAGAGACAGAGAAAAGAGAGAGATAGAGAGAGAGAGAGATGGGGAGAGAGAGAGAGATGGGGAGAGAGAGATGGAGGGAGGGAGAGAGAGGGAGGGAGGGAGAGAGAGAGAGAGAGATGAAGAGAGAGAGATAGAGGAAGGAAGAGAGAGGGAGGGAGAGAAAGAGAGAGAGAGAGACAGAGAAAGAGAGAGAGAGGGGAAGGAAGAGAGAGGGAGGGAGAGAGAGTTAGAGGGAGAGAGGGATGGAGGGAAAGAGAGAGAGGGAGAGGGAGGGAGAGAAAACTGGCAAACTAAGCACATGCTGGGAGTTTATCTCCTCTGAGCCTACTCCCGATGCTGGGATCTTTCACATGTACACACACAACATCTTCCCACTCACTCACTCACTGACTCACTCACACACACAAACACACACATACACACACACACAGACCCACATACACACAGACACACACACACCTCAGGACAAGAAAAACAGGAAAGCAGCCATCACCTCAGCAGGAGGAACATGCGTGTGGATCAAAGCGATGGCCAAAAACACAGAACACAGGCCCCCGCTCAGCAGATAAGGTCTCACGTCAGCCCCATTGCCACCACTGCAACTTACAATGTTGGGGGGGGGGACACCCCTGACACAGCCCGCAAAAGATGTTTCCAGCGAGAGTTTTTTCAGAGATGGGGTATGGATGACTTTTCCGGTGGGGGGTGGGTGGTTTTGTGAAGCCCTAAAACTGCCAGACACTTGCAAAGGATCACAGATGCTCGCGGACTAAATACAACGTCAGCGGAGGACAACAAAAAGTGTCATTTTTTTCAAACCAGACAGATTAAATTTATAGCATATAAAGCTTGTTATATTGAGGTTACTGTTACTGACTAAGCATACAAGCAAAACAACAGCTGAAATATAGCTTTAGCGTAGTCAACAGTGGCACTGCTTTCATCATTAATCAAGTTTAACTGCCATTAAGCCATTTAAATGTTAGCAGCTATACAGTAAAATTCCATTGATTCAACCCTGGGGTAATCAAGGCGTTTAACGGTGTAGTGGTCTACCATGGGAATGCTGGTGCTACTGCTGGGAGGAAAGAAATAGGAAAGTGTTATTTTCTAGTGCTTGTAACTGAAGTGATCAAAGAGGAAACGCCACCACAAGTAGGTTCAGCAGTTCCCCAAATCACGATGGAAACAGGAAGGCAATGCAATCACACGCTAACTTATTGCTTCTTTGGCACAAACAAATTAAATACACACACATACACAAACTTACAGAAAAAGAGAGAGAGAGCGAAAGAGAGAGAGAGAGAGAGAGAGAGAGAGAGAGAGAGAAATGCAGAGAGATCTAAACATCACTTTACTTTCACATACAAGCACATGTTTTATTCAAACTAATGGCGTCCTTTACTGAGTCTGCTGTTACCTTTGGTCTCTCACTTTCCAAGAGCCGTTGAAAGCCATTTAAACACCAAACCAGGGCAAAAAAGAGCGTGCGGAGTGGTGGAAGGGAGTAAGTGGGCGGGTGGTTGGGCAGAAAAATGGCTCCTGATATTTATAGCTGTCAGCACTAGCCTGAGGCCACTGCTCATTTTACAGCACTTATAGCCTTCCTTAAGGGTCGATCAAAACTCCACCAACTGTTTCTCCAAGCACAAAAGAAACACATCGCCCTGCCGCCCCAACATCAATAAATCACTGGGCACTTAATACAGCAAAAAGGCGGAAGGTGTTAATGAATATTAATACAACTAAACGAGAGTGGAGGGGTGTTAGGGGGGGGGGTGTGTAGTTTACTTTGACATAACCTCACCCCGCTTACACACATACACGCAGACACACACACACGCAGACATATACAAATACCGACACAGAAACAGAAACAGATACACGCACATACACACACACACACAGACGCGCACACACACGCGCACACACACACACACCTTGGATGGCCCTCATTATTGCCGCGCCATTATTTGCCGAGCTCTTATTTCCAAATGTCAGGCTAGATTTGCAGGCGGCAGCTGAGGGGAATCAATAATTCATGCTGCCATATTCCTATCACTGCCTTTATGCTGCTAATTTTAATTTATGAGAGCGCGCCTTCTAACGAAGGAAATGAATGGGCGTTAATAGAAGAGCAAGAGGGGCGGCTGTAAAGGTCCCTGCTGTGGTGGATTGGGGGGGTGGGATGGGGAGATTGGGGGGGTGGGGGGGCATTGGGGAGGGGGGAAGGGGGGGGGGGGGGGGGGGGGGGGGGGCACGAGAGCAGTGGATTGAGGGCGAAGCGGCCGTCTGGCAGACAAGGTGTCATTTCGAGCCGGGTGGCAGGCAGGAGAGATTAAAGTGACAGAGCACTGAGAGGGAAAACCAAACCACACACACACACACACACACACGCACCCTTACACACACACATGCACGCACGCACGCACATCACATGTGATCTAGTGATATGAGCACGCGCACACACACACACACACACACACACAGGACCTACACATGGAATCTAGTGATACAAGCACACACCCACACACAATGTGAAGATAGAAAGAGAAAATACACTAAATCCTATACACACATACTTTAAACAAATCTGCCCAATATATGTACATTCTGCACAAACAAAATGTTCTTTCACGCACGTAACATAATAATTAGCAAAGCAGAAAGTAGTTGTCTGGCTAAAGTAGATATTTGAATAGCAAAGGCGTCAGGTTTAAAAGCACATGTAGGTCAGAGCTGCATTGTGTGCGTCACAAGCGTAATAACCTTCATGGATGGTAAAGATTGGAGGGTGATTAGGCTGATGCCATGCTGGCTTGAGCCTTGATGGGGGTGGGGGGGTTGGAAAGAGGGTGATGGGAGATGGGGGGGCCCTCACAGTCACTTCCAATAGGGCTTATGTCACCATGGAGGTTACGTCACCACAGGTGGCCCAGATTCAACACTGCTCAGCCAGACGAAAGGGGGCGTGGGGACAGCGTTCAGCTGACAAGTCATCTTGCAGTCCGACAAGGTGGGGGTGGACCAAAGTGGTGTGTGTGTGTGTGTGTGTGTGTGAGTTTACTGTGTGTGGGAGGGTGGGGGTCGGCGACTGGGTCTTTCTGTCTTCATTCTGCTAGTCAGGTTTAATCTGATTCTAATCATTCTGGCATTATTTTGTCTTCTGGGCTTCTCCCTACCTCCCTTATCTGCCAATCTATCCCTTTCACCATCTTCTTGTACATTTCTGTCTTTGTCAGTCTCATCAGCATCATATTCTTAGGCTACATGTATTTTTTTTTTCACATTTCTCCTTCAACCTGCATCACTATCCAGTTCATGTTGGTCTCTTTTTTTCTCCCTCTTTTTCCTCCATCCTCTCATCCGAATCTTCCTACATCACTCTGTGTATCTCATCACTGATTTCTACCCCCACACACACACCTTTTTCTCCCCAACACCCCTCTTTTTCTCTCTCAGTCTCCCTCTCCGTCTCTCTCTCTCTCTCCATCCATCTCTCTCTCCATCCATCTCTCTCTCTCCCTCCATCTCGCCCTCACTCCATCCCTCCATCTCGCTCTCACTCCATCTCACTCTCTCTCTCTCTCTCTCTCTCTATCTCTCTCTATCTCTCTCTCTCCCAGTCTCTCTCTGTCTTTCTCTCTCATCCGTGGTTTTCTAAATCCTGTCCCCTCCTCCCTCTCTGCGTCCAGTGCGGCTTATCTCTGCAGAGAACAATGGCGGCGACTTGGACAAGAGCCCCAATTACAGGACATTATCCTGCTCCCGTCTCAGACCTGTAATAATCACACCCAGTGTTATCAGGGGCTCGCCGATGAACACACACACACACACACACTCTCTCTCTTTCTCTCTCTCTCTCTCTCTCTCTCTCTCACACACACACACACACACACACACTCCTCCCTCATCAAACACTACTTCATCATGCGCCACTCTCACACCGCTGTCTTTCTTAGCCGTATTTTACCCTGGAGTAGGCACTCTTCAAAGGCACGCGTCACAGCAGACACACACACACACACACACACACACACACACACACACATAGAAAGAGGGAGAGGGAGAGAGAGAGAGAGAGAGAGAGAGAGAGAAAGAGAAAGATAGAAAGAGAGAGAGATAGAGTGAGACAGAGAAAGACAAAGACAAAGAAAGACAGAAAGAGTGAGAGAGAGAGAGCGGAAGACAGAATGAGACACACACGCAATTAAAGAAAGAGATAAGATATCAAGGTGAAATGCCACAGAAAGTAGTCTTTAATTTAACACGCTTCTTTGTTTCCCGAGGATGGAGGTGTCAGTAATCAGGCTTCTGGGACGTCTATGGCAAGAGCACCTGTTTAATGTGCAATCATTCTTACATTATTAAATAATGGCAGCAGGCCCAGGGTGTGCTCAGGTGCCGATTGCAGCACACAAGGACCCAAACGGGGCATCCGTGGCCTTGACTATTCATCATCTGTGTCTCCAGGTCTCCAACATGGCAACTTAATTCACCTCTCCGCCTCTCTGCATTTCTCATTAATGCCTTTTCATGGACTCCCCATTTCTCTCCATCTCTCCCTTTCCATCTCTGTCTCTCTCTCTCTTCCCATCTATCTCTCCCTCTCTGTCTCTGGCTCTCTCTTCCTTTCCCTCCCCCCAACAGAAAATCCCCCACCAAATCCTCCTTCCCAATCACCCTAAGCCATCTCAAAGTGGGGGGGATTGAATATGACATCATCAAAAGTGGCCGCGTGGCTCATCTCTGGGTGTTGTTAGCTGGCCGTCTCTCTGATGGATGGCTCCCATTTAGTGGAGCCGTGGGCCGATTTGTTCCTGTCCGCTGCTCGGCCCGCGGTGTGTCTGGGGCGTCTAAATGAAGGCGCAACCCAATCAGGGTCCCTCTGCAGCGAACGAACCAGCGACATAACGTCTATGAGTGCGTGTGCGTGTTTGTGTGAGTGTGTGTGTGTGTGTGTGTGTGTGTGTGTGTGTGTGTGTGTGTGTGTGTGTGTGTGTGTGTGTGTGTGTGTGTGTGTGTGTGTGTGTGTGTGTGTGTACCCCACCATATCTACAGTAACATTTTGAGTAAACACCTTGACGCCCGGGTGTGTATATATGTGTACCTACAAGACCTTCAACTTGTAACCCTGCTGATCTTCACACGCACACACACAAACCCACACACACACACACACACACACACACAAACCCACACACACACACACACACACACACACAAACCCACACACACACTCACACACGCTTACTGTAGGCGGAGTGCAAAACAATGAG
>CM059283.1:14508017-14515517 GCA_030347295.1 Setipinna tenuifilis
TGGGTACCTCTGAGTTACATAAAATTACACTTCCCCCGTGTCAGAGGAAAATGGACAATTTCCTGTGATTTGGATTCTACATCCAGGCCTCTCGCGAAAAAAAATAAACGTCTGTGTTGAAATAATGTGGCTACATGTGACAAAATTGTCCAAGTCTTGTGTGACCTGCAACCACTTATATACTTTCCATCGCTTGGCACTCTCTTTTTCCTCTCCTCCATTCTCTTCCTGTTCACAAAGCAACATAAAAAAACATAATAGCAGCATTTAATTAAGCGCGTGGTGAAAACGGTCCCATTGTAGCAGCTGTAGTGCCTCTGGAACAATGGGCTGGGATGTGCAGCTGGCGTAAAATACAGTGGTTGTTTTTTCTTGTGTGGGAGGGACGGAGGACATATACTGTAGGAATGGATACCCGGTAAAAGACTTCCCACACCAACAACACGCTCTCTCTTTAAAAACGGCTGTGGTTCAAGCCTGGGAATACACAAAAAAGGTGGAGGCCCAGCAAATGTAAGAGGTTGTTACGGTAAAGTGTTTTTGCAAGAAGAAGAAGACGAAGAAAAAGTCTAAACTTGGCCAGAGCACTTTGCCAATTTGCACACACACAATCTCTCACACACACACACACACACACACACACCTCCTTTTTCTTTTTGTGCGGGGCATCTGAGGTTCAGTAGGGGTGCCGCTCGCAAAAACTACAACAGATGGATCTCTAGTGCGTGGGCGACGCATCGATTTCATCTGCCTGCTAGTGCCTGCAAGCATCCCCGCTCCAGTCTCGCTCCCTGCCTTCACAGCTTTCGCTGCCTCCTCTCCTCTCTCCTCCTCTCCCCTCCCCGCGTCCCATCCCGTCCCGCTCCTCTTCTCTCCTCTTCTCTCCTCATCTCTTCTCTTCTCTTCTCTTCCTCACACCCCCACCACCACCACTCCCGCCCCCGTCTCTCTCCATCTCTCTCCTCCTCCTCCTCCTCTGCTCCACCTCTCATCACTTCCTCTGCCCTCTTCCCTTTCCTCTCTCCATCTACTCGTCTTTCACTCTTTTACTCTTTCCACCTTTTCCTTTTACTCCCTTGCGGCTCTTTTCTGTTCTCTTCTCCACTCCACCTCTCCCGCTCTCTCTCTCTCTCGCTCTTGCTCTCTCAGCATCCTGGCCTTGTGTGGGGCGTGTATGGCTATGAGCGGTAAATAGTGTGTGTGAGTGTGTGTGCGTGCGTGCATGCGTAAGTGTGTGTTTGTGTGCATGTTTGTGTGTGTGTGTGTGTGTGTGTGCGCAACTGTCAATGTGTGTGTGTGCGCAACTGTCAGTGTGTGTGTGTGTGTGTGTGTGTGTGTGTGTGTTCCCTGAGGGCCTGCCGAGCTCAGCACAGGTCAAACATATGCAGTGAGCGATCGTTATACTGTTTCCTTTTTCAGATTCAACAATAACACCACCAATAGCGTGTGTGTGTACGTGTGTGTGTGTGTGTGTGTGCGCGTGCACAAACACACACACATGCACACACACATACATTCACACACACGCACACATGCACACACACTGGTATTCATGTATGTATGAGTTGAAAAGAGAAGGCTCTCTGAGCTGATGATGCACAGTCAGAGTCAGAGAGTCCTCTGGTCCTAACGACATCGGATGAGTAAGGATCAGAGGGCTCCTTCTGGAATGTTCCCTATACCACCGTCCCTAAATGGCCTCTCTGCCTCACTGCTCTGTCACCATCAAATATTCATAGCTGTGTATATATAAAGCAGTATGCCATTGGGTGTGATTCCATATGACAGCAGTGACAAACGCACACCCAGTGTTCATGTGTGTAATTGTGTGTGAGTACGTGTGTCTGTAAGTACTTGTGTGTGTGCGTGCATGTGTGTATGTATGTGTGTGTGCGTGTGCGTGCGTGTGTGTATGTATGCGTGTGTGTGTGTGTATGTGGTGTGTGTGTGTTCGTGTGTGTGTTCGTGAGTGTGTTCGTGTGTGTGTTCGTGTGTGTGTTCGTGTGTGTGTTCGTGTGTGTGTTCGTGTGTGTGTGTTCGTGTGTGTGTGTTCGTGTGTGTGTGTTCGTGTGTGTGTGTTCGTGTGTGTGTGTTCGTGTGTGTGTTCGTGTGTGTGTTCGTGTGTGTGTTCGTGTGTGTGTTCGTGTGTGTGTGCCTTTCTGCGTGTGGGAGTGATGCAATAGTCCTGGCATGAGACAAACAGCCAAACAGCATAACTGCCAGTCCCTGGGGCCTCGCTAACAGTAGTTCAAACTGGCCCAGAAAACACAGAGAACACCACTGAGCAAATAATCTTTACACCACTCAAGTTTATGTATGAGTATATGTTTGTTTTGCTGTATTGTGTGTGTGTGTGTGTGTGTGTGTGTGTGTGTGTGTGTGTGTGTGTGTGTTGTGGGTGTGGATGTGGGTGTGTGTGTAGGAAGGAAAAACAGAGCGTGTTGTTGAGTATCCTTTTTTGCACACACTGCAAGGGACGAAGATAGAGAGAAACAAGTCAGTCAATGAGAGAGAGAGACAGAGAGAGAGAGAGAGAAAGGGGGGCATAGAGAGAGAGAGGCAGAGAGAGAGAGAGGCAGAGGGAGAGAGAGAGAGAGTGAGAACAGGAGTGAGGGTTGCTGAAAAGAAGAAGAGACACCTACTGCTGTTGTGCCAAGTGAATCTGAAGGCTGCTGAAAAGCGGGTTGGGGCAGGTGGTGGTGGTGTTGGGGGGAAGGAAGAGGGGGGAAAAGAAAATCAATAGCTTGTTTTTACCAGAGAAATCCTGGAGCGCTACACAGCACTTTCAGCCACTCAAGCAGCCGCTACCGCTAACGTTCAGGCTACCGCTAACTCTGCTGCCTTTTCACTCACTGCACGGGAGACTCCTCAGGGCTGGGGCCGGCAAGAGAGAGAGAGACTCCCAGCCGCATCTGGCCCAGGTCTGGCCCAGCACGTGTATCTGCTGTTCAACGGCCCCCTTTTCACCCCCTGGACATAAATCACTTACCCTTTTTGGCCTGTGCTGAGCACAGCGAACTCTCTCTCAATGGTGGGCAAAAGCAGATGCGTCATCCGCATCTAGCCAAACCACAGAGGGCTGAGATAGAGCTGGTAATTGCATATGAAGGCAACACAGCACTTGGACTGCGGTATATACAGAGAGAGAGAGAGGAGGGGAGACAGAGACAGAGAGAGAGACAGAGAGAGACGACTCTCAGACACAACACAGGCATCCGGTCAGGCCTTGGCGGACTGCATGTCATCAGAATATAAGCATCCACTACACGGCCCAGGCAGGGAAATGTACCTGGCACTCGAGTGCAGCGCTGCTTACTAAAACACTGTCTAGAAGCTTTAAAAAAAAAAAAAAAAAAAAAAAGTCTGGAAAAAAAATGTGAGATGTCAGAGCTGAAAAGTTTTTATGGTTTTGTACAGTACTGCTTGATATGATGCCAAGTGACAGCCAAAGTGTATTCTGCTTTAGAGTTCAGCAGCAGCCAAAATGGAGAAATATATATATATATATATCTTATGCAGTAGATATATTTCTTTTGTGTGTTTATGAAACCTTGGTGGGAGCATTTCTGTACACCAAGATACAACTTTAATCGATAACATAAAAGCAATGTTAACATTATGATTTATCCTGCGATATCCAATATGAAACCCAGCTGGGCAGGATGCGGCAGAGGACACGTAGGCAAGTTTTCGCAAAGGCCTACGGTGTCTTGGAGAGAGTATGACATAACAGCCCAAGGGGTTATTCTCCCTGTCGGGATGACCAGCAAGCTCACACCCATACACCCACACACACACACACTCCAACCCCCCCCCCCCACCCTTCACAGTTGTGAATTATTCATTCCGGAACTGGCCAGTGTCACCGCCAGACTGCAGAAAATAGCTGCAGCAGAGCAGCAACGCAACAACGCAGATGGGAGCGTTAAAAAAACGGCCAACGACAACGAGACAGAAATATATCAGCAAGAGTTCTTGTGTGAGCGAAAGTGTGAGCGTGTGTCACTGTAAGCCAGTCTGCGAGTGCGAGTATACTTGTGCGTGTGTGTGTGTGTGTGCGTGTGTGTGTGTGTGTGTTTGGACACAGGACAGGAAGTGAGAGTGGAAGAGGATGAAAGTGTAGCAGTTGCTGTTGTTAGGTAGCCTGAGAGACACACACACACACGAACACACAGACGGACACACAGACGGACACGGACACACACACGGATACACGGACTTATTTATGTAACTTCGCAACTGCTTGCAATTGCCAAAAAAGAAAACCATGCTCTCCATCGCAACACATTCCCAGAATAAGCCACAGTGTCCTCCCTTAGCTCACAGCTACATTAATGCTAAAAATAAACTGGCGGAAACAGGCTGACTGAGTAGGTGCATGAACTGGTGGGTTTTTTTTTTTTTGCCTTTGACGAGCAGCGGAGTTTGAAAAATAACTTTCGCCTTGACGTCAGCCGGCCGCAGGCGTTCTTGCCGGATGTCGCTGTCCATCTCTCCCATGTGACGACACCCCCACACCGCCCCCCCCACCCCACCCTGACCTTCGCTCAATCCACATAAACACACACACACGCACACACACACACACACACACACTCGTTTCGACAACCTTCAGCGGCACCATCGTCTCGACGGAGGATGACAGAGGTGTGGAAAGGAGGGTCGCTGGTGATGGGCAGCCCTGGTGACCCCCGCTGATGACACGTGGTGAACCCCCCTCCCTCTCTCCCCCTCCCTCCTTCCCCCTCCCCCCCCCCCCCCCTCCTCAGTCAGGCCAGGCAGGCAGGCAGGCAGGCAGATGTGATGTGACATGATGGCGGGCCGCTGACAGAGAACCCCCCTCAGGGAGTCGCTTAGGCAGACAGACACTCAGACAGTCAGTCAGACAGACAGACAGACAGACAGCGGTGATGCAGCAAAAAGTCTGGAAGGCACAGTAAAAGCCTGGAAGGCACAGTCACCCAAAAGCTCTCAATACTGACTGCTTTCTGGAAATAATGTGTGTGCTTGTGTGTGCGTGTGTGTGTGCGTGCTTGCACTTGTATAGGAATGTACACCTATACATGTGTATGTGTGTGTGTGTGTGTGTGTGCGCGCATGTGTGTGTGTGCGCATGTGTGTGTGTGTGCGCATGTGTGTGTGTGTGCGCATGTGTGTGTACCCGAGCATGTGTGTGTACCCGAGCACGTGTTTGTGTGGGAGGAGCAGGGCATTAGAGTCTCCAGACAGATGTGTCTGTAGGAATGCAGCTATGCAGTGTTAATATACATCAGACCACAGCACAGGTGTGGGGGCAGCTAGAAGCTGTGTGTGTGTATATATGTGTGTGTGAGTGTGTGTGTGTGTGTGTGTGTGTGTGTGTGTGTGTGTGTGTGTGTGTGTGTGTGTCTGTGTCTGTGTGAGAGAGAGAGAGAGAAAGAGAGAGAGAGAGAGAGAGAGAGAGTGTGTGTGTGTGTGTGTGTGTGTGTGTGTGTGTGTGTGTGTGTGTGTGTGTGTGTGTCTGTGTGTGTGTGTGTGTGCATTGGATGAATGCAGAGGCCCAAGGTGTTTTATTACCTCCAGACAGGCCCGTCACAAGGTGACACGTACTAATGAAATCCTGCCTGATCCAGCTGCGCTGTCCGGCCCTCTCCCGCACGAGATGCTCACTCATAATCAAGACACGCCAGCGCCGGACGCCACACTCAAGGAAGCGCAGAGGTGAACACATGCAGCCCTGCACACAGACATGTGCCTAAACACACACACACACACACACAGACATGTACCTAAACACACACACATGAATGTATACACACAGACAGGCATGTGCCTAAAGACACACACACACACACACACACACACACACACACACGCGTGCCTAAACACATACACAGTAATGCATACACACACAGACATGTGCCTAAACACACACACACACACACACACACACACACGAATGCATACACACATACAGAGACGTGCCTAAACACACAAACACAAAGACATGTGCCTAAACACACACACAGACATGTGCCGCAACACACACACACACACAGACATGTGCCTAAATACACACACACACACACACACACCCACACACACAAATGCATACACACACACGAATGCATACACAAAAACACACACAGTCAGACAGACAACATGAGAGCACCTGGATGCTTCTCTAACAAAACCAGAAACACCTGCACAATGTGTCTCTAACAATGCGTCTCACACACACACACACACACACACACACACACCTTTCTATTTTAGTCTAACACCCACTCAGACAAACGCATGCAGAGAGCACAGCCAGCACATTAGAGCCCTGACAGTCTATTAGGAAGTAAGTGACAATTCAGAGGACAAGAGGGGCGAGCAGTCAGACGCCAAGAGGCTGGTGGGCCAGCATGAGATAACCTTAATGTGAATAGAGTACAGCGCAGACACTCTGTCAAAATACATCTAACAAGATGCCCCAATCATTTTCACCCCCCACCTGGCACGCTCACACAGACACACACACACACACACGCACACACACATACATACATACACAGCCTCACCTTCGCTCCCTCAAAAAAAGTTAAGTGCCCAGACGCACCTCGTGACGTCACCAGGACGTGATCAATAAATCAATCAGGGACGTTGTGACATGAAAAATGTGTTCCATCCATCACCCTGACAGAAGCCACAGTGTCAAAATACAGCCAGGGTGTTCTGCTCCTTATTCCAAAAGCAATCAAGTGAATGTGAATGCTCGATATGAACACCCCCACCGCTAAACACACACACATCGACACACACACACACCGACACACACACACTGACACACACACACACACCAACACCGACACCGACACACACATACACACCGACACACACATACACACCAACACCAACACACACATACACACCAACACCGACACCAACACACACACACACACACACACACACACACAGCAGACTTAAGAACAAGACACGCTCCCAATGAGATTAATATTTCTGCTGCAGGTGTGACCTCCTTTTCAACCTTACAGAGAATGTGAGGAGAAGCATTAAGAGGGAGGGAGAGGAACACACAAAAAAAAAGGGAAAGTCTTTTCAGGTAGATTCGGTTTGACAGTGGAAGTGTTTACTGAGGAGATAAGTAGCTGTTAAAAAATTAATGCTGGGGATAAATAAGTAAAAAATAAAAATGGAAAATCTTATTTAGGCTGTCGTCTCCCTGATTGTAGCCAATCTCCTTTAACAGAAAAACAAAAGAAAAATAACGATTGAAAAAAACGGCTGGTGACAAATGCTGCTTTTGGCACAATCCCATCTACATCCATCTCCTCCAAATGGAAGGCAGAGAGAGGGGGAAAAAAACAGAAACACAAACGCATAATTGCCGTTTAATTTAATGATTCATTGCGCGGGCTTGGGGGAAATTTAATTTGATTCATTTATTTGTGTGAATGCTTATTAAAATGACGTTTATGCATTGTTGGGTCAGGCTCCACATGCCCCTCCCAA
>CM059283.1:14520517-14543017 GCA_030347295.1 Setipinna tenuifilis
CTTTGATGACTAAAATAAAGTAAACAGATGGACCAACTGTATAATGATAATGTAAATAAGCACTAAGTGCCAGATTATTGCCATGTAAGCCTGATTGTTTTTGCCAGGCTTAGCTCTCTCTCTCGACTATCTGACTCTGTTGTGTATCGACATGTGAGCTCTTCGAACAGCAGAATGTCCATCCAGCACAGCACAAGGACAGGGCAAGTGTGTGTGTGTGTGTGTGTGTGTGTGTGTGTGTGTGTGTGTGTGTATGTGTATGTATATGTGTATGTGTACGTGTGTGTGTGTGTCTGCGCGTGTGTGTGCGTGTGTGTTGGGGGTCATGAAAAGGCTAGGCTGAGTACGATCGGAGATAAGTGTGGTAGATGGAAAAGGTGGATCACGTGTGAGCAAGTAAAATGGGGGGTGGGGGGTGGTAATAGGGGTGGGGGGTTTGGTTGGGTGGGGGGATATGTCCTTCACAGTGCTACTGATGGAGCTTCAACATGACAATGGAACACTCCCTCAGAGAAGTTGTGTAGTAAGAGTGCATACCAGAACAGCAGGGAGGGAACACCCAAAACAAAAAAAGTGTTTTTGTGTGTGTGTGTGTGTGTGTGTGTGCGTTTTGTGTGTTAAAAGTATGTGTGGTTTTGCTTGTGCCCATGATGTGTCATCTGTCCAGTCCAAGGACATTTAAACACACACACACACACACACACACACACACACACACACACACACACACACACACACACACACACCCAGCAGAACAGTGAGGCCTCGCCCACCAGCATGCCCAGAGATCAATAGCTGACAGCATCCGTGATTCTCCCAAATCTCTTTTCCTGCCCAGTCATATTTTTACCTCACTCCCCTGCCCTCTTCTCTCCTATTCTCTCCCAGTCTCCTCTTCTCCCCTTAGTTGACCTGTGTCCACATATCTGACTATTGATTAGTTTTCAGGCCTGGTGTTGTTGACAAAGGGCTTACTGAAGCTTTATGTGCGTGTATGTGTGTGTTGTGTGCGTGTGTGTGTGTGTCTTTAAGCACATTTTGTGGTTCCATGATTTCCAAAAGATGTATTACAATCTATCTGGCCTTTTATATGTGCCCAGCCAACACCCCCCCCCCCCCCCCCCCCCCACACACACCCCACCACCACCACCCTTCCAAACCTCACCCCACCAGACCTCCATCCCCAACCCCGGCCCTTTCTTTTCCTCCCCATTTCAGTGGGTCACTACTCCCTGTCTCCGTAAACATGAAAGAGGATGGTCAGGTGGACAGTGGACCGTCCCTTCTCTCTCCTTTTTTCTCTCTCTCTCTCCCTCTCTCTCCCTCTCTCTCCCTCCCTCCCTCTCGGGCGCTCTCTTTCCTTCGCTTCCTCTCTTCCCATTCCTGTCTGCAGGTTCTGCTCTGCTGTCCCCCAGACAAATGAAGAAGGGAGAGAGGGAACAGCATATCTCCTCTGTCAGATAACCTGCTGTCTGCAGAAGGGATTTAACACAGGCCCACTGGCTGCCCACACACACACGTAGATACACACACACACACACACACACACACACACACACACACACACCAGCCCAGAGTGAGTGACCGTGAAAGAGGGGGGTCAGACAGAATAGAAAAAAAAGACAGCGACTTAAAAAAGAACAAAGTTAGAGAAGAGGGGAAAAAATAGTGCGGTGAAGTAAACACGGCTTTTTTTCCCATCTTTCATCAACTAAAACTCACCTTCATTCCTTTATCTTAAAGTGCCCATCAGCTACCCATCAAGACTGCTTTTCTGACTTTCTTACCAGATCCTAGAACTCCTAGAGGAGGAGGAAGAGGAGGAGGAGGAGGAGGAGGAGAAGCAATGATGTCTTCAAGCTTACAGCCTCGGTTCAGCTTTAGCTGAAAGGCACAAATGCCAGGTGGAGCCTGTTAGCAGCTGAGGAAAGTGAAAGTGGTGGACCCAAGCCAGTGGTCCTGATCTGATCCACTCCCCCCCCTAACCCCCCCCCCCACGAAGTGAAGCGAGGCAGGGCATCTGCCCCAGAAGGATGTAGGAAGACGGTTGTGTCTAAATGCGTCAAGAGCACAAGCATGCACACATGGCTGCCAACCAACCAAGCAGGCCAGTAGTGATCACTACAGGAGTGGGTAGAGGGGGGGGGGGCTCATATTCACATGCACTGCACTGCCAGGAAATTAGTCGCATTCACGAATTTATCTCAAGTGTTCAGAAAGAGAGAGAATGTGTGTATGTGTGTGTAGAAGTGTGTGTATGCGTGTGTTTATATGTGTGTGCGTGTCTGTGTGTCGGGGATGTTTGTGCCCATGTGTCTTTCAATGTGTCCGTTTGTGTGTCTGTGTGAGATGTAGATCAATCAGCTTTACAGGAATGGTGCAGTGGTGGCCTGGCGGATGAGGTAGTGGCCTTTTGACCGCAGGATCGCAGGTTCAAATCCACAAACTGCCAGCAGTGCCACTGAGGTACCCTGAGCATCGTACCATCCCCACACACTGCTCCTCAGGTGCCATTGTCCAGGCTGCCCCCTGCTCACATGCACAGTAAATGCAGAGTTAATATCCTTGTGTACACCGTGCCGTGGAATCACAATAACACTAGGTGCTTTTAGTTTTGGTTGCCTTAGCATGGGGCTAAGCATTATACTGAGACAGACAGATACAAACACACAGACACACACACAGACACATACACACACACACACACACACACAGCATGGTAGTCTGCCAGCCTTTAACACGAGCCTACACAACATGACCTTTTTCACCTCAAGCAATGCCTCATCAGACGGGAAGGACAACACTATACCAAACTCAGCACCTTTCATCTTTTCATCTTACCCTCTTACCCCCCCCACAAGTCGCACCTCAACCTCAACACCTCCACCCTGAACACTTCTAAAAAATGCAAGACTCTAAGAGACTCTTAGGCTGGTACTGTGCAACCATTGCAGTTTTACTTTTTTATTCCACCAAAAAAAAAACAGGAAACAAGAAGAGGAAAGAGGAAGAGGAAGAAAAAGGATCAACACACAGAGGAATCCCTCAGTGTGTAACATGTACGTGGTTCATGAGACTGGGAGGGAAAAATAACTTCTGACTAATTCAGTGTCTGGAACTGTGTGTGAATGTTCCCACTGTCCAGAACCATGAACCAGAGCCAGCTCTTACCTACGCGCTCCTCTAGTGTTCCACACAGCCTTAACATGCAGCATCTCTTTCCATCCCTCTCTCTCCATTCCTCTTCCTCTCTCCCTCATGAACCAGAACCAGTTCTTCTAGTGTTCCACACATCCTTAACCTGAAGCACCCCACTCTTTTTCTCTCCATCCCTCTCTCTATCCCTCTTTTTTTTTTCTCTCTCTCGCTCTCTCTGTTTCTCTCTGTCAATTCAATTCAATTCAACAGTACTTTATTGGCATGACAAAAAATGTGCAGATGTGGAAGACACATGACATCGAGGTGTCTACGGATAGACATACAGAGCTGTACAAAACAGTATAAGATGGTAGACATGGCAATCAATGGCACCATTTTTTGTCTCTCTCGCTCTCTCCATCTGTCTCTCTCCAACTCTGAAACTCTCATGGCATTGAAGAGGACTGCAAAGAAAGAATTTCATTGTGCAGGAAAAACATGCTGTCTCACTGTACAGTTTACAATAAACTTTGAACTTACTCTGTTACACAGCAGTGTGATCACCTCCATCATCTCCATCTTTAAACCTTTTGCAGCAACAATTCAGTGACTCCAGGCACTCCAATGACTAGCCTTGTTTTGCTTATACACCCCCTCTCTCTGTCTCTCACTCTCCATCTCTCCCTCTCCATCTCCCTCTCTCTCTCCCTCTCCATCTCCATCTCTCTCCTTCTCATCCAAGTGTTTTGTTGTCTACCAACCAAGCATCAGATGGTTTGCGCCCCAGGCATTGGACACTTGTTGCGCCGCCTATTTTCTCCTCAGGGTAGCTCTGCGAGCAGGGGGTATTAGGCTGGCATATCTGAGCCGCCATATTTGTTTCTGTACTTTGCCATGAAGCTGCTGCCATTGATCTCACATGAGAGAGACATTGAGAGAGAGAGAGAGACACAGACAGAGAGACAGACAGAGAGACAGACAGAGAGAGCTATTGCAATTGGAATGTTAATGGTGCTGAATAGATTCAGTAGATGACTCTTGGCCACACACGTTTTTTATTACCATTGCTTGATTATGAACACAGGGAAATGGTTACAGATCTAAAATTGAATGGAAGTTATGAATGTTACATCTGTGAAATACAAACGCAATATCACAATATCTGCTTGTCCTAATTTTCTTTTCTCATTTAATTTCAATCTATTTTCATTTCTATTTCTTTGCTAAATCACACTTGGCCACACACACACACACACACACACACACACACACACACACACACACACACACACACACACACACACAGAAACACAAACATACTCATTATGAAGCTGCCACTTTGAACCAATACCTAATTCACACACTTCTTCAGCATTTTTATTCACTCCGGCACAACTAATTACACTCCATTCTGTGCTCTTTATTGGCTGTTAACTTTTACAAGATAAACACCAACCAGGGACAGTGTAGGGGCCCCAGTTGGACTGGCTGTTAGGCTAAGGAAATGGGTGGCCAGGGCCTCCAACAGGCCCACAGGCATTAGGGCAGAGGCTTTGTTCCAGCTCATAACCACCCATCATGAAAAGGCCATGCCATGAAAGCAACACTGTGTGTGTGTGTGTGTGTGTGTGTGTGTGTGTGTGTGTGTGTGGGTGTGTCCGTCCATGTCCAGTGGGAGCATGGGTGTGTGTATTGTGAGGCAGCACATATATATGTGTGTGTGTGTGTGTGTGTGTGTGTGTGTGTGTGTGTGTGTGCGTGCTATGGCTCTATAAGCTGTAAAAGACTGACATGGCCGAGCTGCTGCCACCATAAAAATCCCATAAAGGCGACGAGGATCTTTACTTAGTTCAATTCAGCATGTGGCCATGCTCACTGAACAGCAGCCCATTCACTTCCAGTTAGACACGAGCATCATGTACACCACTTAATGCATGCTGAGAGCCTGGGATATAGCCCGCACTGTGTGTGTGTGTGTGTGTGTGTGGGGGTATGTGAGTGTGTGTGTTTAAGAAAGAAAGGAAGACAAAGAGAGTGAGTGACTGTGCATGTCTATTTCTCAGTGTTTTCATGGCATGAAATCATAGCTTCATGTTTTTTCATCCGTGAGCCCCGTGTTGTATAGCCAACACTTTTGCTTCCTCAACTCTCTCTCAAACACACACACACACAAACACACACACACATACAGAAACACATACACACATGTGCACTAGCACACAGATACACACGGTGGGCCTATGCATTAAATATGGTGCCCACTGGCAGAAACAGGGGAGGTCATGAATTAGTGATGGGCGAAGATTCGCCCGTTTCAGGATCTGACTGGAGCCGGAGCGTTCGCCTGCAGACCCCTTCGCCCGAGAGAGAGGGGGGACAGGAGGTACAACTCAGAGAACAAAGACACAGAGACAAGAAAGAGGAGGAATGGGTGGGAAAGACAGCGAGGGAGAGGGAGGGAGAGAGAGAGAGAGAGAGAGTGCATACATTTGTGTGTTTGTGTCTGCGTGTATCAAGGCCTGGCTGGGCCCTTGAGGGCAGTGAATAGGTACATTCTTGTTTGCCTTGTTCCTTTCCTGTGACACACACACACACAGACACACACACACGGTCACACACACGCCTACTACATTATCAATCCATGCTGAATTCACAATAACTGACTGTATAATATATATGTGATTGTGTGTGTGTGTGTGTGTGTGTGTGTGTAAAATCTAATAAGAAGCACTGTAACAAGTCCGTATGCACAGAAATACACTTGGTGAATGAACAAGCCAGTTTGAGTGAATAATGCATTGCAGGAAAAGAATGAGAGATATATTCACACATTTATCAAAGTGTGTCTGTCTGCTCGCTTTCTCTCTGTCACTCACACAGGCAGGCGGCACACACACACACACGCACCCACACACATACTGTACACACACACACCCACACACACACATACTGTACACACACACACCACATGCAGAGAGTGTGGCTGTTTGGTTTTGTCTCCATGCTTTTCCACGTAGCAGTCTTTGTCCTGACGCACAGTATTGTCCTCACTGGACACGGTCAGGTGGTTCATACTGTCCAGTCCTGGCCTCATCCCCACTCCTGTCTCACTATCTGTCCATCTGTCTATGTCTGTCTGTCTGTCTGCTTTTCATTCTGTCTCTCTGTCTGCTTTTCTTTCTGTCTGTCTATCAGTCTGTCTATCTCTCTGGAACTACAGTTTTCATCTTTTGCCCTTCTCCAGGCCACAGAGATGGAGAGTGTGCATTAAAGTGTGGAGGCAAAAAAAAGTCAAAAAAAGAAGAAAGTGTGTTTGTGCAAAAGGGGGAAACAGGCGAAAAAAAAGGAAGATGTTTTTGTGAGGTTTTTTGGGGAGGTGCATGCTGAGAGGAATATTGACAAAACTCTTTGGGGAGCCCTTGGCTACACAAACACACCCCTCCCCCCCGCTAACTGATATTGCTACCACCCCCCACCCCCCCTCTCCACTCCCCACCCCCACCCGCGGTGGCACCACCATTACCCCATCCCTGCCATGGCAACCCTCGACCGCAATGCTCCGTCAAGCCCGTCCTCACCATGGTAACCTCCAGAGGAAGTGCGATGTGCCTCGTATGCATGGATAGGGTAGAGAAAGGGGTAAGGAGGGGTGTGTGTGTGTGTGTGTGTGTGTGAGGGGGGGGAGCAGGGTGGTGAAGCAATGCAGACTGTGTCCATACTCTAATTGGGATTCTACCCCAATGGTGCGCTCACACACACCAAGAGACACACACACACACACACACACACACACACACACACACACACACCCACACACACACACACACACGCACACACACACACACAAAGTGCACACACACATTGATCGTCTCTACCTCCTGCCCCTGCTCTCCAGCAGATTGCCACAAAGCACTTAAAAAAGAAAAGTGGTGGCAGAGGAGAAGGGAGGAGGAGGAGAGAAACCCGCAGTGACTTCCGAAACAGGTCTGGGAGAGGAGAAGCCTCCTGCTGGATTGACATTCTCAAGCATCACCCCGTCTCCCCGAGACACAGCTCCAACACCACCATTATTTGTAGCACACCAGCAATGTCTCTGTGCTGTTTACATGTCTATTCAGGTAGTATCTCCATGAGGCTCCACTGGGCGGTATTTGGAAAATACCATATATCGGGGGATTCTTAAAACACCAAAAGGTATGGATTTTAATACCGTGACCTCCTATAGGTCACCGTGAGACATATTGAATTCGTTTGCCAACATCAGAATGGTGCAGAAATGCTGTGACTGATAAAAAAGAGGCATTTTCTTTTCTATTGTAAGAAAGTTATAATAGTTATAAAGTTTTCAAACAACACTTCAATATATTAAATACTTCAGGGCTACTTCATAGAAACTACTTGTCTGATTTATGGCGATGGAAATTGGCTATACCTACAGACATAACACGCATTAAAAAAAAATGTTAAATACCAACATACTGGGGTATTATATCAAGAAAGTATCGGGGTATGAAAAATTGGATACCGCCCAAGCCTAGTCTGCACCCAACATAAATCTTCAGATGTAGTGAAGTAACCATGTTAGGGTTGTGCAGTTTTTATGTGCAATTTTTCTAAACGCTGCAAAGCGCTTTATAAACATTACTGCCCTGTAATAATGGCCATCATACGTGTAATGGAGGTGTTTGTAGGAGCAAAGCGAAGTGGTTACACTTAAACTTTAATTCAATAGTTAAAACAAAATACTGTAATGTTGAGGGATAAGCGCTGTGTTACCCTACTGCAGCACATGAGGTGAAGCTTTGACTAAATATATGGCTAGTTCTGGAAAAACTAAGAAAAATAAAAATATGATAAAAGATTAAACAGAAGAGAAGATCGATAAGAGGAGACAGGAAGTGCTCCACAGAGAGAGAGAGAGAGAGAGAGAGAGAGAGAGAGAGAGAGAGAGAGAGAGAGAGAGAGAGCAAGAGAGAGTGAGCAAGAGAGCGAGAGAGCCAGAGAGCGAGCGAGGTAGACAGAGACAGAGAGGAGAACAGAGAAAGGTTCTGAGAGAGAGGGAGCGAGGGAGAGAGAAAGAGAGAGAGATACAGATAGAGAAAAAGAGTGGGTGTCCAGGGAGGGAGAAAGAACAGTAGGAGAAAGTCTAGAAAGTAAGAGTGAGAGAGCAGGATGCAGAGTGGGGGCGCGGAGGGCGGTAGAAGCATGGGAGAAATAGAGGTAGAAGAGCAGAGGAGGAGAGGAAAAAAGAGGAGCAGAGTGGTGGTGTGGCGTGAGGCCCCCCGTGGGATGGTGGGAGCTGGCAGGAGAAGGGCAGTGTGGTCCAGGGCCAGCGGGGTGGAGGATGGAGCAGAGGAGAGGAGAGGAGGGGAGGGGAGGGGACGGGAGGGGAGAGCAGTGGGGTGCAGAGGGCTGGCGGGGGGAGGCCGGAGCAGAGCAGAGGAAAGGAGAGGAGAGTAGCGGTCTGTAGGGGGCCTGCCAGGGGGGAGGCCAGAGCAGAGGAGAGGAGAGCAGAGGAGAGGAGAGTGGTGGTCCACAGTGGGGTCTGAGGCAGCAGGGGCTGGAGCAGAGAAGAGGAGAGGAGACAGCGTCAGTCTACAGAGAGGCCAGCCCAGCGTGGGAGGGAGGCTTGGGCGGAGGAGAGGAGAGGAGACAGCGTCAGTCTACAGAGAGGCCAGCCCAGCGTGGGAGGGAGGCTTGGGCAGAGGAGAGGAGAGCAGAAGATAGGAGAGTGGTGGTCCACAGTGGGGTCTGGGGCAGCAGGGGCTGGAGCGGAGGAGAGGAGAACAGAGAAGAGGAGAGGAGAGGAGAGGACAGGAGAGGAGAGAGCATCGGTCTACAGAGAGGCCAGCCCAGCAGGGGGGGGGGGACTGGTCCAGCAGGGGCTGGAGTAGAGGAGAGGGGAGAGGAGAGGAGAGGGGAGAGGAGAGGAGAGGAGAGGAGAGGAGAGGGGAGAGGAGAGGAGAGTACAGCAGAGGAGAGGAGAGGAGAGGGGTGGTCTGCTGATGGGCCGGCAGGGAGGAGAGGCCAGTCTCATCATGTCAACTTTAACAGCACATTCCCCACAGAGGAGGACAGCAACAGGAGCCCAATCAATACACACGCCGCTGTGTGTGTGTGTGTGTGTGTGTGTGTGTGTGTGTGTGTGTGTGTGTGTGTGAGAGAGAGAGGAAGACGGAAGGGGTGTGAGTGCCGTCAGGCCTGTCCTCCCACCACCCCTTTTCATTGGGGCAAAAACTATATGCTACACCTCATTACATGACACCTCACATATGCACATTGACTGACACACACACACACACACACACACACACACACACACACACGTACACACACACACATGTACACACACGTACACACACACACCACAGTATGCAACTACATCACTGAGCCATTAGCAGGCACTCTGCCCTTAGTCCTTAGCTTGCCAGGCAGACACTAAGGCTCCCTTTGTACATCTGTAGTCTACGATGCTCTGGGTCAGAGTAGGTGTGTGTGTGTGTGCGTGTGTTTGTGTGTGTGTGTGTGTGTGTGTGTGTGTGTGTGTGTGTGTGCCCGCGTGCATGCATATGTGCGTGCGTGTGCGCGCGTGTGTGTGTGTGTGTGTGTGCGTGTGTGTGTGTGTGCACGTGCGTGTGTGGGAGGGGGGTGTCAGGGAGGGTGTCAGGGAGTCTTCTTCAAAAGTCAGGGAAGAAGATTAGGAACCCCCACCTACGCACAGGTACGCATGCAGCATTTAAATAAAAATCACATTCTCAGCGGGGTATAGATCATCCCTCCAAACTCCCCCAAATCACACGCACAAACTCAGACAGAAATAGTGTCTGTGTGTGTGAGCGAGTGTGCGAGGGTGTGTGTGTGTGTGTGTGTGTGTATGTGCGTGCGGCTGTCTGTTGTGTGTTGTTTGCGGGAGCGGCCTCGTGTGTGTTTAAGATAGCGGCATTAAAGGGAAAGCAATCTGCATGGTACATCTCTCCTCAGGAATGTGAAATGAGATTGTGTGGAACGGGAGCCGAGAGCCACCATGGCACTGCAGTCCCCAACACCCCGAACCCACACATACACACACACACACACACGAAAACACACACACGAACACACGCACATGCACACACACACGCACACACATATACACACACACACGCACACACATATACACACACACACGCACACACATATACACACACACACACATATACACACACACACACACACACACTTCCTGTCTCTGAGAGCATGCAAATGATGACACCTGAAGGTCAATGGCGGCGTCTCAGTGGTCTGCTGCGGGCTGTAATGTATTCCGGCGCCGGGGATGGAGAGGAGGCGGATTCGCCGTTGTTCCCGCTGTGACCCTTATCGGAGGTGTCGCCAGAAATTTATTCCCCGGCCTCTGCGCGTCACAGCAAATTTATTCCCCGGCCGCTGACGCCCGTCTCTCATGTGGGCATCGGTGTGTCGGTGTGTGTGTGCGTATGTGTGTGCTTGCGCGTGTGTGTGTGTGTGTGCTTGCGTGTGTGTGTGTGTGTGTGTGTGTGTGTGTGTGTGTGTGTGTATGTGTGTGTGTGTGTGCTTGTGCGCGTGTGTAGCCGCATGTCTGTCAGTGTTTGTTTGTCTAGTTCAGTGGAGCTCGCTGCATAAAAATCAGAACACAACACCAGGATGATATGACCTGGTCCTTCATCCTTCGGTATGTCTCTCTGAAGGCAGACACACACACACACACACACACACACACACACACACACACACACACAGACACACACACGTACGCATGCATTAATGCTCATCGCATGACTGCTGATGACAGAAACTAATCTGACCATCGATTCTGGAGGCCACGACTCCCACACAAGCTATTACGAGTCCAATCCTGTAGCTGTGAGTCAGTGGATGACTTGTGACAGCAGCATGTGTGGGATAGGGAGAGTGTGTTTGTATATGTATGAGTGTGGGGAGGCAAGGAGAAGGGAAGAGAAAGAAACAAAGAAAGAAAGAAAGACAGAAAGAGAGAAAGAAAGAAGATAATGAGTGTGTGTGTCTGTGTGTGAGCGCACGTGTGTGTGTGTGTGTGTGTGTATGTGTGTGTGTGTGTGTGTGTGTGTGTGTGTGTGTGTTTAAGTCTCCCCGGTGTGTTACGAGAGGGCAGATGCTAATCCTTGGCCCAGACGCACTCTTCTCATTAAAGCTTTAATTGCCGCCTCATCTGCATCGCCGGCCGGTGGGTACCGGAACGCTCTCTGCATGTTTAAAAAGGCAGGCGGGTGGTGTGGGTGCGGTGGGGTGGGGTGGATTGGTGTGGGGTGGGCGCTGCAAGCGGAGCACACACACAGACCCCCCACGGATGACAAACACATCCTCAAAGGGAGGGGCGGGAAGGGGTGCAGAAGAAGGGGATGCAGGAGGAGGTGAGAGGAGAGGAGGCAAAAAGAGAGGAGAGGAGAGAAGAGAAAAGAGAAGAGAGGAGGAGAGAGGAGAGGAAAGGAGAGAAGAGAGGAGAGGAGAGAAGAGGAGAGGAGATGAAAGGGGAGAAGAGGAGAGGAGAGGAAAGGAGGAAAAAGGAGAAGAGAGGAGCGAAGAGAAGAGAAGAAAGGAGAAGAGAAAAGGGAAGTAGAGGAGAGGAGAGCGAAGGAGAGGAGAAGAGAAAAGTGGAGGAGAGCAAAGGAGAGTGGAGAATGGGGGGCATTGAGGAAAAGAGAGTGGCCGGAGAGAGCTGGGCGAAAAAAAGGAGGCGGAGTTCCAGAAAGGAACACGTCTGGAAGGCTGATAAAGCGGGCCATGATTCATTGCAAATGAAATGTCACCCTGGCGGGCCAGCGCGGGTGTAATTGAATCTGGTGGCCGTATAAACAACAGTCAGCGCGCTCGGCAGCGCTGCGGCCACAGACGGGGCAGTGATTGTTATTAATGCCCGCCTCTGCCAGGGGGGGAGCGCAGACAGGCAGCTGGTGAGCTCCAAAACACACACACACCAACACCAACACACACATATTTACACATATACACACTCCAACACACACACGCACATGTGCGCACACACATACACACACACGCACACGTGCGCACACACATACACACGCACGCACATGCACGCACACATACACACGCACACATACACACGCATACACACGCACGCAAGCACACGCACGCAAGCACACACACTAGCGCACACACACTAGCGCACACACACTAGCGCACACACACTAGCGCACACACACTAGCGCACACACACATCCCCACAGCAGCCTTTAAACTTAATCTCCAAAACAAAACACTGTCAAACACACATACACTGAAAGACATATTCAAAGACACCCTCAAGTATACAGTACACACTTGACACACACTGAAACGACACACACACACTCAAACACAAGTACCTATGAAGAGGCCAAATAGTACTGTATCAGAAAGCCGCAGAAACACTCAGAACCAATAAGTTGACCCATTACAGTGGAGATGATATCGGAGGTCACTTCCTCCGCAAGCACCACCACACACACATATAGGGCTGTACTCTTATCAGATAACAGTTTCCCCATCTCCTACCAATGTACTAAATAAACCAGCACTTCTGAAGCGCATGCTGAGAGCACACAGCCTCCATAAACACGGACACACACACATACACGCACGCACACATACATGTACACACAAACACACACACACACACACACACACACACACACACACACTGATGGTCGCTATCAGCCCAGCAGATCACAAAGAGGAATAGGCAAGATGAAAACCAGCGGAGGTGGTGGTTGCCAACAAAGACAACAAAACAGAGTGCTCTGACACAAGCCAGCAAGCAGGCATCAAACAAAAAGCAAGTGTTCCCACACACACACACACACACACACAGACGCGCACACAAACTTGCGCGCACACACAGAGCAAACAGCAGCAGAGCACACAGTGAAGAGTGGGTTAAAGTCTTAGATGTTTTACCACACATTTTGTTCTGAGGTCAGAAAAAGGACCCTATAAACAGGTTTACTTACAAACACACACACACAAACAAACACACATACACATACATACACACACACACTGTTTCTTTCTCTATTATTCTCCCTCACACACACACACTTTGTTTCACACACACACACACACACACACACACACACACACCGCAAAGGGGCGCACACATGAGCAGCTTTATGAGTGTATGCAGCTCAGCACTTTAGCAGCGGGTCGTCCAGCAACCCATCATAAAGCCACAGTGATTTACCTTCCAGCTGGTCAGCCACAGGGACATAATCACACACCTCACTGGCCACTGCACAAGATGGATGGCTGACACACAGGGTGTGTGTGTGTGTGTGTGTGTGTGTGTGGGTGGGTGTGTGTGTGGGAAAGAAAGTAAGTTGTACATGCAGTGAGTGCGGAGGATCGTCTGTTGTGAGTTTGAGGGCGTGTTCGGTGTGTGTGTGTGTGTGTGTGGTTGTGTGTGTGTACCCACAACACTTAACTTAAGCTGAACTTGCGGAATGCCCTGCAGGGTACTAAACTGACTATGTTTTTGTTGGTGCTGGGCAGAAAAATGCATTGTGTGTGTGTGTGTGTGTGTGTGTGTGTGTGTGTGTGTGTGTGTGTGATGTACGCACGTACATGCACGCGTGCACCTGTGTGTGTGCCATGTCCAGTACATGTGTCCTTCCACAGGCTAAAGGGTCCTCAGTCTTACTCAGGGACACTAATAGGCCTTGATTTGCAGGGCTGGACACAAGGCCATAAATGTCCCTCTATCATCAATCACACACACACACACACACACACACACACAAAAGTGGAGACACACACACACACACATGTGCGCACGCACGCACGCACACACACACACACACACACACACACACACACACACACACCTACATACAAAAATCACACAAACAAAGGTGAACATACACACCTACATACAATATCACACACACACACATACACACACACACACACACAAAAAACATCCTCTCACTAAACTAATTGTCTTTCACATTCTCACTCCAGTAAAGGTGAGAAGTGTGAACATCAATTTTTTTTCCCTGGCGCCACATCGTGGTGGACAGAAGCAGCGGAGCGCGCATGCACCCCTAAAATGGACCATTAGTCCCAGCGGCTGGCGGGGAACCAGTACTGTGGGCCCCCACGGGACCGAGCCCATTAGCAAGCCCTGCTGGAACATCCCGACTTCAGCGTTTAGAGGATATGCAGGACAGGGACAGACAGGACGGGGACAGGGACGCTACGGTATGGCAGAGGAGATGGGGGGGAGGAGAGGAGAGGAGGAGAGGGGAGGAGGAGAGAGGAGAGGAGAGGAGGGGAGGAGAGGGGAGGAGAGAGGAGAGGAGGAGAGGGGAGGAGAGAGGAGAAGAGAGGAGGGGAGGAGAGAGGAGAGGAGAGGAGGGGAGGAGAGGAGAAAAGCGGACAGGAGGGGAGAAGAGAGAACAGAAGAGGAGAGGAGAAGAGAAGAGAGGAGAAAAGAGGACAGGAAGGAAGAGGAGAGGAGGGGAGAGCAGAGAAGAGGAGACGAGAGGATGTTGCTGTCTGCTGTCTACCCAATGGCGTTTGGAGGACAACAAACTGGGAACAAAAGTGCTGGAGGGAAAAGCGAGTTGGGAGGTGTGAGGGTGGGAAGGGAGGGAGGGGGAGTAAACAGTTGGGTCAAAACAAACCGAAAGACCTGGAAGCCTGATAGCTCTCGCTTCTGGCCCTCTACTGGGAATAGGACGAAAAGAGGAGAGAAAGAAGAGAAAAGAAAAGAATGAAAGAAAGAGTGAATGATTGCTTCTCCTGTGAGAAAAAGAGAATGGCACACTCTGAAAACATGGAGAGAAAAAGAGAGGAGGGAGAAAGAGAGAAGAGTGAGAGAGAGAGAGAGAGAGAGGAGGGAGAGAGAGAGAGAGAGAGAAATGAGAGAAAGAGGACCAAGAGGGAGAAAGAGAGGAGCAAAAGAGAGAGAAGCGAGAGAGAGAGAAGCGAGAGAGAGAAGCGAGAGAGAGCGAAAGAGTGTGTTCGTGCGTAATGTAATGTCTGATGTGCTCTCCAGAGGGGGACGGAGAATGACAGCGAAAAAGGAAAATGAAGAGTAAAACAGAGAACGAGCTGGGAAATAAGAACCGGAGAGAGTTAGAGAACGAGACAAAAAGACGGAGAGAGGGAATTTGAGAATGAGAAATGGAGAGAGACTGAGTTTGAAAAAGAGAGTTTGAGAGATTGAGAGAGAGAGAGAGAGATATAGAGAGAGAGTGTGTGTGTGTGAGAGAGAGAGAGCAAGAGACAGAGAGAGAGAGCGTGTGAAAGAGAGCAAGAGAGAGGGAGAGAGAGGGAGGAAGAGAGAGGGAGGGAAAAGGTAATGTAATGTCTGAGGTGTTCTGCGGATGCTGCTGAGACCTGCATTAACCCTGCAAAGCAACCAGAGACCCCAGCAACATAGCACCTTCCCAGACACCATATAAGTGCACACACAAACACGTACATACACACACAAAGATCTGTCAATCACTACCCCCAGAGTGGCATGACATTAAGTGTGTGTGTGTGTGTGTGCATATGTGTGTGTGTGTGTGTGTGTGTGTGTGTGTGTTTGTGTGTGTGTGTGTGTGCACATGTGTGTGTGGTGTGTGGGCACATGTGTGTGTGCACATGTGTGTGTGCACATGTGTGTGTGCTTGCACACAGATTCACATTAGGAAGAGCCAAGAAGGATAATAAGACAAAGAAAAGGCTATTTTAGGAGAAGAAACAAGGCAATAGTTCACAAGTAACAGAGTGAGAAAAGGCGTGTGAACACACCAGAGCTTGTGAATTCCAGTATATCTGACACAGTTGTATGTGTGTGCATGTGTGTGCGTGTGTGTGTGTGTGTGTGTGTGTGTGTGTGTGGGTGGGTGGGTGTGTGGGGTAGGGGGGGTTGATGGAGTGATGGAGGGAGAAAAAAAAGAGCAAGAACAAGAGCAAGAGAAAGAAAGACGCAGGTGTCCCTAGAAAAGTCTTCCATTTTCTTGTGGGAGGAGGGTGACAAATGACAACAAAATGAGGCGGTAGCGCTGTGCCAAGCCACGAGCTGCAAGCCAGACCCCTATCCACAGGGGAGAACAGAGAGAGAGGCAGAGAGAGAGAGAGAGAGAGAGAGGTAAAAAGAGAGAATGAGAGAGAGGTAGAGAAGGAGGTAGAGAGGTAGAGGTACAGAGAGAGAGGTAGAGCTGGAGAGAGAGAGGGAGAGGTAGAGAAAGAGAGAGAGGTAGAGGTAGAAAGAGAGGTAAAGAGAGGGGGAGGTAGAAAGAGAGAGGCTGACAGGCACACGCATAGACGCACGCCAACACAAAGACACTAAAAGCAGGCAGGCAGGCAGGCAAACAAACAGACAGACAGACAGACAGACGGACAGACAGGTAATTGTCATCTTTTTTCCCCCTCAACATGCAGGCATGTAATCAACATGTCCTCAACCTTCAATGCAAAAATCAACAATATTTATTGATGTGTAAGGGCTGGTCACTGCAGCTTATTAATGTGGACGATGTAAAATGCAGCCAAACCCACCTCTTGTAGACACCTGTCCAAACACAGATGCGCACACACACACGGTTTTATGCTTTATTTGATTCCACATTACAAGTTAATATTCATTAGGAATTAAATCTTCTGAGTATTTCAACACATTTTTACTAATAAGCAAACAGCTCTGTGTTCCAGTAACAGCTGAACAAACACACACAAAGACACAATCACAAATAACAGAAATAAACACACGCACACAGACACACACACACACACACACACACACACACACATAACAGAAATACACACACACAGATAATCAGTAAATCTATCTATCATGGCTGATGTAAAATAGCACTAAACGCTAAAGTGCATACAGTGGCCGCTACATCAATAACACTGTTGTGGGAACAGGAAGTGAGTGGGGAGAGGTGGCGCCCGGCTGTGAGAAGAACAGGCCGTCATTACTGATGGAAGGGTGAAACACACATACACACACACACACACACACATTCTTGCATGTTCTGAAAGAGCCAATTTCAGAGCAATTGCTACTGTAATGACTGCACAATTATTAGGGTACAGGCTTGGCAGCCCGCGGTGAGCTTTTCATTCAGATATCTAAAGAGCAAAGAGCTGCACAAGGGAACAGATGGAGGGGGAGGACAAACTGACTGTGGAAGCAACAAGAGGGAACACGCGCAGGGGGGTGAAATACTTTACCTTCATTACCTGTGAATAAGATGCTGTTATGACGAAAGGGCATTCTATACACACACACACACACACACACACGCACGCACGCACGCACGCACGCACGCACGCACGCACGCACGCACGCACGCACGCACGCACGCGCACGCACGCACGCACGCACGCACGCACGCACGCACACACACACACGCATGCATGCACACACACACACACACAGGTACATGTGTGGGTGTTTGTCTTCATCGACTACCACTGAAATGCAGTGGTCTTTACTGTTTGTAAGTTCTGAGGAAATCTATGGCCTCACACAAGTATGAACACCTGCCTGTGCCTGTGGCATGGATGGCAAAGACTGCATCATTTCTAGCACATTCTTTGGCAACTCCTGCTTGAACACACACACACACACACACACACCCTGCCAAAGCTTCTGAAAAGACACAGGACACACGTGACGGGTGTTCATACCTAATCTCCATGTTCTCAAAAGACCTACGTTCACAGCAAAAACTAGGCAACACAAGCAGCCTCAAACACAATGGAGAATAGCTTTCTGGGGCATAAATGGCCCAATTTCCTATGTGAGCTCCTCTCGTGTGGCAACATTATGGAGGAAAATGACACTCTAATCCTCCTGCAATTAGCTAATTGCACGTCAGTATGATTCAGAGCATTACAATCCAGAGAGAGTCCATTCTGGTGAATCACATTTAGGAAGCACAATGATCCTCAGGTCCTCAGCCCCCCTCCCCCCAAACACACTGGCAAACTGCTCTACATACTGCACCAGGGCCTCACGTAGGGCTTTGCGATATGGCGAAAACAACTGATCACGATATATTTTTCCATATTGACCGATATCAATTTTTATCACTATTAGGGCTGGATGATAGAACGTCCAATGAAAATCGACTGGGCAGAATCACAAGACACAATCACAGTGTGCTTTCAAGGAACAGTACATGGACACACACAGTGGAATGCACAAAATATAAGTTAAGTGTTGAAAGTGTACAATATAAATAATAATAATAATAATAATAATAATAATAATAACAGTAATAATAAACAACGATTATTAGTTATTTGCTTGATCATTGACTATTAACGGTTACGATTGTTCGATTAATTTAGCGATTAATTGCCCATCCCTAGCTCCACTACTGAGCACAACGGCTGGGCAAATAATAAGCAAATTTTTGGTTGTTTTTTTTTGTCTCACTCTCTGTACCAGCACACCTGCAGAGAGGACAAAAAGAACTGACCGTTTCTCCACCTGGTAGGTGGTGAGATGGTGAAGGGGAGAATGGTAGGAAGGAGATATCTCTCTCTCCCTCTCTACCTCTCTTTCTACCTCTCTCTCTCTTTACCTCTCTCTCCTCAACTCCTCCCTCCCTCCCCTTGTTGCCTTATTCACCACAGGGAGGGAGGATGGAAGGATAGAGTGTGATAGAGACAAGAGAGAGGAAGAGAGGAGAGTGTTAGAGAGAGAGGGAGAGAGAGAAGAGGAGGAGGCTCAAGGTGAACCTTTGGCTATGCTCCAGTTCTTCTTCCTCTCACCCCTGTGACATGTGCCGACAGTGTGGCCGTTTCACGCATACGAGCGCACACACACAAAAAACAAGGGTAAACACAAATGCACACATACATGTACACACACACACACACACAAACACACACACAAACACACAACCTTTATGTGTCTGCACCTGTTTACGTACACAAACACTAGTGCGTGTGCGTGTGTGTGCACACGTGCGAACACACACACACACACACACACACACACACACACACACTTTTTCTTGCAGTCTTGTTAATTTTCCTCTGGCCCTTGCTACTCACATTATCCTTACTTTTGCACACTTTAACACACCTCTTGTAGCCACCATCACAAACAGACAAGCACATACACAACACAACACGCACACACAAACATACACACACACACACACACAAACATACACAATGCACACAAACACACACACACACACACAGAAAATCAGTAAATAAATCTATCCTGCTGGAGGAAATATGGCGGTTTGTGCGTCTCCTGGGAGAGTGTGAATGATTTAAAGCAAGAGCAGAGTGATGGTGAACATTAGTGGGCGTCTGCCGGGACCGCCACCATTCGCCCACACTCCCGCCAGATGGGCACCAGTGGCACTGTGCCAGGCAGCCCCAGAAAGATGGAGACACACATAGAGAGGTGGGGGGAAGTGAAAGGGGATAGGAAGAGAGAGAGAGAGAGAGATGAACAGGGAGGGGGAGAGAGAGACAGAGAGAGAGAGAGAAAGATAGAGGGAGCGATAGAGGGAGAGGGAGAGAAAGAAAGAGAAAGATGGACAGGGAGGAGGGAGGAAGATGAACAGGGAAAGAGAGATAGATAGAGAGAGAGAGAGAGAAAGAAAGAGAAAGATGGACAGGGAGGGGGGAGAGAGAGAGAGCGAGAAAAAGAAAAAAAGACAAACGAGAGAGAGCAAAAGAAAGCAAGAGAAAGAGAAAGAGAGAAGAAAAAGACAAATAAAAGAGGTGTTACAGGGATAGAGAGTGAGAGAGAGAGAGAGCGAGAGAGAGAGAGCAGAAGGGGTGTAGGGGTACAGGGAGAGACACGGAGAGTGTGAGAGCGATGAACACAGCCCCGATGCCAAGCCACAATCGCCTCCCTGTCATCCTGGCCCCCCTGCAAATTAATCCCGGAGTCCCTCCATAAACCATCCGGTTAACCTCTTTCGCCCTGCTACACACACACACACACACACACACACACACACACGCACACACACGCACACACACGCACACACACGCACACACACGCACACACACACAAACACAAACACAGATACACACATGCCGCTCCTACATACACACACACACACACACACACACAAAAACAGATACACACATCTCGCTCCTACACACACACACACACACACACAGAAACAGATACACACATCCTGCTCCTACACAGACACACACACACACACACACACACACACACACACACACACACACACACACACACACACACACCCATACCCCACTGGGGAAGTCCATCGGAGGGAGGAGAGGGAGAGGGAGAGGGAGAGGAAGTCATCAACCCCTGATGCCCACCCACAAGGAGGAGGCAAGGGGTGGGGCTGTTAGGTGGTGCTAGGGGGGTAGGGGGGTTAGTGGGGAGAGAAAGACACAGACAGAGACGGAGACAGAGACTGAATAAGAGGAAAGAAAGGAAACAGATAATGAAAAAAGCGGCTGAAAAGATAGCGAAAGGTACAAAAAGAAAACAGTGACATATTACATTGTAATAGAGAGTACAAGACGTGGGGGGAAAAAAAAACATTGGAGAAAAAATAAAATGAAACACAGACACAGAACAATGACGGCCGGACAACGAATAGAGGTAGTGACAGGATAACCATCAGAGCAGAAAAGATAAAGGAGGGGGAGTGTGTGTGTGTGTGTGTGTGTGTGTGTGTGTGTGTGTGTGTGTGTGTGTGTGTGTGTGTGTGTGTGTGTGTGTGTGTGGAGGGGTGAGGGGTGTAATAAAGACTTTCAGAGATTGCCAAGGAGAAGTGAGACACACTGGTGTGTGTGTGGGGGGGGGGCATAATTGGAATTATTAAAAGGATTTTATTAGACCACACACAAGATAACAAAACCAAATATAATCACAGACAGAGAGAGAGGCAGAGAGAGAGAGAGAGAGAGAGCGACAGAAGGAGAAACAACAATGTTGTGCAGACACAGAAAGAAAGAAGGAAAGGAAAAAATAAAGAAATAAAGAAAGGAGGAAAGAAAGAGAAATGGGGTAAATAACACCTAGCAGAAGGCAGCGGGATGATGGGGGGAAGAGGAAGAGAAATGAGGAAGAGGAAGAAGAAAGGGTGCGGTGGAGCAGCTGCCGACTGCCTTAAGACCAGTGAGGCTAATTACACATCAGTGGGCTCGCAACGCCACCCGTAATTACCACTCGCACACACTCGCTCTCGCGCCCGCACTCACACTCACGCCCGCACACGGCCACTTGACTGCTGAAATATTACATCACTTCCTTTCGCCCACTTCTGGTGTGGGTGTCTGCTTGGCAGATGCCATTCAATAATCAGCAGCTTTGAAAGAGAACAAGGAAGGAGGGAGGGAGAGAGGGAGGGGGAGAGAGAGGGGGGGGAGAGAAAGATCTAGAAAGATCTAGAAGACAACCTTACTTAAGTAAATTTGGATAGGACTGCAGTTGATTTGTGGACGACATGACACAATACAGGTGTTTCAGTGTGTGAACACATGTGTCAGCATGAGCAGGCATTGCATTTATGTGTGCTCATTAAGACTGAGCTCTTAAGTTATGTTCATGTACTGTAAAAATAATGGAGCGTAATTAATATGTGTCTATGTGTGTGTGTGTGTGTGTGTGTGTGTGTGTGTGTGTGTGTGTGTGTGTATGTGAGAGAGAGAGAAAGAGAAAGTAAGTGAGAGAAAGAGTAAGTTAAAGAGGGAAATATAGAAAAACAGAGAGAAACAGCAAGAGAAAGCGAGAAAGAGAGTGAGAGACAAAGAGAGAGCAAGACAGAGAAAGAGAGGGAGAAAGAGAGACAAAGAGAGCGAGCGCGCTCCAAAGAGAGAGAGAGCTGGTCTCCAAAGACAAGAAGATGCTACAAGAAAGATAAATGGAGGGGGCGACAGAAAGCAATGAGGGAGAGGAGCAAACAATGAGGACGGCAAGAGGAGAGGGACATAAGGGGCGACCTTAGGTGCCCTCTGAGTTAACACAACCCTTTCTGCCTGGGCACAGGTGTTCTTTACCAATCCCTTGCCCAAAGCTGACAGAACAAGGGCACAAATACAAACACACACACATGCGCGCACACACACACATGCACACACACACACACACACACACACAGCAATCCTGCCATAAGCACACGGACACACAAAGACACACAAACACACACATGGGGCTGTCGGGTTTCAGCTGAGGTAAGCCTTCTGCTTGGTTGTAAAGGTCAAAGGAGTTGTGCTATGTACTTGGCCACGGACATACAAAACAGATAAGACTTTTTAAGAGTACATACCCTCCTTTTGAACATGTGTGTGTGTGCGTGTGTGTGTGTGTGTGTCTGTTTACATCTGTGCCCTTGTTCTGTC
>CM059283.1:14548017-14550517 GCA_030347295.1 Setipinna tenuifilis
GGAGGAGCGGAGAGAGAGGAGGAGCAGAGAAGAATGGAAAAAAGAAAGGATGAGGAGGGGAGAAAATGTCAGCACATCCAGCAAGGGCCTGAGTTATAGTCCATTACTCCCAGAATCCATTACTCCCCAGACTGCTATCCCCCATCATTTATGTGCACTGTAAACCCCTGTGTAAAATGTTAGAGTGAAATTAAATTTCATGTTTTAATGCTCTTTCATATTTACAACGGACAAAGTTTTGGAACTCGGCACCAAAAAAACTCAAATGAGTGTCTCTTTCTGAGAAAGTGTCACTATTCGTTTAATGTGTTTGTTTATATGTGTTTGTTTGTGTGTGTGTCTGTGTGTGTGTGTGTGTTTTGGAGAGTGTTTGTGTGTTTTGGGAGCATGTGTGTGTGTTTTGGGAGCATGTGTGTGTGTGTATTCCCCCCACAGCACTCGTGTGTACTGTGAAGTGTCAACTTCCGTCTCCATGGTGAATGTGGGAGTTGAGTGACAGTGAGTTTCCACGGGGGCAGAGTGACTGCATGTGTCTCTGGCATGCCTTACAATGAGCTCCACAGTGGCTCTTGCACACACACACACACACACACACAAACGTGTACACACACACACAAAGACACACACACACACAAGTACACACACACAAACGTGTACACACACACACAAAGACACAGACACACACAAGTACACACACACACACAAGTACACACAATTACACACACACACACACACACACACACACACACACACACTAGAATACGCACCCTTCTCCTCCTCTCTCTCTCTCTCTCTCTCACACGCGCGCGCGTGCACACACACACATATACTCCCTATCAGACAGACACAGACACACGTAGACACACACACACAATGAAGTGGCTCAGGAGAATGTGGATTTTAAATCACCATCACGTCCAGATTTAACAAGCTAAATAAATAACAGCTTGTGCCGAGACCATCAACACATGGCCGCTGCTCTCCTCTGGCCCTCCGCAGGCAGGTAGGCGCTACGGCACACTGAGCCCGCTCGCCTGCTGCTGCCTTCCCTTTGGAGAGGCACACACACACAGGCACACACACACACAGGCACACACACACACACGCACACACACACACAGGCACACACACATAATGGACCAAGCACACACATGCACACACACACACACACAATAGATCAAGCACACACATATATACACACACACACACATAATGGACCAAACACACACATATACACACACACACACACATAATGGACCAAACACACACATATACACATATACACACACACACACACACACACACACACACACACAATGGACCAAGCACACACACACACACACACACACACACACACACACACACACACACACACACACACACAATGGACCAAACACACACACACACACACACACACAATGGACCAAACACACACACACACACACACACACACACACTGGACTGAGCACCTAAACAAACACAGACACACACGATCAAGCAAACACATGCAAACATAAACACACACACACACACACACACCTCCTGGCTCTGTTTGGCTGTGTGCGTGTGCGTGTGTGTGTGTGTGTGTGTGTGTGTGTGTGTGTGTGTGTGTGTATCTGTTTTACTTTTAGGTTTTTGACGCCGTCTTTTTTACATGAGGGTTTTACACAACCGATCAATTCCGTGGCAATTTAGTTTATGCGTTTTCCAGTGGTGGAGAGATATCCTGTGCTGAGGGGGATTATGGCATTGATTGATTTTGTTTGTGCAGCTTATTTTTGTTAAGGGATGGGATTTGAGGGGGGAAACAGAAATAGACTGAGAGAGATAGAGAGAGAGCGATAGATAGAGAGATAGAAAGAGAGAGAGAGAGGGGGGGAGAGTGAAGGAAAAGAGAGAAAGAGCTGGCCAGCTGTCCACTGCAAGTCCGTTTTACTATAGTGCTGGCTGGAGACATGCCCAAACTGCTAAACAGCCCAGCTTTCACAGCTGAGGACCAAAGAGCAAATAAAAAGTGTGTGCAAAGGTGCTTACACACACACATGCACACACTTGCAAACCGACCACCACCACCTCCCCCACCCCCCTCCCCCCACATACACACACACACACACACAAACACACAAATAGACATACACACACATGGACATACACACACATAGACATACACACACATAGACACACACACAGACACACACACACATACACACACAGACACACACACACATACACACACACCACAAACACAGATAGAAGGGAAGGGAAATGTGAAAAGAGAAAGACACAAAAACAAAGAATCTAGAGGCAAGACTCACTCCATTTGAAGGGTATGAAGTCCAGCCCAGCTCAGCCTGGGACTCTTTAGAATTCAGCAAGACAACTGCAGAAGAACATGGAAAAAAACAGATGACAGAAAGAACACAGAAGAGAGAGAGAGGGGGAGAGGCAGAGGCAGAGAGAGAGAGAGAGAGGGATAGAGAGGGAGAGAACAGAAGGAGAA
>CM059283.1:14560517-14588017 GCA_030347295.1 Setipinna tenuifilis
GAGAGAGACAGGACGAGACAGAGAGGAAGAAAGAAGGAGTGGGGAGGAAAGAGAGAGAGACAACGAGAAGCAAAAAGAAGCAGTGGGAAGGAGAGAGAGAGAGAGCGAGAGAGAGCGAGAGAGAGGAAGTAAGAAGGAGTGGGGAGTATAGACAGAAAGACAGAGGGAGACAGACAGACACAGAGAGAGAGAGAGAGAGAGAGAGAGAGAGGAAGGAAGAAGGAGTGGGGAGGATAGAGAGTGAGTGCGAGAGAGTGAGAGCGAGAGCGAGAGCGAGAGCAGGCCCGGGGAGGGCAGAGAGGACATAAATCACTCATGGCTCTCAGGAGCTCTGTGGCCACGGTGGCCTCGGCTATGGGGTCAGCACCAATCTGCTGGGTGGATAGACCACTATGACCCCTACAGAGGCCAGGGGCAAGGGGAGGGGGAGTGGGAGGAGAAGAGAGAGAGAGAGAGAGCAAGAGAGAGACAGAGAGAGCAAGAGAGAGAGGATGAGCGAGAGTGAGAGAGAGAGGAATTAAGGAAGTGGGAAGGATAGATAGAGAGGGAGATAGAGGGGTAGGGAGGATACAGAGAGAGACAGTGAGGGTGGGGGGGGGTAGTCATAAAGGAAGACTCACAAGTTGGGGGAGAAAGGGGGGGAGAGAGAGAGAGAGAGAGAGAGAGAGAAATTGCTAGTGTATAGGCCCATTCGCACCAAGAATGATGACGATAACGATCACTATAATGAAATGAGCGCCCACACTAAAGGAGAATGTTTTAATGCCAAGATTGTCATTGTCAGCGTAAACAGCTAATAGAATGTGATGTCCTGGAAATTCTTGTGTACCGGCTGCCAATGGCTGTGTTTTTTATCATTAATCAAATCACGCTGAGAGCGATCCAACCGATATCGCTCAGGCCTGTCATGGTCGGTATAGGTGAGGTCTGAACTCTGCCGTCCACTGCAGGTCCAGTAATTTCCAAGGCAAAAGAGCTGTGTGGGTGTCTGCCTGCAACACCTACAGCATTTGCTAATTACCAGGCCAGCATAGTAAATAAATAATGCAGGGCCATTTAGATGATGATTTTTTTTCTCCGTGCCTCTGATGAGGGAACCTAACAAATTGAGCGTCAGTAATTAATGAAATCAAAGCAGTCTCCTAACGAAAGATAAAGCAGCCATCTCTCCCGATGATGGGTTTCTCCCTCCAGGCACAAAAGCTGCCCTTCCCCTCCCTCTCTCCTCCCCTCTCTCCTCCATTCTCTTTCTCCTTCCCTCCATCTCTCTCTCCCTCCCTCTCTCCCTCCCTCTCCCCCCTTTATCTCTCTCGCTCTCTGTCTTTTTCTTTCTCCCCAGGTAGGGCCATTGTACTGAGAACACCGACAGTCCGTCTCCTCGCTCCCGCCGCTGTCCGCGAGCGGAGTCCTTCATTAGGACACTGTCTCGTCGCATTTGTTCACCGCCGGTTTGTTTGCTTATCTGCGGGGCCGATAATGGGAAGTATTAATCCCGCCATTCCGTGTTTGGAGCGAGCAAACTCCACTAATTATGCAAATCTGGAGTGAGAGGGGTCCCGTCGGCTTGTTGTGGAATTTAATTATGTAGCCTAATTGCCTCGTTTCTCTGCGCATGATAGAAATGGGCAGCATTCTTGTGCAAGTTTGTGTGTGTGTTTGTTTGTGTGTGTGTGTGTGTGTGTGTGTTACGCTTGCGTGCGTCACTTCCTAAAATTACATTCGTTTGGCTGATAGTTTTATCAAAAGTGACTCACAAAGGCAATGGAGGTAGAGGGAAAACTAGGTGCACATGCTCACATTGTGCACACATTGTGCATGCAGATGCCCACTTTGCATGCACATTGTGCTCCAAGTCTTCCTCAGGTGTAGCGAGGTGACCAAATCATGATTCCCTGCTTGAAATTTCAATTAAATAAATAGGCTAATAAAACAGCAATCCTTTTCTGTTCAATTCTAAACAAAATCATGTACCTAGCTCACATCATTTTCTGATGTGATAAATTGATTAAATATTACAGTTTATGGTGCATGCCTACTGATAATAAAACATTTTGAACATTTCCCTATTACAGTTACACTGCGAAAGAAAAAAAAATCATGTTTGACAATTTATGCTGCACAGCTAAACTAGGACCGAGTTCTTTTTTTAATAAAACACTCATTGGTGCTGTTCCACAGATAAATCAGCACAATGATTTATTTTACCACCTGTTTCACGATTCCTTTTACAGTGTATCTACATGTAACAACATGTAATATTATGTACTTACACTGTACATACCCAACACTAACCCTAATCCTAACCTTATGCTACACTGTAAGTACATAATGTTACAAATTGTTACAAACAGTTTGTTACACTGTACTTTATGATATAACAGTAGCACAAAATAAAGTGTAACTGGATTTCCATATATCCAGCATGCAGAAGAATTAAGCAGAAGATTGCAATAGGCTTCCTTCCTCAGATAAACCTTACTAATCAACAGTTGCAAAATACCCACCTGTAGTTACATACACCCCAACGCACATACAAACATATACTCACACACACACAAAAACGGACAGACACACTCACTGCTCCACGAAACACTAAGCCTTTGCGATGCCTTTAACTAACCCTTAACTGGGCCTCTGTGCACCTAAGAAAACATCAAATGACCTCGCCATTAATTCCTTTGCAAACATCCAATTCCCCTTGTCTCCCACACAAACTAATGAAGCACTGTAATAAGCCCTGCATTCAAACCCGTTTGACCCCGCTGGCTGGTGACCCTTCAAGGGTCAGGGGTCGGAGGTCAGGCAGCCACCAGCAGGCCGGCCGCCTCTCTGCATCCATTTCCAGTCACCCTCGCTCAAGTGCCTTATTGACCCTTCAACAGCCCGAGGTCATGGAGGGTCAACTGGAGCTGGCCCTCCTCTGCGGCCTGGGGATCGGCAAGCTGGTCGAGTGGGGCCGAATGCGGAGGATCGAGGGAGGTGCCAGGACAGGAGTGCAGGAGGCAGGCGGGGGGGTGGGGGGGGGTGGGGGTGGGGAGTGACTTGCTGGACTGGAGGTGTGGACATGCTTGAGGGACCACAGCTGTGTCTCAGCTGGGACGTTCGGGCCGGCTGGCCGGCCGGCGAGTGCAATCTCGCCACCATTGATCCCGGGAAACGGCAGGTCCAGTGGCCGAGGATAAATTGGATTGATATCCTCTCCTCAACTCATTCCTCCCCCACCCCCGCCCCCCCTTATCCCTCTCTTTCCAGAAGAGATCCGTCTGCGGACATTTATCTTGGAGTCTAAAACCCGCTCTGAGGCTCGGGGACCGGGAGTCGGTGCCCTGAAGGTTATCTGTCATTTCCATCCAATTACCAGGGACCAGAGAGAGGGAGGTGGGAGACGAAAGGTGAGGGTGAAACAGAGAGAGAGAGAGAGAGAGAGAGAGAGACAGACAGGGAGAGGGAGTGGAAGAGAGAAACAGAGAGAGAGAAAGTGGAGAAGAGAAAGAGAAAAGACAGAGAGAGAGAGGAAAAGAGAGCGAGAGAGAGAGTGAGCGAGAGAGAGAGAGAAGGGAGGCCAGTGAGTGTGAGAGATGGACAGAAACAGTGACAGAGGGGGGAGAGAGAGGCTGAGAGAGAGAGAGCAAGAAAGAGAGCGAGACAAAAAAAAGAGAGAAGGAAAGCCAGTGAGTGTGAGTGAGGGACAGACAGAAAGAGTAAGAGAGGAGGAGAGAGAGAGTGAGTGGGAGGGAACGGCCCAGGCCAGGGTAAGTGTGAGAGACGGCCAGAAAGCGAGGCCGGGCAAGGGAGGCTTGCGGAGGAGAAGTGGGGGGATTTAGGAGACGCCGTCACTGGCCAGACTTAAATAAGGGCAATGATTGACACCAGGCTAAGAGCAAGACGGCTTTACGGGAAAGGCTATAACCCCTTAGTGGCACCCCAATACGCTTTCTCACTCACACACACACACACACACACACACACACACACACACACACACACACACACACACACACACACACACACGTAACAATTACAATCTGTCCTTCTACTGCACTTAAACACGCGCACAAGTGCTCACACACACAAACACACTCACAAACACACACACATACACTCTCCCACACTCATTTCAAATGGGCAAACTCAATCTCCCTTTCGTCAACATACACATACACAAACACAGACTTGTGTTCTGCAAAAGCCCAATTTAAATGGACAGGTCATTGTGGAATTTAATCAAGTAAGAGAGAGAGAACTACAGCAAACAGGCAGAGAGAGAAAGAGAGAGCCAGAGCGAGAGAGAGAGAGAGCGAGGGAGAGAGAGAGAAACAAAGAGAGAGAAAAACAGAGAAAGAGAGGGAGAGGAGGAAAAGGAGGACTGCTGAGAAGGAATAGAAATGAAGTGAGAGTGAGATAGAAAACAAATGTTCATTTCCTCTTTCCTGATTCAAGTCTCAAGCCCGTGATTGTCAGGCTTGCCCATGAGATAGATTGAGCCTGTGTGTGTGTGTGTGTGTGTGTGTGTGTGTGTGTGTGTGTGTGTGTGTGTGTGTGTGTGTGTGTGTGTGTGTGTGTGTGTGTGTGTGTGTGTGTGTGTGCAAAAGGGGGTATATATAGATGCATAAGAGGGGGAAAATTGAAGGGAACCCAAAATAAGCTTCTCTCTCTCTGCAACACACAATTTGCCGAGCGGGAGCTTTGACTGATTTACTGTACCTCAGCCCACTGCCAATGTAGCAGCATGCCTGCTTGGCTGGCAGAACAACTAAGAGCTTGTGTCCTTGTACAAGTGTGTGTGAATGAGCATGTGTATGTGCGTGTATGCACACTTGTACGAGTGTATGAGTGTGCATGCATGTGAGTGTGAATAAGCATGTGTGGTGTGTGCGTGTGCATTTGTGTGTGTGTGTGTGTGTGTGTGTGTGTGTGTGTGTGTGAATGTCTTTGTGTGTGCATGTGTGAATGTGAATGTGCATGTGTGCATGTGAATGTGCTTATGTGTGTGTGCGTGCATGTGTGTGTGTGCGTGCATGTGTGTGTGTGTGTGCGTGCATGCATGTGTGGGCACGCATGTGCACACAGGCTCTTGTCTCTTTTGTGTATGAAGGAGAAATAATCAATGCACCTGCTGTCAAGACACGGAGAGAGATTTTTTGAGGGCCATAACTATGTTAATGAAATCTATGAATTAACCTCCCCAGAGAATGAATAGAAGATGACAGGACGGATGAAGAAAACATGAGGAAGAGGGGGGAATAGAGAGAAAGAGAGAGGGGGGGGGGGGCGTGGAGAGAGACACACAAAGACAAAGAGAAAGGGATAAATGAAACATGAGGGAGGGAGAGAGAGAGAAAGAGAGCAGAAGAGAGAGAAAGAAAGAAAAAAAAGGATTTGGAGACTGGAGGCAAGATTGAATGTATCCCATCAGAACACTACAGAACACTACAGAGAATGTCCATATTAAAAGTGAGCTTTTTGTAAAAAGAAATAAATATGAAAGCAAAACAAAAAAATGTATCTATATATATGAAGCAGAAAACAACACAACAGTGCCCAGACTTCATAGCACACATAAATCAAAGTGCAAATGCATTTTACCTTAATCCACCTTGCCTTTACCCACCAAAGTTCCAAACTAAAGATTTCAGAACTTTTAAAAATTTCATTTTCAGGTACACAGCAGAAAGACCAGTGGTGAACTGACACCCACAGGGTTGATTTTAATGCTTTTGGGGGTTTATATACCTCCACACTCTTAAATCAACACTTTAAAAATATGAAATAACCCCAACTCTGGACATCATTTAAATGTTAAAATTACACTTAGGGAGTTAAAATCAACTCCCAAATGTTTAACACCTAAAATGTCGACGTTCCAACTTTGGCTGTGTATGTATTGGGAAGAAATCACCACCCCCCACCCCCTTGCAAGCTCCCTTTCTTCAGTTACTAGGGAAGTCCATCTGCCCCAGGGAGACCGTCAACCCTTTCCAAAGCCTGACTAGTAAATCTCTTGTCTTCCTTTTTTCTCCCCCCTCTCAGGCTTGGCGTGGGCACCAGTGATGGCGGTGCCCACAGAACAATGCACAGATGGGCCAAGCCTTGTTCTTGGGCGCACTCGACATGGCGATCCGAAGACTGGCTTCAAACGCCACTCGCTCCCTCTGATCAGGCCGCTGAGCTCCCTCCAAGAGAGGCTTCCGATGGAGGCAACAAGAGTGTGTGTGTGTGTGTGTGTGTGTGTTAGTAAAAGAAAGGAGGAGAAACACACACACACACACACACACACACACACACACACACACAAACACACAGTGGCATGTGCGAGTGAAGAATGTGTGTTTACACTCTGAATTTCTGGCGTCAGTCAAAGAGACACCATGCAGAGTTCCGGAGGAAGGAACAATGGAATGAACGATTGTGTGTATGTGTGTGTGTGTGTGTATATGTGTGTGCACGTGTGTGTGTGTGTGTGCGCACGCTTACATGTGTGTGTGTATCTGCATGTGCATAGGTGATGCTCAGGAGTACATGCCAAGTGTGTGTGTGTGTGTGTGTGCACAGTGATGTTGGCCGTGTAAGCCCAGAGAATCCTGCCGTTGTCCTACCACTGCACTCTGTCTCAGTGTTCCCAGCACAGAGCCACTGCACGCCGCAGCTGAATATTTCAGCAGACAAGACTCTTATGGGCCAACCAGCTAAGAGCCGGTGCAGGACTGTGTGTGTGTGTGTGTGTGTGCGTGTGTGTGTGTGTGTGTGTGTGTGTGTGTGTGTGTGTGTGTGTGTTTGAAAGAATAAGAGAGAGAGAGAGAGAGAGCTCACAGGCTCAGGACTGCATGTGTGTGTTTGTGTGTGTATGAGAGTGAATGTGTGTATATGAGAGAGAGAGAGAGAGAGAGAGAGAGAGAGAGACAGAGACAGAGAGAGAAACAGAGAGACACAGAGAGACAGACAGAGAGAGAATGTTTCTGTGTATGTGTTTCTGTATATGTGTGCGTGGGTGTACATCTAAATGTGTGTGTGCATGTAAGCATGTAAGTCTCTGGGTGGGTGGGAGGGTGGACCTTCAATAAAGACTCGAGCCAAGCAGCTGGGACACAGTCAGAGCGCATTACGCAACACTATTAGAGAGCAGGGGGGAACAGGAGCAGATGTACCAGGCAAAACAGGAGGGGAAGAACAGTAAAAGAAAATGAATCTTTCTCCGCACAGATGATCACTAAATAGATTCCATGAAATTGTGTGTCTGTGTGTGTGTGTGTGAGAGAGAGAGAGAGTAAAAGAGAAAGAGAGAGAGAGAGAGAGAGAGAGAGAGAGAGAGAGAGAGAGAGAGAGAGATAATGTCTTGTATGTCAGAGGGCTGGTTACAGACCAATCTCTGTTTCACTGACTCTCTCACACACACACACACACACACACACACACACACACACACACACACACACACACACACACACACACACACACACACACACACACACACACACACACACACACACACACACGTGTGCTGTGCTAATGAGCCACCGGTAGTTCCGTCTCTCACCTCACTGCCCTGAGCCGTGTGTCACTCAACTCCCACACCTCCTCAACCCATAATGCATACGGACTCACAAATACACACACACAAACACGTGCACACACACAGACAAACACACACATACACACACACACACACACATACACACACACGCGCGCACACACACACAAACACAATCAAACACACACAACACACGTACACATACACCTCCAGGCAACCCCTTAGCCCCTCATAATGCACATGGACTTACCTACACACACACACAAACAAAGACACACACAGACACCTATAAACCTACTGTCCCTTCCTCTCACACACACACTCTCAACTCCCACATCTCCATAAACGGCCAGAGCACACAGCCCCTGAACTCACAATGCACATGGGCTTACACAAAAAAACAAACAGGCACAAAGACAAGCACACTAACACACACACACATACACACGCACACACATCTCCAGAAATAGCTATGCAGCCCCTGAGCTCACAATGCACATTGGCTTACATATAAACACCCTCAAACACACACACACAAACACACACACACACACACACACACACACACACACACACACACAGCTGCCACCTCTCCAGCAATGATGCACATGAGCTTAAACACACACACACACTGAATGCACACACAGGCACGTTTTTACATCCATCTACACATGAATGCATTTTCCCTCAGCCCAACACACAAACAGAAGGCACACAGAGCACAGACTCTCATCTGCTTGCAAAGTAGTTTTTGGCCCAGAAACACACACACACACACACACCTAAACAAATACACAGGAACAGGCAAACAACAGCAAATGTGCTTTTTCACCTGTATATTTATCTGCAATCAGCTCTCAGCTAGGCTTGTCTGTGACCCAGGGAAACACACACATGCATGAGAATGGGAGGAGAAGACAGAGATGGAACACAAGAGAGAGGGGGGGGGGGGTGGGAAATAGGGGGAAAGAGATGAAGGAGAGAGAAACTGATGAAGTGAGCAGTGGACAGACACATACACTGCCACACACACCCATGCACACACACGCACACACACAGAGACACACACACACATGCACACACACACACACACACACACAATACACACACACAATTCTCCAGCTGGATGAATTTCCCCCCCTTTTTTCATTTGGCTGTTGTCTGCCGGTGGCTCCTTGGGCTGACCTTGGGAGAGCACACAGCCCATTAGTTCAAAGCCGAGTCTCTCTCCAGACAGGTAATTCATGATTAACAGGAGCCTCTCAAAGCCATCTCATCCACACTCACCCGCACGGCCACCAAAAAAGAGTGGATGCATTAAACCATTAACCCATATCAGTCTCTGTCTCTGTGTACCGAGTGAGTGGCCATGATTACAGCTTTGTACATGCCTCTGATTATATATTATCCTATTGAGTGCAAGTCCATCTAAGCACACACTCACTGGGATATGGCTGAGTGCTTTAAATGCATAACTCAGACTCATTTGTGTCTTTGATGGAGGGTATGGCTATATGTCTGCTAAGTTTTAAAAGGGACAGAGAGGGGGGAGAGAGAGAGAGAGAGAGGGGGAGAGGGCGAGAGAGAGAGAGAGAGAGAGAGGGAGAAAGAGAGTGAGTGTGTGTGTGTGTGTGTGTGTGTGTGTGTGTGTGTGTGTGTGTGTGTGTGTGTGCATATGCATGTACGTACGTACGTACGTACGTACATACTGTATGTGTGTGCGTACATGCGTGTGTATGTGTGTGCGTGTCTGTGTGTGCGCGTGTGTGTGTGCACGCATGTGTGTGTGCGAAAGAGGGAGGAGAGAAGTGGAGCTGGCACTTCCTGTGTTCCTCCCCATCTGCCCCATAGCCTTGCCATCTGACCATCTGACCACACATTACATCATTCATCCTCAGATGCACCTAATACACACATCAACACACACGTGCATACACACACACGCACACACACACACACAAAGGAAGGAACTGCAATAATGTAACAACTGCAACAATATACAGTACAACCAGTGCATTTATACATGCGTGCGTGCACGCACACACACACACACACGCGCACACACACACACACACACACACACAAAAGGAAGGAACTGCAACAAAGTAACAACTGCAACAATGTACAACAACATTTATACATGTGCGCACACACACACACACACACACACACACACACACACACACACACACACACACACACACACACACACACACACACTTCACCTTGACAACTCTAAACCATTAACAACTTTAAACCAACCAATCTATCTGCCCTACTCCGTTACACACACACACAAAGGAAGGAACTGCAACAGTGTAACAACTGCAACAATGTACAATCAGTGCATGTACACACACACACACACACACACAATAAAAGAAAACAACGACAACAAAGAAAACAAAACCACTACAACTGCACACACGCACGCACACTTCATCCTGACAAACAAATCTAAAGCATTCAAACCAATCTATCTGCCCTACTCGCTCACCCACACACACACACAGTGGGGGTTCCACAGTGATGCAATTACGAGGTGCAGAAAAAGAAAAATGCAGGCACATGTGTACACACACACAGCACAGCCACCGATTTTTTAAAGGTCCTTATTTTCCAGCACTTGGCCACCTCCATTAAATCAACAATTGGGACACAGCCCCCACACAGACCATTACAACCATCATGGCCATCACCACAGGCGTAATCATCTCCGAGAGCACACCTTGGCCACTTGTACACACACACATTAGCCACCAACGAGGACAAGGTCCAAAAATATGACAAAATCGCAAAAGGTGACCCTGGCAGAGACTGACTAGGACAAGCCAAGCCCCTTCCCCCTTCCCCCCTTCTCCCAACTCAAACCTTTATCACTGCATATAATACAACAACATTAGTCAGAAAAGAAATAAGAAATAGTAATAGCAATAAATAGAGTAAAATAGTAATAAAAAGATAAAATATGAAATAAGTTGAATAGAAAAACAAAAGTATATGTGTCCCATTTCCCTTAACTCACTCACACACACACATTTTAATACGCACAGACGCACAGACACACAGACACACAGACACACACAAACGCCATGGTTATCCATTTTGGTCCGATTAAGCAGGGAAAATGGAGCCATACACGCATGCATATATGCATGTATACAGAGCCACCCACAATTTAATGTGCTCATTTTCAGTCCGTGGCCAGCCGCGTTAACATCAACATAACAGGCGTGAATTTTAATGTGCAGGCGCCAAGCTCTGCAGGCAGTGGGACGCGCAGCAGTCATTTATGAGATTTTCAAGGGGCTGAGAGGAAGAGGAAGAGGGTGGGGGAGGAGGAGGAGGAAGTGGAAGTGGAGGTGGAGGATGGGATGAGGGTGGTAGTGGTGGTGGTGGTGGTGGTGGTGGTGGGGGTGGTGGTGGTGGGGGAGGGAAATAAATAGCCCCAAATACAAATATTTTCCATCTTGGCAGTTGCATTGAATTTTTAATTACGCTGGTTAATGGCATGGCTGAGGTTAAGGACGCCTGTATGAAGGGAGTTAATCGAGGCAGCCTGCCACAAGACCAGCAATGCAGCAAATCTGGCCATGCAGATGTTGGTTGGGGCCGCTATTGGCAGCAATATGAATGTGTCAAAACACTCGGGGGAAGGAGGTGGACGAGGATGAGGGGCTGGTGGATGAGGGGTTAGTGGGGTTGTGGATGTCGGCTGAATGGGGATCTAGCAGAGAGAGAGGGGGAACAAATCACACAAATTGCGTGGAACACGAACGGCTGTTGAATAGCGTTAAAAACAGAGAGAGAGAGAGAGAGAGAGAGAGAGAGAAAAAGAAAAAGAGTCATTCCTGGACACAATAGAGCATTGCAAAACACAGGGGGGCTTTGCAAGGCCCCTTTTAGCCCCTTAGTCTGATTGCAATCAGCGCACCCATACAAACATACACAAAACGCACACAAAAACACTTGACGGCTTGATTGTGGTAATGACCAATCTCCCTCCCCCATTCTATTAAGGCAAAGTGACAAAGTGTCCCCCCCCTCCTTGCTGCTCCTTCAGCAGCACCCCCCCTTTTCCCCTCACAGTCACACAACTAAAACACACACACACACACACAACAACATAATACACACACACTAGCATCCACTTTTTGTAACCTGTAGTAATACACAGTTTCCATCAAGTTTCAGCACCAATCCCAACTGCCCTTCACTTCCCCTCCTTCACAGTGTCAGCCTGAGTATCCCCACACGGCCTACACCACTGAGCCGAGCGATGTGGAGACACACACACACACACACACACACACGCACCACAAAAGCACACACACGCACCACAAAAGCACACACACGCACACACCTTTACACTTGTGCATGCACACACACACACCCTCAAACTCACACATACACACACTTCACACACACTTCTCCTCAGCTGAATGATCAGAGCCTGCGGTGGCACACCCAAGGGGAAGCAGGAGGATGGCATTTCCTCTGTGGCTCATGGGAGTCAGGCGATGCTGGTGCCTGGTCAGGCTGGAGACTCCGCCGTCTCGCCTGAGAACGTGAGGAGCGGCAGGTGGGGGGGTGGCAGGGGGTACGGATGGAGGGATGAAAAGATCCAGGGAGAAAGGGAGGAGGGTTGGGAGAGGTGACTGACTGCACATCGGTGTAACGCGATTTATGTATTTATTCATCGGTGGGCATTAAAAGGTCGGGCAATTTTCCAGGTCGCTGGTCAAACACAACAGGAGAGAACCGGTAAGGGTGAGTTGGAGGGGGGGGGCGCAGGTTAAGAAATTGGCAACAGGGGATGATGCCAGTGGAATGAAAGGTATCGGCACTGAAACCACAGCCCGGCCCCCACACGCACACACACACACATACACATGCCTAGCTCACACTCTACACACACACACTGCCCCCCCACCCCACCCCCATCCCACATCCCCCCCGCTACTCGATATCTGCCAACATGTGCGAGGCTCCAGGGCTTAATGAGTTTGAAAGGTCAAACGCCTCGCCCAGAGATTAATGGTGTGCTCCGTGTTGGATAGTGGTGGATGTGTAGGGTGGGGTGGAGGGTAAGGTGGGTGATTGGGTGGTTGGGTGGGTTTTTCGCTCAGGGCACTCCACTCACTGTACCCCAACCCCTCCAACAAGGCTTACCCTCTCATCCGGATACCCACTAACACGTGTACCACATGTGCCAGGCAGGGCACGGCCCCACCACCTCCTCTACCCCCTCCGCCATCACCCCTGCCACCGCCGATCCCCCCTACCAGACAAAGGGCTCCACCACAGAGGACCGTGCCAGCCCAGCGAGCTCATTGTGACTCATCGGGCCGAGGATTTGACGAGAGGAGACACAGAGGGAGGGAGGGGGCAGGAAACCGAGGAGGAGATAACAAGGGCCTGCAACTGGTGTGGGGTGGTCACTGAACTGCTGTGACCTGCTCTGCCAAGCTGTTGAATTGTGTAACGTCCACAGGGGGAAATAATGGTAGATTGATGAGAGATTTAATAGTTTTATCTGCCGTTTATTCTACCTCAGCTTTTAATTAAAAAGCCCTACTAAAACTAAAAACCCTACCCTATCATGTACAATAGCATGGAGCACTGCAGAAAATCTCCATTGCAATGCATCATTATGAACATCATGTGACCTTATAAGCTCAGTGCCTGATCACAGAGAAAACGCGAACACGTGTATGGCCCTTGGGTTATTAAATTTTTACACCACCATTATGACTGCAGAGGACTCCGATAACGAGGGAAGTCTACGCTCCAGCTTACAAGACACACCAGACAGCATTTCCTCCCCTCTCCACACACACACACACACACACACACACACACAAACACACACAAGACCCTTCACCATGTGTGCAATGCTCCAGAGAAACTGGAAACTGGAGTTCGGGGCATGGAGAACACATAGAAGGTTGCTCCACCATGACGGGTGGGGGGGGCTGGGTACTGAACAGGCCAAGCTCAGTCCAGCCAGCCCTGACGCAACACCACAGCCGGTGGTCTATAGAAGAACAAAAGAGGACACCAGAGGCAGTGATTGAAACAGGCTAACAAAAGAAAAAAAAACAAACCAGAACAAAAAAGAACACAAAAAACAGACCAGAAAAAAACAGGGAAAAAAAGGTCACCGAATCTGACCTGTCCTCCTGCCACGTGATCGGCGATCATCTGGTGTGGACTGCAAGCAGCTTTCTGGGGTCATCCTCAAACATGTCCAGCACTATCTGACATGACAGGCACTGATCCCAAACACTGCCCCCTAGCATGTCATTTTGTCCTACACAGAAAGCCCTGCAAGCCATTACAAACTACACATGTACTGCCCACTTAAGTGGCACCTCTTTTAAAATAGCTCTTCTGTAACCATGTTAATTAAAAATTACTGCTTGTTATGTAAGAGTAGGGGGGGTGGATGTATAAGAGTATGTGAATAGAAAGATACTGTCTAAGAAAGCCGTTACTCTACTCTTTTGTTATTATTAATTGGTGCTGTCATGTTTTTCAGCTGTGTAAACACCTGCAAAGGCCTTCAATGAAAACATAAAGCAAGACAGGGAACGGCACGAAAGCGGAGAGCGTGTGAGGTAAATGGAACAGGTCGACTAATTTCGATCATTGAAAAGCCTTGGGCACGCGATGCAGCGCAACCACAAAGGAGAAACATGCAGTAAATACAGAGCTCTCAATACTGCTGATCTATTAAGAAGCCTATTCATCCCCTCGTTTCTATTCCTATTTGCCCGCACCTGTCAGAGCTATGGATCTCGTTACTGGTTCACCGTTGTACTCCACTAAAATCCCCATCTATCCTTTACAATGGCAGTTCTAGAAACATGCAAGCAAGCATGTATGTATGTGTACACACACATATACACACAGAGAGAAAGATACACACACATACAACACACACATACATACAAACACACACATACATACACACACACACACACACAAGTAGCTTCTTCGACACAAGGTATTCTGCCAAGGCAGCAGAATGAAGCCCTTAACCACAAACAAAGGGAGAGCAAGGGAGACAAAGAACGAGAAACCAACCAACCAAAAAACAAAACAACAGATAAATAAGAACAGACAGACAGATGGACAGCACACATTCGCTCCAAGGTGTGACACCACTTTCTGCTTGAGGGTTTAAGCGAGAGTGACAGTGTGTACAGTTTGTACCCTTCCAACCCCCATCCGACCTTACCAAAAAAAGCCCTCAATGTAAAGCCAAGTGCGTGGAGAGGACACTGCGTTCTGTCAGTACACTGACCGCGTCGCTTTTGGGACAACCTCTTTACCACTCTGCTCTCCTAGTCTTCTCCAAAAGCCCAAAATCCTCCCTCACCCCCCCCACCCCCGTCCCTTTGTCTCTCCCTTCCATACGCAAGGTCGCTCTGCGCTCCTGTCACAAACAAAAAGGCTATGTCCTAAACGCTCACTTGTTCAAGTAAATGTAGTGCACTACATTTGAGTTATAGTCTTTTGTTCCCCTCACACAGCGCACTGTGTAGCGAATGAGTGAACATTCAACATTTCGGATTCAGCCCGAGTCACAGATACGCGGCTGATGGTCGGACTCGGTCTCACAAATCACTCCAAAACCTTCCACACTCGGGCCCGTGGTGGCACCACCGTCCACAAGCCGGTGCCCAGCTACCGATGCCAGGCTGCCAAAAAGCAGGCGTGATACAGAGAGAGAGAGAGAGAGAGAGAGAGAGAGAGAGAGGGAGAGACAGAGAGAGACAGAGAGAGAGAGAGAGAGAGAGAGAGAGAGAGAGAGAGAGAGAGACAGAGAGAGAGAGAGAGAGAGCGCAAATAGTGGAGAGCGATGAAGGATGGAGGGCAAAGGAGTGATGAGACTGCCGCGCTCCGGCCATTAACACCAGCCGGACAAAAGCTGCCCACCCAATCGGGACACCTGGACGCACAGCCCCGTGTAATTACTCTTCCTGATAGTTAAGCCTGACAAGCTTATTGCCATATTGATCCCACCACAACAAAAAAAATAAATAAAATAAAACGTGGCGCCACTGGTTACAGACAGGCAAAGAGGGCCACCAGAACAAAACCAGTACTGTATGTGAAGGGGGTGGTGGTGTGGGTGTGGGGGTGGGGGGGGGTCAGTGGGGCATTGGAGGGTAAGGGTGTGGGGGGGGGGGGGGTGATAAACACTACACTGCCACATGGGTAGAGTACGGACAACAGGAGGAGTACAGAGGCAACGGAGTGAAGTAAGAGAAAGACAAAAAAGAGAGAGAAAGAGAAAGTGAGAGAGAGAGAGAGAGAGAGTGGGAGAGAGGAGCGGCGGAGAGCGAAAAAATGGACTGAGAAATTGTGCGCTGTGCGCCTAAACGCCCCTCTAAAATAAATGATCAAAAAAAATGGGGGGAAAAATGTGAGCGCAACTAAATGGAGCACAAACAGATGCAGGGCAGCATAACACCATTACTGCAGCACTGCAGAGGAGCACAGGCAGCAGCACATGAGGAGAGAGAGACGGGGGAGAGAGAGAGGGGGGGGAGAGAGAGAGGGGAAGAGAGAGGGGGGAGAGAGGGGGGAGAGAGAGGGGGGAGAGAGGGGGGAGAGAGGGAGAGAGGGAGGGAGAGGGGAGAGAAAGAGAGAGAGAGAGAGAGAGAGAGAGAGAGAGAGGGGAGTGAGAGACAAAGAGAGCATGAAATAGAGGGAGAAAGAAAGAAAATTAAAGAGGGAGAAAGACAGAAAGAGGGTGGATAAGAGAGATGGAGAGCGTGTGTGAGAGAGAGACAAAAAGAAAGAAAGAAACCAACAAGAGGGATGGAGAAAGGACAAGAGGAGGGGATGAGAGGGAGAAGGCCGAGAGAGGGAGGGAGGGAGAGAGAGAGGACGAAAGGAGGGAGAGAGTGAGAGAAGTAAATGAGCTCGCGATGAGATGCCAAGGTGCGTTAGCAGTGAGGCACGGGAGAATGAGAGAGCACCTCTGCATCGGCAGATTGACTGTACGAGGCAGGACACCCCTTACACACACACACACACACACACACACACACACACACACACACACACACACACACACAGTCTAGCAGTAAAAAAGAAAGAGAGTGGGAGAGGAGGAGGGGAGGGGAGGAGAAGGCAATGCAAGGCAAGGCAGGCAAATGATATTAATGTTCACACGCTTCATCTTCTCTGTGGGAGAGAGGAGATCTACAGCAGAGGGACTATTCCCACCCACCCACACCACACTACTACAGATCTACAATGTGCACCCTCTCTCTCTCCCCATCCAAGGCCTGCGAACGCGTGGGAAGTAATGTAATACCACTCCACTTGCCTCCACCTTTAACCTTCCACCAAGCAGCTCCCCACACACACACACACACACACACACACACACACACACACACACACACACACAGCATGGAGGTGAAGGTCATGCTGAGGACCCCCACACACACATCGCTTTAAGGAAGACTCAGAGCCTGAGACACAATAGCACACTGTGGCTTCCCTGTGCCTGGATGGTCGGTCGGTCAGTCGGGCTTCAGGATAGTGGGGGCCCGGTCTGACAGGGCCCTTCAGAGCACATTGCTTTCACAGCAATTAATCGCTGTCAAAACATTCATTAGAGCGGCCCTTCTAAATGCCTCCTGCCAGCATTCCAGGGGAAGATCTGACACACTGATGGCTGCATTCTGTGTGTGTGTGTCTGTGTGTGTGATTGAGAGAGAGAGAGAGAGAAAGAGAGAAAGAAAGTAAGTGAGTGAGTGTATGTGTGTCACTGTGTGTGAAGTTGCCTCAGCTGTGCTCCAGTGCCAGCCAGAATTGTCGCTTCAGAGAGTGCCGCGGGGAGCCAGCGATGAGCAACACACACACACACACACACACACACACACACACACACACACACACACACACACACACACACACATCCAGTGTCCCAAGTACCGATTAGAACGCTTTAGTGGCCTCACCTGAGCCTAATGCATGCCGGGCTGGCACCAAAGCCCGTGTGGTGAACACGCCCACGGGGCAGAAGCATTCACTGACAACCATTCGCAAATAAACTCGGAACACTAAAGTGCAGTCTGGTCTGAATAGCCGTTTCATATTGTAGCCTACCGCTAGTCACAACTGACTAGAGGACTGAAATATAACCGGTTGCTCTCGCAGTGAGCGTCTATAATGAATATCCTTTATGGTACAATACAAATGTTGAGCCGCGATAGAAAATATTACAAAACTTGTACAGCTTGTTAAAAAAACAGACAAAGGAATACCACAGGTATATTTAAACATAACAGGGAAAGTTAGTGCCTAGTTCTTGTACTCACCCTTGTATTTAGTATAAATACATTTAACATTAACCACTGTATCAGAAACAATACACTGCACTGTTCACAGAAGCGCTGCCGCTGTTTACAACATGGACATACATTATGGTGCTACTTCATTGTTTGCTGCCTAAATTTACTGACCACTGTGAATTTTGAGTTCAGTATATTTTGTAGTATGGATCAGCGCGTCCTTTCAATGTGAAAGACTCAAATAAAACTACAGTCGTTTGCTGGGGAACTATGTAACCAAATCGTTTGAATTTTCGACTATTTCAAATCTATGCCTGACCTGTTCAGATTGTCACCATCACCGACTGATAACGCATAGGCTCGGTAAAATAAGGCTACTTGTAACGCAGCATTGCATCGGAAGGCTCGTTATGTTTGTGGCCAAATATCCCGTTTAAAAGCTACGCTTTCTACATGTACACAGAATTAAAATTAGTCTGTTAGCAGCAGTGAATTTCTTTCAACTTTAAACTTAAGCGACAGCACAGGAATTCGCTCGTACACCTGCAGTCAATTCAACCGAAATGTACTTTATCTACCTAATGCGGAGAACGCTGACAGTGAAGAGAAATAAACAAAACGTTTCACATACCCTCTTCAGCGTTACAGTCCCTTTGTCTTGTTAGCAATAATATCCAAAGCACCAAAATTGTCGTTTTAAAAAGCTCCATATTTGACTAGCCAGGTTCGCGATGCTCTTGGCATGTCTCTGCCACTCGCGCTTGTCACACACACACTCTCACACACCAGTGAAGAGAGCGAGCCGTTCGCGCGAGTGCGCTGTAGCGCCGCTACGCGCCTTATTTGGTATCTCGGGGGAGGGTGTTAGGAATTAGATTGACATCATCAAAGTGCAATGAAGTAAGATTTCGGAAAGAGGGTATGAGAAGGTCGCCTATCAAAAGTCGTTCACTTCAATCGCTATGCCAGGTGTGCTGCTGCCAGAGTGATTCCCCGGGCTTGTGGAATCGAACATGGATCTTCACTTGGGTCAGTACAGTTTCGTCGGCTTATTGATTTTTAAGGCTGCTTAGTGTTGGCAAGAACTCTGCATGACTGGACACGTTCACCTTCAGGTTGTGAAATCTCTTTTGAGATGTTGTTTGTTTCCGTTGTTATCTATTCCTTTAAGGCGTACTAAGAAGCGTGTGTTGTCAAAAATAACCTTTTTTTGGACCAGTGTTTTAGACTTGTAGTGTTGTTGGTAAACATTATTGTCTTCAGTACCAAAACTGTCAACCGTTTTGTAAATCTCTTCTACACCCATAACGTTTAACATGTAGCCACTGATGACACAGGGACAATTGTCTTCTTAAGACCATAGGTCTCAAAATATTAGATGATATAGAAAAAAAAAGAAAAAAATCCGTCTGCAAAGTAAATTGTATGTCCTCGAGAATTTAATTTGGTCTAGGCCACAGGTAATATCTATGCATACTGTCCTGTAAGCAAGTGTTATATATTTCCAGCTATTATTCATCATATTCTTTAGGTTTGAAATATAGCAAATCAGGGATTGAGCTTTGTCAAGCACTTCTATTACCAAAGGATCTGAGTCAGTTATCAGTTGATTGTTTTCCCTCCCTCACCGCTACAAATTGTGACCATGGCAATTTCAGTAAACTTTATTATTGCAACAGAAATGTAAAGTTGGCACATTTGTAGCAATAGTATATTAAATGTGTTGTGAGATATGAGTTAGTGATTTTTGTGTGAGTGTTGCTCAGCAAAACAGACTGCAGCCTTGTGCCCCTTGAAGTGTTTTGTGAATGAGAGATGTGAGCTGATACACAGACCCCCAGTGTCTTAAATTAGCTGTTCTGTTGCCAACCGGTGTCTTGAATTAGCTTTTCTGTTCGAATGTAGCCATTTTAGCTAAACATAACCACAAGCAAATGATCTTCATAATTACTGTTCTGTGAATGGCACTCTTGTTCCTGTAGAAATGGCAAATAAAGCATGTTTTTGCACTTGATTCCACCCTGGAGCTGTCATTCAAATTTGTGCTCTCCTGCACCCCCCCCCCCCCCCTCTCTCTCTCCCTCTCTCTCTCCCTCTCTCTCTCTGTCTCTCTCTCTCTCCATGTCTCTTTTCCCCTCCCTCCCCTCTCCATTAGTTGCTTATTCTGCTTTCGACCATTAGAGGGGAGACACACTCATAAAGATGTCTGCTGAGCAATCCTGTCTGTCCACCGTCCTCAGCTGCATCCCTGACTGATGCTGACCTGCTGCCATCTGACAGCCAGTCTCCATGCGGTGTTTCCTCTTAGTGCTCAGTCGCTGTGACCTGTACAGGAAGCGAAGGAGGAGGCGAATGGGGATGGGGCTGGGGCCAGGGCCGGGGACCCGCAATCAGTCACTTGACCTTCTGCTCAGTGATTTTTTTTTCTTCCTTCCTCAAGGCCCCTCAGGTGTGCAGATAAATGCGGGTGAAAGATGTTATTTGGGCGGCACTGTGCTTCACTGCGACGCGGAGAGGGCTCCCCGGGTCTCGAGCATAGCGTGCGGTAATCACTTGGCAATCTCTCGGGAGCGTGGCGAGGGCAAATCCCAGTAGTGCGATGCTGCGTGCGTGTGTGTGTGTGTGTGTGTGTGTGTGTGTGTGTGTGTGTTTGTGTGTGTGCGTGCCGCTAAATTGGGGGCTCTAAACGCAGCCAGTTGAGAGGTGTTAATGCGGCTCGCCAAGAAACTGCTACTCCTTCGCTGACAGTAACTAAAGAGCCCTCTAAATGGACGCTGGGGAGCGGCCCACGATCCCCCACCCCCCTACACACTCACACACACACACACGCACACACATACGCACACACACCCCTGTAATTCCTCAGCTGCGGTGTGTGTGTGGTTGCTGTTATTCCTCTTTATCAAAGGGCCCTGTAAAACGCAACTGCTCGTGCCTGTGGCCATTAGGCAAGCGCACACCTATTGTGAGACATAAGTCAGGCAATCAAAGATAAAAACCGTCGAGGCATGGGGGTAAATACAATAAACGATGAACAAGCAGTGCTGCGAGTGCTAAAAACTTGGCACTAAAATTGATTCAGTCTGCAAGCCTCAGTGGGTGTATCAAAGCGGTAACAAGGTCAGTCTTTTTCATTTAAAACACATTTTTTGTGGTTGAAAAAACACAGTCAGATTAGGAGGCTACTGTACAAGCAAGAACTTCAAGAAACTTAAACACATCTCTTCATCTCCAGAGGGGCTCAGTGTGCAGGTACAATACTTAAACACACACACACACACACACACACACACAGATACACACACACACACATATATATATATATATATATATATAAAATATATAGCTTGTTTGAAACACAATGGACATTTCACTTAGTAATTATAAAACGACCTTGGGTTATGAAACATTTCCAACCTTCTTAGTGAATGTAGACCTAACGGGTCACTTTAATAATATGGTACAGGTCATATTGCCCTGCCTGAAGGTACAAATATGCAGAGTGGTTATGAGAGTGATTATGCCACCTGCAGTTGGAAGCAGCATCCAGAAGCGTTGTGTGGCTGTGTGCTTGTAGTCACCCTTCATCAAGCTTGTAAACTCACCTACAGTACAGTACACTTTTTGTTTACTCTGGAGCATCATTGAGCTGAGCTGCTTACTATTCCTCTCTTGTAATGGTTATTTTCATTTCATTTTTTTGTATTGATTTAGGATTTTTCATATTAAAAAATATAATATGTTTTATACATTCACTTTTTATGTATTTTATCATTTTTCCCACACCCAATAATTGTTGTCTGTGAGATGTTTTGGTACAGAGCGCCTTTGCATTATCTCTTTGTCTGAAATTTCTCCACTGCAACAAATAAATTTGCATTATGTTGTTGCCACACACAGACACACACACATACACACACACAGAAGAAGAAGAAGATGAACGTCTGCAGCAGTCAGCACTTTTCTCTGCAGTACCCCACCGGCTGGCACCGCTAACTCTCGCCGCGGTCGCAACTTGCACGGCATTGTGGGATATGCGACAGACCCGCGGGAGCCCTGACAAGTCATTGGCTAATGAGTTGCTGTTGTTCTAATTACCTGCCATGCCTGGGAGCAGAAACATCCTCAAGGTCATCGGCGGGGGCTTGGCGGGGGCTGGCACGTCAGGACGCAGCAGGCCAGTGTACCCGCTGATGATCCACCCACCGTGCCCCCCCACCGCCACCGTCGCCCCCCACCGCCACCCGCCATCCGCCATCCGCCACCTTTCCCCCACCAATTAGGCCTTCAAGTGTCACTCAGTCTCCGTGCGTTACCATGGACTCCTCAAGATCACACCTGTACTGTAACAATGGCGTGTCTAGCGTGAGGAGGAAGGAAAGAAGGAAAAAGGCGGCGCAAGGTTATTTGGAGAAGTAGAGATGGAGGAGAAGAGGAATGAAACAGGGGGAAGGAGATTCAGATAGAGGTGGGTTGGGGCTGAATTATTCAATGTGTAGAAGCCATGTGGCAGTTTGCAGATAAGGGACATGACTAAGTAATCAGGAATAATAGCGTGAGCAAGCGCACGGCACCAGCACGATCCAATCTGCAAGTGACGCCAGATTCCAGGAAAAATCGTTTTCCCGAGCTGTGTCAGTTCTGAGGCTGTCGCCATGGGATACATAATCCCGGCGATATCCCTTTTTTTGCGAAGGGGGTCTCATGCCTAACCACCAAAGCCATTGGCTTTCTCCAACATCTTCCCTGATAGGGGATTTTTTTTTTTTTCCCCCTCACAACCCCTATTTCCCTCCCCCATCCCGTCAGAATGAAATGGATTATGTGTGCAGGCAGGACAGTTGCACCTGGAGACCGTGTGGAACTGCGTGTTTTGCAGGAAGCGTTTCTTTTGTATTTAAATGCCTTTCAGAATGGCAGAGTTCCCCAGCGTTTATCGGGCCTGAATGGGCTTCGTTCGGTGATGGAAGATTAGGACTCACTGCTGTTTCCAATTTATTGACTTCAGACAAGACAGGAGATGGAACAACAGTGCTCACAGATACACACACACACACACAAGTACACACACACACACACAAAAGCATACACACACACACACACTTCTTCTCTGTCGAAATATACACACACACACACACACACACACACATACATATAGAAACTAGGGCTGGGCAACGTTAACGCGGTAACGGTGCGTTAACTATTGAGGTCAGTATAGCCCGACAATTTTGTTAACGCTTAACGCAGCATTTTTTATTTTTTTTTAAATATTTTTTATGACTGGTGTTCGTACTTTTATTTTGAAAGCGTAAGTCGGGATCGTCGCGGCCACTCATTGGTCGCTGCTCTCCCTGGTAGTCGAGTTCAAACAGGAAAGGAAACACGGGAGAACGGTATGTTTACAATGGATAACAAATGATAAATATGCAGAAAGGCGAACTTTTGAATGGACATTTTCGCTATAAAGTGTCACAAGATGGGCTACTGGACAAAACCACAGTTGTGTGCAACCATTGTCAAGCAGAATTTGCTTATCATCGAAGCTACACAAGCCTAAGATACCACCTTAAGGCTATACACGCCGTCGAAGCTGAGCAATCATTCGAGGCGCCAAGGTTTCGTCAAACTACTCTCGCATATGGAGGAAGGGTAGATCAACAGAAAGGGAAAAGGCTAGTCGAGGCAATCGCCAAGTGGGTGGCTTCAGCGTGCAGACCCATCAATATTGTGGAAGACCCGGGCCTCCGTGATGTTTTAAGAATAGCCACCAACGACGCTGCATACGAGCTCCCCTCTCGCCGCACAATTAGGAGAAGAATCCAGGAATTGTACGAGAATGAGAGAGAGGCAAAAGAGACGAGACTTCGCAGCATGCCAGCCGTTGCCATCACGGGCGACTATTGGACATATGATATGCCAGTGGTTTTATTTGATGTCATTAGAGTGTTTCAGTTGAATTTTACATTTTCTAATATATGCAACGTTCATTTAGTTACATTTTTAAATAAAACTTTGTTTGAAACAGCTTTTGAATTCATTTTTGTATTTTATATACCATTTTTGGGTTTCGCGCGCTATGCGATTAATCACGATTAATCACAGAATGTCATTGAGTTAATGCGATTAAGAATTTTTATGTTTGCCCAGCCCTAATAGAAACACACACACACACACACACACACACCATATACTCATGTCTCCCTACCCATCCCCCCTGCCTACATCTGATTTCCATAGTAACCAGTGATGGCGTTTCACCTGTCAACTGTCTGCAAAGAAAACATCCTCTTTCTCCTGAGTCAAATCAGTGCTTAGGACTCATTCTGACAGCATCACAATCCTCCCCACCCCCCTTCACTCCCAGAGGGCTGATACAATTACCCATTAAATCAGTGTGATTTGCCTAATTATTATAATTACAGACATTTGGCTGTATAATTAGGATGTACTGAAGTGTGATTGCTTATGTTGTGGAGGCACACATCACACAGGCACCTACCTGGGCACGTGCGACAGCCAAGCGGCCCTTAATGAAACATCACGTCACCGACTTTGTGCCTTTCACCATGGAACTAGCCAGGCTAGCGCCGTCGTAGTACCTCCACTTATTATCGTATTTCGCCACAAAAAAAACTCCGCCAGGCAGCTCTACTAAGGCTTCAGCTTGCCTCAAACCAGATTTTTGCGGTTTGAGTGTATGCTGCAGTGTTTTGAAGGCAGTCCCAATAGTTTTGAAGTTAACAGAAAGAAAATCTGCCCACCAGAAAGCAAATGTATGTCAATGGAGAGTAGGCACTCTTTTTCTCTCTCTCTCTCTCTCTCTCTCTCTCTCTCTCTCTCTCTCTCTCTATATCTGTCTCTCTCTCTCTCTCTCTCTCTCTCTCTCTGCATTAGGTAAAAAGAGTCTTGTCCACCAAGCTACAACTGTGGAACCCTGTATGGAAATTCCACAGCACTGAAAGATACTATTCCCCTGAGCTCTGTTAGATATTCCTCACACATACTGACTGTGGTCAGACAGGCAAAATCACGTTTCTGTCAAATGACGGGTTCAAAAGCATGACGAATAAATGATAGAAAAAGTAGGCAAATGCGGGTAAAAATAAAGTGCAGTTTCTAAAGTTGCAAGACCATTTAAAATTCCACTCTATTTTCTATCTCAGAAACGTTTGCTTCAGAGTCAAGGCTTGGGTTTATGCTTTTTAGCTACAATTTTACAGAAACGGACATGATCTGCTAAAATGAACAGGAGAGCAGAAAAAAGGGCCGAGAGGAGGGAAAAAAATCAATTGCAGCGAATATGAGAGAAAGAGAGGGAGAGAATCGGAGCAAGGGAGTGAAAAATGTGTTGATTTGTCGGCATGGGCTCGATGTCTCCAGAGACACCAATGAGAATTTATCACGAAAGACAAATTGCCTTGTTGCAGTGGTTCTCTCCTTTATGTATACCCCTCTCTTCTCTCTCTCTCTCTCTCTCTTTCCTCCCATCCTTGGAAAATTGTGTGTGTGCACGTGTGTGTGTGTGTGTGTGTGTGTGTGTGTGTGTGTGTGCACACGTGTTTGTGTTTGCCCACACACATACACACATGTGCATTTGCCCTTACACAGTAATGCATCTCATTGTTTGACAGTTAAGTTCAACAGCAGGAATAACAGCTTAATCCAGATACTGCACACTCTCCAAAAAATTTTCCACAGCCTACCGGTCGGCAAAAGGTGCCTTTCTGAGGCGTCCCTGTTACAGCAGCTTCAGCTGTCCTCAGCTTTCGCTATGACAACAAAATAAGCAGGGTCTGCGAGAACAACGCTATTACATATTTCCAACAGATTCTGTCACTGTACTGCCCATGTTGTTTGTTAACAGCGAACACACACACGCGCACACACACACACACACGAACACACACCAATTCCTGTCAGCATCTGAGGGCATAACCTGTGGTCCGCTAACGTCTCCAGGCCCACACCTGCTTTGACACAAAGCCAGAAACCAGGTCAAGGGAGAGGCCTTAAAATAGCGTGGAAAAAGCCTGCAACCTGGAATGGAATCCTCAGTGAGGGAGAGTGAATGCTCAGGAGAGAAGGGAAAAGGAAAAGAAGCAGGGAAACGAGAGATGGTGGAGAAGAGAGGAGAGGAGAGCGCATTCACCTCTAGAGAGCCAGAACAAGAGAGACGTGGAGAGAGACAAGAGAGAGAAAGAAAGTGAGAGAGAGAGCGAGAACGAGTACATGAGAGAATCGAATGAAGACATTTGGGAGTATATTTGTGTTGGATAAGGCTGGAAGATGGAGAGGGAATGGCCTTGCAGGGGCGGAGGTAGAGGGACAGGGGTGTTTAATCTCTGTCGAAACTTCTTCCCCCGCTTATTCATAAATTGCCTCTCCGTGGTAAATGCCACAGAAATTGCCACGGAGATGGACTCATTCAAAAATGAATATGAAACAAAAGGCCCACTAGAGGTCAAAGCGCTTCTCCAATGGCCATTTTCACACCAATCACTGGCCGGCAGATTGCCAGCAGCGCACAAGAGAAGAGAAGCAGTTTGGACGTGGTATTCCTTTTTTTCTTTTTTTTTATTATTATTTCATGCCTTTCGTTTTTCTTTACGACACCCACACAATATTTCAAAAGATTCCCGCATAAGGTAATCTCTTGGCAAAACAGCCTTTGAAGAGTATTTCCAGAGGCAAATTGCTCTCGATTGCTTTTAGCCTTTTGACAAACATAAGGGCCTATAAGCTGCACATACTCAGACAGATCACAGGTCTGAGAGAGCCGAAAAAGAGGACGAGAGAAAAAAAAAACACATTCGATAGGCAGACCAATCATACGAAAGTGTAAATCTTAGAGGTGTGTGTGTTTTTTTCTCTCTGTGGTGATTGAGGGCGTCTGCGTTCTATGGTGTTTGCCGAGTAAACACCTCATAATTGGTTTTTGATGTTTGTCCGCGCCACCTCACAGCTCCGAGAGAGAGAGAGAGAGACAACTTCTCCTACTCAACTTCAGTTCATTCCAAGTCCACAAGTCTCACAAGTGCAGCTTCTTTAAGTCCCCGTTTGCACTTTGGACATAAGTGCTGACACTTGATAACATGGCGGCAGGCAGGTTTTGTTTTTTTCTGTTCCCGTTTAGCAAGGCGGGTTGAGAGAGTCAACAACATTTCTTCCTCCGCTCGCCATCCTGTATGTCCTACACGCCATTCAATTTCCTGAGAACACAGGCGATATTTACATAATTAATTACACTGTGAGTGTGATTAGGCAACAAAATAAACAGGCCATAGCTGAGGGGATTGGCGACATACGGGCCTCTTGAAGAGGCCAGACGGCGGAGAGATTTCGCTCTTTTTTTCCCTGCGAGAAAAAAGGTAAATAAATAAATAAATAAGAATCGAGGCAAGGTGAGCAAGCCAAAGGCAGAAGCAGCTAAGTTCATGCAAATCAATCAGGAATATTCATGGTTCTGGGGGCCTGCGAGCTCACTGGGACTTCTCCAGGCACACCATTGGAAAAATATTGTTTTCAAACTTTGGCTGAACTTTCCGTTTCCTCGTCGCATTAAATATGCAGCAAGGACGGAAGCAGATATTCTGAGAACAGGAACACCCTAACAAACATGGGCTACACACACACATACACACTCACATAGACAT
>CM059283.1:14598017-14603017 GCA_030347295.1 Setipinna tenuifilis
TGTTGATGTATTCCTCTTCCTACGCTTGCTTCCGAGCCAATAAGTCCACAACCCACAATCCTCTCTGTTTTTCTGTTCCGTTTTTCTTTTTTCTTTTTTTTTTTTTATATTCCTGCCAGATTCCCGCACATGATAACAGCAGCAAAATAATTTGGCCACATGCCTTCTCACTGAAGCAGGTAAATAACCTCACTCCAGTGCCGCCATGGCAACCAAAGCGAAAAAAAAAAGGTGACATTCTTTCCCCTGCTGCACACACAGCTGCCATTTATGGTCCCTCCCATCACTCCATGTCATGTAGTTCCCTCTTTCCTTACCTCCATCTTCTTCTTTTTCTACTTCTTCATCTTCTTCTACTCCTTCATTTTCTCCGACTCTCTTCATCTCACCCTCTTGTCTCCCATTACTCGACTAAATTCCCCCTAAAGCTTCCGAAAGATTACACCTCTTACAGGTTCAACTTGGAATGAGCTGCGCTGAAAACTTACACAGTTATTCACACACAAACACACCCACAAAGACACACACACACACACACACATACACACACTCAGAGACACACATCAACACACAGAAATAGACAGACAAATAGCTACTTCCTCCAGGGCCATTCCCCAAAAGGACGGTTAATAACAGCAATCGGAGCGGCAGTGATGAAGGCCATAATAAACCCCCCCTGCCGCGGCCGTGTGCGGTCAGTCACTCCATCACCTGCTACATCCCCTCGCTAAAGCCTCCGCCTGATGAATCACAGACGCTCCGACGCCCAGCACTCAGCTCTCCATCTCCACCTGCTCCTCACACACACACACACACGGTGACATCATGGCTCTGCCAAGCAAGGCTCTCTGAGGAGGAGGCCCAGGGCGAGGAGGGGAGGGGTGGGGGTGTGGAGGGGGGCACAAGCGGGAGGTTATCAGCAGACTGACCCCTGCCACCGATGGGGGAATTGAGATAAAATGAAGGGGGACAGAGGGGGAGGATGTGGGGAAATGATGGCAGGAAACATACACATGCACACACATGCACACATACACACACATACACAAATATACACTTGCTTGCACATATGCACACACAAACACGAGCATGTGTATGCACAAATATGTAAGTAACCACACACACACACACACACACACACACACACACACACACACACACACACACACACACACACATATTCTCATGCATCTAACATACATACACACACACACACACACACACACACACTCACACACACACTCTCATGCATCTAACATACATTTACACACACACATCCTTATAGATGTGACATGATGGATCAAAATCTAAATTTACGCTTGAAACCCAGAAACATGTACAGGTGCACATACATGTGCAAATAGGGAAAAGCAGATGGCCTCCTACACAAGGAAGCACACACACACAAACATACACACACACACACAGACACACACACACATGCATGCACACACACAAACACACCCACACAAACACACACACAGACACACGCATACACACACACAGACACACACACACACAAAAACACACTCACGCGAACATACACATACACACACATACACACACACACACACACACACACAGGCACAAACACACTCACACAGAGAGACAAATGTGCACAAAAATGGTCATTATGCACAGGCGCGCTACATCCAATGCAGAACAAAAAAAAACACACACACACACACAAAAAAACTGAAATTATACCAAAGTATATCTGCGTATAACACACCACCAACACCAACAGTAGTGAAGTAGAGTAGAGGGCCCACTCACTCATGATTGCCCCCCTCTAAGTAATTGCGTGCATTTAGTCCAGGACACACACACACACACACACACACACACACACACATCCCGATTTTATGCAAACATCCTCAGCCTCAGAAGAACAAATGGTGGTATGACAGAGCGCACAGGCAGTCAGTCGCCCACGAAGCCGTTGATGTAAATGGAAACACTCAAACACACACATGGACACACACTTTGGGCTCTATTTTCACGATCACATGCGCATTGTCTAAAGTCTGTCGCGCAATTTGCTTTGGGGGCGTTCCCGACACAATTTGGTATTTTCACGGCGGAAAAAGCGAACATTGCGCCCGGCGCATCGTTTAAAAAGGTTGGGTTAAGTTACTTCATTAGTCATGGGTGTGTTTTGGGCGTAACATACAATTAACCAATGAGAATTTATACTCTCATTCCCTTTAAGAGCCAGCGGGCGCATTGTCCATAGCCTGTTGCTATTACGATGGCGGATTTACCCGGACGGGAGGAGCTTTTCGGTGGAGGAGACCGATCTGCTCGTGCGTGAAGTAAAAGCGCGTGAGTAGTTAATATTCGGGGATGGAAAGAATCCCCCCAAACCTCCGCGGGTCATAGAAGTATGGGAGGAAATATCTTCAATAATTGTGTCCTCCTTTGGCAAGAAGAGAACTTTCGAACAGTGCCCAAAGCGGCAACGTTAGAAGACGTGAAACAAAAGCTTTAAACTCAAAGGAAACATCAAAAATAAAAGGTGGAGGTCCATCAAACCATTAGTCCACTAGTTTTCTTTTTGATGATTAGTCCATTTCATTTCTTACAACTTGCCACGCTGTTTATTAAATAAACTGCAGAGCATTGCAATCGCTGTTTATTTAAAAGACAAAAGAAACTGCAGAACATTGCTATAAACTGCAAAACATTGCTATACTCTTATTATTTGTGCCTGTTTGCTTATTAAAACATAAAAATACATGGCTATACAGGCTATACACGTTGCAACTTTTCTGCCAGTTCAGCTCGCCTCTCTGGGGCAGCAGCAGGTACATCGGGGTTCAACGCGCTGTGCGCCGAAAGCGGTACAACAACGTTAGAAGACGGGAAACAAAGCCTTAAACTCAAAGGAAACATCAAAAATAAACGGAAGGTATAGGTCCATCAAACCATTAGTCCACTAGTTTTCTTTTTGATGATTTGTCCATATTATTTCTTACAACTTGCCACGCTGTTTATTTAAAACGACAAAAGAAATCGTAAATAAACTGCAGAACATTGCAATCGCTGTTTATTTAAAACGACAAAAGAAATTGTAAATAAACTGCAGAACATTGCTATAAACTGCACAACATTGCTATATTCTCATTATTTGTGCATGTTTGCTTACTAAAACATACAAATACATAGCTATACAGGCTATACATGTTGCAACTTTTCTGCCAGTTCAGCTCGCCTCTCTGGCGCAGCAGCAGGTACATCGGGGTTCAAAGCGTTGTGCGCCTCTAAAATAGCTTTTCAACAATGCGCCAGTGACGAAAAAGCACCTTTTTATTAATCAAAAGCGCAAATGGTTTATACGTCCTCATAATAGCATCTGGTGCGCTTTGCGCCAGACCACACCTCTTCTTTTCGCTGACCGCCCGTCACGGCGCAATGTCATCTGCTATCTAGACAACGTAATTTTTTGCCTGAAAAAATGAACGTTGCGCTGGCACAGAATAGCAATGACAGCATGCGCATGTCGCGAATGCACAATGCGCCGCGGCAAAATAGGGCTCTTTGTCTTCCCCTCACGTCGTTTAGCAACTGGAGATGAAGCGCACCACCCTCTGCTGCTCGTAGAAGGGGGCACCTAACGGAGACATAAAAGCCTCATGGTGGGAGTGTGTGTGTGTGTGTGTGTGTGTGTGAGAGAGAGAGAGTGTGTGTGTGTCTACGGATGTATGTGTGTGTGTGTGTATGTGTGTGTCTATGGATGTGTGTGCCTGTGTGTCTGTGTGTGTAGTAATGGTAGCATGAAGAAAGCGTGTATGTGTGTGTGTGTGTGTGTCTATGGATGTGTGTGTCTGTGTGTCGGTGTGTGTAGTAATGGTAGCATGAAGAAAGCGTGTGTGTGTGTGTGCATGTGTGTGTGTTCGCATGTGTGTGTGTAGTTTTTTATCGCCGTCATTTGAGATTCGGCATGTGTGCAGGACGTGCTTTCGCGCGGGTGGCGAGCGACGAAGGATCGTAAAAATTCCCTTAACAAGCCTCTTTTACTGCCACCCTGCTGTTCCCATCTCCTCCCCGCCCCTCATGTGGGGCACACCACACCACCATTTTGCCCATTCCTGCTCATTTCTGCCTGGAAACAAACCCATAATGTTTTTTTTTTCACTGGCCATAATATTCATTTCATGGGTACACTAACATAGATTGTTTTTGTTTGCTTTTTGGGAGGGAGCTGTTTTCTGTCATGTTTTTACTGTTTGTGGTGTATAATGTGGTCTTTGTATGTGTGTTGTTTGTTTAGTGTGTGTGTATGTGTGTGTGTATGTGTTTCAGTTCAGTCATCCAAAGCACGTAGTCTTTTTGTGCGCTTCTCTATTCACCTGTAGTCTTAAATTCAGTGCTGGCGTTGCTCAACTCGCCCACGCACGCTTTCACCATCGTGGTCCTGCCATCCTGGCACAGGGCTCAAAATGACAGTAAGGATAAATTAGGTCCAAATAGGCATGCTTTACCAGCCTAGTAAACCAGCAATCTGGCTGTGGTTTCACTGACATGGTTGTCTCAGGGAGCATCTTGATTGACCAATCAACAAATAATTTCTTCCTGGAGGTGTAGACCAAATGATTGGATCTGCCTTTACCAAATTGCTAATGTCTGGAAGTGACTTCTTCTGTTCGTTGATTGGTCAGGCAAAATGCTGCCTGAGACAACCATGTCAATGAAGACACAGCCAGACCCTCAGTATGAAATAAAGTAAAGTATGAGAAGAAGAAGAATTTCCCTTGTATTGTTACTTCACCTTTATTTTTTTTCACACTGTCTATGGGCTGTAGTACAAGGTGACATTACCTTGTACCAAAAGGTGACATCAAGGTGACATCACCTTGCACAAGAAGAAAAGTGAGAAAAATGGCTGAAGATGCAGCAAGGCATCTGAAGGTTAGTGGGGAAAAGGTAAGGTAAGGTAAGGTAAGGTGACTTTATTGATACCCAGAAGGGTAGATTTGGTTGCAGGTAAAAGAGTACAA
>CM059283.1:14620517-14623017 GCA_030347295.1 Setipinna tenuifilis
TCACCATCAGTTGTAGTGTTCACACACAATGCTCGCAGGCAGTCAGACACAAAGTCACGCACAACATAAAATTACAGTCACATACATCTCCACTCAGACATGTGACAGACATGGACTGACACTTTGGCCTGAAAAGAAAAGGAGGGCAATATAGGTCAGAATGCCGACTTTCAGTGTAGGCTCCTGCTAGCCTGGTAAACCAGCCACTCTTACTACACTTTATTTCGTACAGAGGGCCTGGCTGTGGTGTACATTTTCTTCTTATAGGTGTAGACTTTGCTGAAGTTTAAAACCATTGTATCTGCCTTCACCATACTTAAAGATTTCTATATAACAGGGTAGTACTGATGATCAGGTCTGAACATCAGCTGAAGAGCCACAGTAATCTAAGGTTTAGAGTAGAGGCCTTAGTACCACTCTATGTGTGAGAGTTATTTATGCTTGTTTTTGAAACAAAATGTATCCTTCTCTGAAAACAAAACAGCATGTATGTATGTATTGATATTTGATGTGAACTGGTGTTTTGCCACCAGTTGACCCTGTGACATTAGGCCATAACTAGGGTTAGGGGACATTATGTCCCACAATGTACCCACGATGTCTTTAACTAAATGTTCCAACTGAGTCCTCAGTGTGTGTCTTTCATCATTACAGGGTATATACACGAAAAAATAAGAAACTGCAAGACTGTGGATGAATTGCAAATGATTGCAGAGGAGCAGAACATAGAGGACGCACAGCATCACGCAACATGGTGGCCATATTGGACTGGAACAGGAGAGCATGACTGCAGCCTTGACTCACGATTCCGTGGCGTGTTGTTGCGAGACAGAAGGGAAGAGTGGGCATTTGGATGGCTGTCGGCGATGCCTCTCCCCATTTTTTTTTATTTTCGCTCGCTCTCCTAATCCACCATATCGCTGCCGGCTGAACGGGCAGGGGGCGAAGGGGAGGTTATGAAATGTGCTTTAGTCCAAGCAGAGCAGCAAAAAAAAAAATCAAAAGGCAAAGAAATAATGACAAAAAAAGCGAGAGAGAAAAAGAGAGAAAGAGAGAGAGAGAAGATAAACACTTAAGCCTGCTCAATGGGGAGATGCGTTCTGCTTGTATAAATAGCCCCTCTCTTTCTCTTTTTTCCTCCTTGTCTGTCTTGGCACTGGATGCCTCGTCTTGTCTTTTGTCTCCTCCCTTCCCTTGACTTCTCCATGAACCCAAACCAACACCCTCCCTCCCTACCAGTCTGTCTACCGAGACTGCTTAGCGCCTTTCAAAGACACCCGAAAGAATAGTGAAGATAATTCCTATATATTTATGCCTCTCTTTGCTGTTTTTTTTTTTCCTCGACTAGGCTGCTTTTTCTCTCCCCCTCGCTCCTTTCTCTCTCTCTGTCTTGTTTTTCTCAAGAGTTGCCTGACCTTATTGGCGCTAGCAACTTCAGCCTCTCTGTCATTCCGTTTCTCTCGGCTTACTTGTCCTCTCCACCTTGTCTTGCTTCTATCTAATTGTGCCAGCTTGAGGTGGTAATGTCACGATAGGTGGTAGAGGATCAAATGACTTGCAGAAATGCAAGAATGCTTCATCTTTGCCTCCTTCTCCTAATCTTGGTTGATTATTCTGTTAGCTATCTCATTACAGCTCTGTAATGATAGCTATCTTGCCTTGTTATTGCAGCCATTTTGTGCTCAGACAATATTGTGAAATACAGGTGAATGGATGGCACAAACGGTGAAACAAATAAATAAAAGAAAGAACCAGTGTGTCTTTGTTTGAAGAGCTGCTGTCACACTGAGGGCTTGCAGAGTGGTTTTGGTGGAAAATTAGCCATCTCTAATGCCAGCTAATCTTTTAAGCCGCTCATTTCTGTGGCTGCGTTACCTTCCATTTTTTTAATTTGGCTATTTTTCAAACGTTGGTTTTCTGTTCAGACTAGCAGTAGTGTCATTAGCCAAGACATCAGTGATAGTGGCAGGAGAAGCACAGGTGAGTGAACACAGTCCTGCACTCACGTTTTGATTGAATAACAGAAACGGTATTAAATAATGTTGCTAGGAATGAATATTAAAGTTCATGTCTAAAAGTTGACTATACTATATTGCGAAATATATATCCGTATAGCATTTTTTTACTGTCAATTTTAATAGGCCTATATCCTACTAAAAACAGCAGTGTCTCTGTCTGTCTGACTCTGTGTGTCTTCCAAAACAGTGAAGTGCTTCAGCATGGTTGAGATGTTAAATTTAAAATTCCTTCCTGTATTGTTGGAGAATGTGGATTCCTATATAAACCTTCCACAGTGTAAGTTCTGTGTGTCTCCTCCAAGCCTTAACTAGCACACCTCATTTCCCACTTTTTTCACGCTTAGCCCTGCTTCAGTTTTTCTCTCATCTCTGTTGATTGCGCTAAGAATTTCGTTCACCTCTGATTAGGTGAGCCATATTCTCCCCACTAGTAGTTTAACCTCTTTCTTTCTAGTGTGATTTTGGGAAGTAGTGTAAAAGCA
>CM059283.1:14628017-14630517 GCA_030347295.1 Setipinna tenuifilis
AGCACAACTGCTCTATGAGCGATGCAAGGCCCAGGGCAAATATATGCAAGATAACACTTCACCACAGGACCATACTGGTGACAAGTGAAAGAGACAGATTGCTGTTTACTTCTTTCTCTTCTGCTTTCATTAATTAGGCAGCTCTAATCATCCCATAGAAACCATCTTGAATTTTACTACAGTAGGCCTATATAGCGATGGTGGTGAGGAAAATGGGCCTTGTTGAATTTGATAAGTTAGGATGAGAATATAAGAATTTGATGCTAGTTTCACTCCATAATAACTTCCATGAACTTTGCAACTAGGAATATTTATACATAAAGATGCATATACTGTTGTATAGAGTGAATAGCAATGAACGCCACACAGGGGACAAAATCAAGTTGCATCATATAGAGATATGCACACAGAACAGCCCTGCATAAACTAAACCAAGGCTTTAGCAGCCCAGCAGTTTTTTTTGCCATTTGACAAATAACTAAAATCTGTATTTGGAGACTGACTGACAGTTGCGGTTTGTTAGAAAGGCACCATGGAAGTAAAACTATGACAATGAGTGATTATAAAGACACAGCCAGAGAGAGAGAAAGAAAGAGAGAGAGGGAGAGAAAGAGAGATAGAGGAAGGGAGGAAGGGACAGAGAATGAGTGGGTCTGAGAGAGTACAGATAACAGCCAAGAACCCAGACAAAGATACTTTTTCTTAGTCAGTACTCACAAGTGAATATGACATGACACAGACAGGGACAACCAGGAGAGGAGACATCACAATCTAAGAACCAGTGGACATGTGGGGGAGTTGGGGGCACAGAGAGTTGGCTTAAGAGGGTGACAATGTGTGATGTGTGATGTGTGTGTGTGCGTGTGTGTGTGTGTGTGTGTGTGTGCATGAGTGGAGCTCAAGTGAGAACCAGACAGAAGGAGAAACAAAAAAAAAAAACGGAGACACAGAGAAAGTGAGACATATATCCACCCCGAGGAGCACTTTGTTTGCCTGTGTGTGTGTGTGTGTGTGTGTGTGTGTGTGTGTGTGTGTGTGTGTGTGTGTGTGTGTGTGTGTGTGTGTGCATGCTTGTCTGTCTTTGTGTGCATGTGTGTGTGTGCGTGTGTGTGCGCGTATCTGTCTGTGTGTGTGTGTCTGTGTCACACAGAGGGAAGGGACAGCGACAGCCTGTCACCTCCGCGGTCTCATCCAACCCCACCCCTCCGCCTAGCACTCCTCTCTGGCAGGGTGCCCTGACCCCGTCCCTCTAAGCCCTCCAAAGCTCCAGGCTGCCACCGCGGCCAGCAACACCACAAAAAGATAACTTCCCGTCTGGAGCTCTGCAGCTCTCGTCAGCATTACCTGCAAGGGGCTGACTGCAGGAGCACGGAGGGGGTGGATGGATGGATGAATGGATGAATGAATGGATTCATGGATGGATGGATGGATGGATGGATGGATGGATGGATGGATAGATGGATGTATGAATGGATAGATGGATGGATGGAGAGATGGATGGATGGATGGATGGATGGATGGATGGATGGATGGATGAATGAATGGATGGATGGATCGATGTATGAATGGATGGATGGATATATAGATGGATGAATGGATGGATGGATGGATGAATGAATGGATGGATGAATAGATGGATGAATGGATGGATTGGCTTCCACTGCAGCCAGCGACACCACAAAAAGACATGTCACCATCTGGAGCTAGGGAGCTCTCATCAGGATCACCTGCAAGGAACTGATTGCAGTAGCACAAAGGGAGTGGAGTGGGTAGGTGGATGGATGAATGGATGGATGGATGGATGGATGGATGGATGGATGGATAGATGGATAGATGAATAGATGGATGGACTAGCTTCCAGTTGTTGCCAGGCATCGCAATTAGCGCCGTCAGTAACGGTTAGGCTCGCCTCATGGGCTCGCTGGAACTCAGTGTGCTGTAAGCATGTGCTGTTCTACCATGTGTGTGTGTCGCATAAGCACGCAGTGTGCCCCCCATCCCCCCCTTACCCACCCACACACCCAGCCAAACATCCTCCATTTCCTTGGCATCTTCTCATCTTCGCTCGTTCGTCTGCTTGTTTTTCTTCTCATTTCATTTTTACTTTCCCTTCATCAGGCTTCAAATGACGCCGTGCAGATGCGCGGCGAGCTGTGAAATCTTAATGATCTGATCCGCTCACGAGGTAAACACTGCCTATAGGGACACTTGGATAGGTGGCTTGTTTTTGAGAAAAAGTTATTTATTTATTTATTTACGTATGCATGTATTTACTTATTTATTTATTTATTCGTTGGAATGTTTACCTGGGTGAAGCTGTGAGTGAGACTCAGCGCGAGGCACAGTGGGAGGTGTTCTGGAGCGGGTAAGCGGCTTCTGCCGAAGGAGAGGAAGAGGAGGAAGAAGAGGAGGAAGAGGCGTCTGCTGCCTTCACACCTTTGACTCAAATGACTCACACCTCCCCCTCCAGCCTCCTGCTCTGTCTGTCTACCTGTTAGCT
>CM059283.1:14645517-14648017 GCA_030347295.1 Setipinna tenuifilis
GTGGATGATAGGGGGTGGCGGGGGTGGGTGGGGGGCATCTGACAAATAGGCCATGAAGGCATAACATCCCTTCACGTGAATGCAAGCAGGAATTTGAATTGCTGTCATGCCATGGGGTCTTTCTATCTTACGTGAGATGGGTAGCGAGAAAGAGAGGGAGGAGTGGAAGAGATAGAACGACAGAGGAGGAAAAGAGAGGGAAGGGGGGATAATTGAAGAAAAAGAAGGGAGGAGGGAGGGAGGGAGAGAGTAAAAGAGATAGACAGAGGGGAAAAGACAGGTAAGACAGGCAGAGGGGTCTGATAGAGGCTGGAAAGGAAAGAAGGAGGAGAGAGAGAAAGAAAAAGAGAGGAAGAGGTAGAGAAAGAGAGAGAGGAGCAAAAGCGATAGACGGGGGGATAGAAGGGAGGAATAGGAGGCTGATAGAGGCAAAACAAGAAGGGGCAGAGAAATAGAGAGAAAGAGAAAGAGAGAGAGAGAGAGAGAGAGAGAGAGATGGATTGAGGGGAATTGCCACCATTGATAAATAAACAGCGTGCGGGTGCTGTTGACAATGCGGGGGCTCTGGATCATGCTATGCAGGCTGGGGCCCTGGCATTAAAGAGCCATGATGGCAGCGCTCATGTGTGAAAGTGTGGTAATGCTATTCACCCTACCTGGCCATCTCACGCTGCAGGACGCCCCTCTCCTCCCTCTCTCCCTCTCTCCCTCTCTCCCTCTCTCCCTCTCTTCCCCGATATTAATATTTCATAGGGGAGGGATGGAAATCTCATCTTTGGAATCATAGATTAATACACAAGGGATACTGCCAGTATGTGAGATGTGGGGGGGCAGGGGGGGATGTTTTGGGGTGGGGTGGGGGTATTAGTGGGGTGTGTCCTGTTCATGCATGTGAATGTTTCAGAAAAAGAAAGAGGGAAGACAGAGAGGGGGGTAGGTGGAGGGAAGGAGGGAATCGGTGGACGGACGGAGAAGTAGAGAGAGAGAAATGGATCGCTTATTTTCAGGGAACATCTCCTTCGCGAGGCGTGAGCATTTCAATAAGAATGGCGAAGTAATGTCCTCATTTGTATTTCACAGGAACGGCCTATAAAGTAAACAAGGAATACATTTTCCATGAGAGCACGGCGACAGCAGAGAGAAGCTCCAAGTATCAGGGGGCCAACTCTCGCAAACCGCCAAACCCAAGCCACTAAGGACACGCCATTTCGTTTGTTTTACTTTATTTAATAATTTATCTTCTGCTGCTGGACTTTTTTTTTACCCCCTTTGCTTTTCAAAAGGAGGACAAAAATAAACATTGAGGGAGGGGGGTGCAGTTGGCCACTCATACTGTGCACAGACATGGGCTCATGGGGACCCAGGGGTCGAATCTCGCCTGTGGTCAGTTCCCAATCCCACCTCCCTCTCTCTCTCTCTCTCTCTCTCTCTCACACACACACACACACACACACACACACACATACACACACACACACACACCAATTGCATGTCTCACTTTACTGTCCTATCATAAAAAAGGCCCAAACATGTACTCATACTTATACCTATATGCATACTTTAAATACCTAATTAAAAATAGCAACAAAATAATCAAAAAGTAAACACAGGTGCTGAGCCAGTCTGGCAGGCTGGCGGCGGACAGCATGGGCGTTCCATGCCACCCTGCCCACCGCAGTCGGCTCTGCCCTCCCCTCCGCTGGGATGCCCGCCGCTACCCTACCCCCGGCTCGCCGCACTGTGCCGTGACACCGGGTCAGGGCTTGAAAGAGCAGCCGCAGCAGCGTGCTAATTAGTGCGAGTGGACAGGGCTAGCCGCCTGATAATTCAAGGTCGTCATAGTCGGCCAGACGTGTAGCGGTTGGAGGAAGGGGGGGGGGGTGATATTGTTTATCGGATGCGTCACACACACACTCACACACACCCCACCCTCCCTCGCTCAACATACACACACACACACACACACACACACACACACACAAATGCATACTGATACATACACACACAAACACATACACAAACGCACACACACACAAATGCATATTGACACACACACACACACACACATACACACTCTCGCACACACATACTCTTTTTCTCACACACACACACACAGACACACTCCCTCTCTCTCTCTCTCTCTCTCTCTCTCGCTCTCTCTCTCTCTGACACACACATTCAGATTAACTGCCTGAATCCACCCCAGCAAGCATAACTACCCAACCAACCTCCATACCTCCTGAAGTCATAAATAGATAAAGTGTTAGCATAAGTGTTAGCGAAGCCCCGTCATTAAGAAAGCAGGAGATAGAGGTTTCCGTGTGGTATTTATATTTCAACACCCACTCTATGGTAGTCTGAGAGAGAGAAAGAGAGACAGAGAGAGATGAAGTAGACGAAAGAGATGGAGGGGAAGGTAAGCATGTGGGAGAAACAGAGAAAAAGAGACAGAGAGAGAAAGAGTATGAGAGAGAAAGAAAAAGTGAGAGAGAGAGGGAGA
>CM059283.1:14650517-14653017 GCA_030347295.1 Setipinna tenuifilis
ATCTCTGCCGTGCTATTATAGTGGCCAGGGATTAAGGCCCGGCGACCGTCATGAAGGCTGACTACGCCAGCGGAAAATCCCACAGCATGACAGCGAGAAGTGCACGTATGGGTGGCGAGGGACGAGGGACGGGGGGGGCTAGGGGTTTGAAATTTAAATGGTTAACCCTTGACCCCTGCTTTGGGGGTGGGGGTTGGTGTCTGGGGGTCTGGAATCGTCAAGTCCCATTCCAGAACATTCTGGCCCCATAACACATCTGTCACCTCATGTGAACTACCGTTAAGCTCCAGTGACAAGCTAAAGACGCTGACAAGTGGATGTATTTCACAAACACACACCCAGTATCGACCGTCAGTATTTTAATCCGTTATAATGCTCGGGCGTTATTCACTATATGACAGATTGTATCCCAAGAGCTCGCCATGGTGTGTAACGTGTAATTAAAGGAGAGATGGAAAGGGATGAGAGGAGGGGGGGCCTTACGAGCCTGTAAATGCACACATGTGTGTGCTCAGGGGAGATGGATGTCCTCTGTCGCCTTTATGAGGGCCCTCCGTTAGAGTCTGTCACATAAAACCTGCACACATTCGCTCACACGTGTACTTACACACAAATAAGCAGTGTGGAGGGAGGAATAGAGAGACAGAGAGTGAAAGGGGTTTAATAAATATAAAAAAGAGACATAAAAAGGGACCACACAATGAAAAAAGCCAGAGTTCAGAAATAAAAAGAACGAAAGAAAGATGGAAAGACAGAAAGAAAGAAGGAAAGAAGAAGACATCATCTGAGTACAAATCTCAACAGATGGCGACAGAAAAAAAAATCAACATTGGCAGAGAGCGATATAAAAAGCGAGAAGACGGGAAGAGGGCGAACAGGAGCCCTTGAGGACCACTTATAGGAAATGAGAGCACCTGGTGCAACTAAGACCTCCCCCACCCCCCCCCTCATCTCCCCCCTCCCAATCTCGTATCAGCAGCAGGCTGAGCCTGTCCTTTCCTCCTCTCCGTGTGTCCTCCCATCCTCTGGCTTTAGGGGCTAAGCTCTTACCCTCAGGCTGCTGATCACAGGACTAAAACAGTCAGCAGCCAATCACAGGAAAGGTCAAAGTTCATTTTTATAAGACTCAAATAAGTTGGGCTCAGTTTAAATGTCTGACTTGTCAGGGGTTCCAGTCCAGGGATAGGATAAGGGTTTGAATAAAAGTTGATGTTAGGTATGTACAGTGTATGTGACATGTTTCATGTAGATACACTATAAAAGGGACCACTGACATATGGTTTTACCCAGTTGAATTTTGGCTATTTATTAGTGGTAACTCGGTGTAAATCAGTGATACATCAACTAGGTACAGAACATCATGCTGAAACGTGTTATTAGACAAATAACATGTTGTTACATTGTTACTACAATGTCATAGACTGTCTAATTATGTTCAGATAAATCCAGGAAGCATCGGACTAATGAGGAGGCCATTTTGTGAGCAATATATGTACAAAACAAGTCAGTGTTCATTATAAAGTTCAGCTGTGTAGTGGCACCTGGCATTTCTTGGTCTTGAGCCATCTGGGTAATCACCATTCTGTGAGCTTGCATTCCTGTAAGTGGCAGCGCGTTAATGTTGATTACTGTATCAGAGCTGATGTTTGCATTGCCTCCATCCTTGCAGTAAGTGCCAAATTGAATTTCAATCATTAACATATTTGCATTTTAATGATGTTGTCGAGCGCTGAGAACTTGCTTGTTGCTGGTATTGTTTTTCCATGTCCTTACATTACAAGTGTGCTTGGCAGATGAAGTGGGTAAAGTGGGTGGCCACATGTATCGGGTTTAGTCCTTTATTTGTCTGTAAAGTAGGGATGACGATTAAAGCCAGAACTCGAAGAACAAAAGAGGGAACAGCGAAACAGCGAAATAGTGGAACAGCACCCTGGAACGCTGACCGTGACCGTACACAGTGTGACTTGAATTTCGAGAGTGGGCGCAGGGGCTACGATTGTCCCTGAGCTCTTGGACGCATGACGGCTTGGCTTGACGTGGCTCTGACATGACGTTGCGTGACATGACACAGGCGGGCAGCCGTGGGCTTAGTCTAGTCTGAGTCACGGCTACATCTGTGTCAAGCCTGACGTGACGCCATGACACCCACGTGTCAAAAGCGAAGTCACCGCTGCCCCTCTGGCCAACCAATAGGAGGTGCGAACGACAGATTGGAGAGACGGCGGAGGGGGACAGAGAGAGAGAAAGAGAGAGGGAGGAATAGACGGGGAGAGAGAAAGACAAATTGTAATGCCAGAGAGAGTGTGAGAGGGGAGTGAATGGGAGAGACTGCGAGGGAGAGTGTGTGTGTGTGTGTGTGTGTGTGTGTGTGAGGGAAGAGAGAAATAGCGAGGGGGGTGGCCATAATGTCAGCGAGAGTGTGAAAGGGAGAGAGAAAGAGCGACGGAGGTGCAGATGAATCAGAAAAAGTAAAAGAAGTAGGCAACAGCAAGCTTCTTTT
>CM059283.1:14660517-14665517 GCA_030347295.1 Setipinna tenuifilis
AGCTTTGGAAATAGCGTGCGACACAGGCCAGTGAAAAGTAATGGCAGGCCGCTAGCAAGGTGAAATAAAATGAAGCAGAATGGAACTAATTTCACACCTTAGTTTGCCGGGTATTTTTACCATCAGTCTGCCTGCACTCAGTCGCACACACACACACAGGCACACACACATAGACTCAGAGACACACACAAACACACACACACGCGTGCACACACACACACACACACACACACACAGACTCACACAAACAGACACACACACACACACATATGCACACACACACACACACACACGCACACACACACAGACTTACACACACACACACATATACACCGACTCACACACACACACCCACACACACACACAGACTCACACACACACAGACTCTCACACACACACAGACTCATACAAACCCACAGACACACACACACATACACACACACACACACTCACTCAGACAGATATGCCTGTTCCTCTCATTAGAAGAAGAGGTAGCATGAGCGTGGGCATGGGCGACGCTCCAATGAAACACACTCACCATCATGTTTTGCCATATTTTATGTATGAGTGTGGCATGTAAAAATTTTCCACGCTATAATATATTCTTTCTCGATTGTTGTTTTCGCACTGGTGTTGTTCACAAAGGATGCACTGGATATGCATGCATGAACGTCGGCGCCCATATCACCCCATCCGAGGAGCCAATCCAATCCTGAAACAGAACACACGAAGCTGGGAAAGGGAAGGGAAGAGAAAGAGCTGGGATGGGATGGGATGGGATCAGCCAAGTGCATTACAGCATTATGACACACTAAATACGACTATATGACAGCATGAATAATAGATGGAGCCTCGTCATCTTGGATTCATGGCCGGGGGGTGGGTGGGTGGATGGATGGGTGGATGGGGAGGGGGGTTTGGGGGTGGGGGGGGCTGTGGCAGGATCCTGATGTCCTCCTCCTTGGAGAGACGACGAGCTGTTTCATTCCACTGAGGTTCTCAAAATCAGACATTAATTTAATTAAATTGGCACTTACAATCAACAGGGAGAGCGTGTGCATTTGCTGATGGCTTCCAACATAACACAGGAGCACGTAAGACACAAGACACATATGTAATCATCAGGGATAGACAGCGCATACCATAATAGTCACACTAACACACAGACAAATGCACACACACACATACGTACATATACAAACACACACACACAGGCACAAACACACACACACATCAGACATGCACACATATATTTATGTAAACACTGACACATAAAAACATGCACAACACACACAAACACACACACAGAGGCACAAACACACACACTCTCTCTCACACACACACACACACACACACACACACACACATACAGGTGATTTACAGAGTTACAGCACACAGAGGTGGAGACAAGAGGGAGAGAAAGGCTGAAGGGTATTTAGAGGACAGAGGGGGGAGAGAAAGAGTGAGTGAGAGAGGGATGGAAAGAGAGAGAGAGAAAGAGAGGAAGATGTGATATTGTTAATGTTACAGTAAATTAATATTCGTGTGAGGTCATCTATAACAGGGGAGTCGGCGAGCCGTGAGAGACATCCTAATGGAACCTGTCAGAGGGAGCGAGAAGAGTGTGTGTGTGTGTGTGTGTGTGTGTTTGTGTGTGTGTGTGTGTGCATTTGTCTGTGTGTTAGTGTCTGTATATGTGTGTGAGCATCTGTGTGTGTGTGTGTGTGTGTGTGTGTGTGTGTGTGTGTGTGTGTGTCTGTGTGTGTGTGTGTGTGTGTGTGTGTGTACATGTGCGTGGGTTTGTGCGAGTGCGTTCTGGAAAGCTTGTGTGTGGGTGTGTAGTGTAGTGTAGTGTAGCCATTTGCTGCTTAGGTATGTGTGTGTGTGTGTGTGTGTGTGTGTGTGTGTGTGTGTGTGTGTGTGTGTGCGAGGATGAGGGAGAGGCGAGGGAGCCTATGTGGGATTAATCTCCAAATTAAAATGCATAATTAATAGGTGGAACTCCGGAGGGAAATGAGGAAGGGAAGGCCGCCTCAGAAGGCGATGAAGACGGGCGGGCAACGTTCGCTCTCTCCCCCCGTCAGCCGAGAGAGAGATATGTAGCACCACGGCATGACTAAAACCTCCGGCAGACAGCCTCAGACAGCAATCCCAGTTGTTCGACAGAGGCGGGGTCAGACTCAGAGGCCAGCTGTGACTCTGAACGCTGTCGAAACTGAACTTGACCCTTGCTATACCAGCGCACACCACGGCTTTGGCCCGCTATTATCATAAGGCCTTTGATCCCACATTGGCTCTTGTTCTCTGAAAAGACAGATGACAGGCAGTGCAACTGAACTTTTTCAAAACAAAAAACCAGAGGTCAGTCTAACTTCAAACTGCCTATATCCACTGAGAACTGAAAGAGAATATTTCTCTTACATCTTTCACACAGAAATTGCATCCAGACTTTTATCTCATGGGCTTAGGAACTCAGCCCATAAACAGGACAGGATTTCTCAAAACAGAACATTTGTAATTCTTCCTCTGCCAGCTTAGAGTACATTGAGCAGAGACACAGATATTGAGCTCTGCTATTTCTGTTAACATATAGATCGACACACTGGATGGAACAGTAAGATATCGCAACAAATCTCTTTCTGGCTGCAATAGACTCTTTCTACGGTAAAACAAAAAGAATGCCTGAATGTTGCATTTTGTTCCCACACTATTTCCCCTACATTTCACATCGTTGGGAATGTTAAACTGAAAATCCTAAGGGAACGGCTATGACACTAATAATGGAAATGCCTTGAAATGACCTATACACTTCAGCAGTCAGCCCAGTGAGGCTGGATTTTATTTTTAAAAAAATGGTGCCTCCTGAATGCTACACTCTAACAAATAATAGTTCTTCAGAGCGATGCCATAGAATAACCTTTTTTAGTGCTTCAAAGAAGCATTGAGGCAACTGTTCTTCAAAGAATCATTTGACGCCGGTGACATAACATTGTGACCTGAGGCTTTGAAGAACCATTTCCAATGTGAAGTACCTTTCACATAGACACTAAAAAATACTGGTGTTAAAATGGTTCTTTAACCATCTCTGGATGGTTTCATGGAGAGTGAAGGTTCTTCTATGCCATTGATGAACCAGCACTGCCCCCATTCTTTTTTAGAGTGAGAAACCACCACTTCTCCTCCCAGCTCTTGTTGATCCACCTCTGATGCAGACTGAAGGTGATTCTCATTTGTCATTGTGATGACACAGCACACCATGCACACAACGGAATTCTACCTCTGCATTGAACCCATCACATGTGTGAGCAGAGGGCAGCCATGACAACGACGTATAGGGAGCACTGTACAGTATAGGGACGGTACAGTACCATGCCCAGGGCACCTTAGTCAAGGGGGAGGATGGAGAAAAATGCTGGTCATTCACTCCCCCCACACACCTCTCAGTGTAGAGAAATGAACCTGTGACCCTTTGGCTGTAAGTCTGACTCCTAAACTGCTACACCATGACTGCCCAAGTCAGACAGTTGGAGATTTAAAGGTGGTTGAGTGACAACTTGGCCAATGGTGCAAAAGCTGTTAGTAATTGATGTTATCGTGTCTTTTTGTTTTCTGAAAAGACTCAATCACTGCCAGTGTCTACCCACTGTAGTTGTCTGTGAGCACACACACACACACACCCACACACACACACTGACACACACACACACACACACTTTGGGACTGCCAGCCAAGTAGGAATGCCCCACCTCTCTTAACAAGTTTTGCACAGACCGTGTTGACGTTCCATTGGAAAGGATTCTAACAACCTCAGCGGGGGGAGAGATCGAGGAACATTTTTCTTTTTTTTGTTCTCAGAGAGCCTCTATATCTATCCGCACTACCTGTCAGGCCAGAGAAACAGTTTAGCCATGCCAAAAAACAAAAATATCACTGTTGTAGCGACGTCGTCGTCGTCGTTGTTGGGAAGCCGGGGCGGCCTTATAAAAGATGACTCGCGGAAAGGAGACTCCCCGGAGAGCGGGGGGGAATGCACACAGCAATAACGGTGACAAGGGGGCACTCAAAGCGCCTCGCCTCGCCTCGCCTTGCCTCGCCTCGGCAGCAGCAGACGCCGGGCGAAATGGAGGCTCAGTAAATCCTGGCGCCGTGCTCGTTAAGAGTTGGTGCTCAGGCTACAGGCGGGAAAATGTGCTGACAGGCCCAGAGACCGTGGGTGAGATTTATCTGATGGGAGAAAAAAAAAGGGGGGAGGCGGGGCGCAAACTTCCCTCTCCTTTTTCTCCCCTTTTTTCTGTTCTCTTCTCTGCTCTCCTCCTCTTTTTTCTCCTCTCTTCTCATATTTTAGCTTCTCTTCTCTCTGCTCCTCTCCTCTTTTGTTTTTTTTGTCTTTTCTTTTATTTATCTTATCTTCTGTTCTTATCTCTTAGCTTGTCTTTTCTCTACTCCTCTTTTTTGCTTCTCTTTTTTCCCCTCATGTTTTTTTCTCTTCTGTTTTTTGTCTTTTCTTCTCCTTCCTGTCTCTTAGCTTCTCTTCTCTCTGCCCCTCTTCTCTCCTCTCCTCTTCAGTTCTTTCCTTTTCTCTTTTCCTTCATCTCAGCATCTCCTCTTCCTGCTCCTCGCCTCTTCTCTTCTCTCCCCTGTCTCTTTCTTTTCTGTTGTTTTGCTTTTCTCGTCTCACCTCTCCTCTTCTTTTTTTTTCCTCTTGTTTTGCTCTCCTCTTCTCTCCCCTGTCCTCTTCTTTCCTTTTCTGTTGTTTTGCTCTCTTCTTCTCTCTTCTCCTCTCCTCTCCTCTCCTCTCTTCCTTCTCTGCCCTAGTTTGTTAGTCTGGAGCAGACAGAGCAGAGGGAACACGTGGCCATGACGCCTCGTCAAAGTAAATGTCAACTGATCGCTTGTGCCCCCAGAGACAATATCTAGCTTATGCGCTGCATCATGAAGTCAAGAGGCACACACACACACACCGCGTACACACACACACACACACACACACACAGTTATAA
>CM059283.1:14673017-14683017 GCA_030347295.1 Setipinna tenuifilis
ATGCCACTACATGCCCCATCCCTGACTGTGTGTTTGTATGCACAACCCTGTGTGTGTATCAAAAGAGTGTGTGACTGTGAAAAGTCAGTGACTGAGACATTATGTATGTTTGCCAATGTATGTATGCATATGTATGCATAAGTAAATCATGTTCCCAGACACACCAATTAAAAACCAATAACAGCTCTGACAGCATCCTTAGCAAGAGATTATGCATCCGTAGAGTGCTTTAAAAAAATAAATAAATCCCCCTTTTTCTTAAAAGTTTGAATGTATGCTATGCTTCTGTATGTTTACCACTACAAACCATCGGGGAACGGCGGTGTTATTTGCCCATTATTGTTTTTCTAATTAGAGAGAATGGGAATTGTAATTGACTCTCAGTCCCATCGGCAGGGGGAAAAAAACATGTAAGGAAGACTGAGAACAGAACGAAACAGAAAGCTTTTCATCTGTTTTATTCATATATAAATAAATAAATATTAAAAAATCTGTTATATTTAAATATATATATATATTTTTTTTTTTACATAAAAAATCACACAAATCTAACACCAGAGCTATGAGACAGAACAAAAGAGCGAGGGAAAAGAGGAGTGACAAAAACACACACACACACACACTAACACACACACAGACACACACACAAACGCACACTAACACATACACACACACAAACACACACACAGACACACACACAGCAGCCTCCACACACACATACACACACACACAAACACACAAACACACACACACAGCAGCCTCCACACACACACACACACACACAAACACACACACACAGCAGCCTCCACACACACACACACACACATACACACACACACACACACACACACACACACACACGGCACCCTCTCTCTTCTCTCAGCAATGCCGTCTAATTTGAGGCGAAAAATGCATCTGCTGTCATCGTGCCTCGGTGTGTCAGATTACTGAAGCAGTCTGAAGGGAATCCAGTGCTCCCTCACACGACACACACACACACACACACAGGCATAGCAGCCTACACACACACACACACACACACACACAAATACACAGGCACAGCAGCCTCCACACACACACATACACACACACACACACACACATACATACACACATACACACACAGGCACAGAAGCCTCCACACACACACACACACACACACTGGCTGCCCTGACGTGACATGTCACCCGCTTACCAGGAGAGAGGGGTGCACAACCGTCACCGTCTCAATATGCACAATGCACATTGGACTTTGGTGATGATGACACAATGCACACAGCGCCCTTCATTTGACGAGTCTATTTCCCTCTGCCTTTCTCACTTTTTCAACACACACCACTGCACAAACTTACGCTCTCTCTCTCACACACACACACACACACACACACGTGCACAAATTCACATTCACACACACATACACACACACATGCACGAATTCATACACACACACACACACACACACATTTGCAGAATCACATACATACACACACACACACACACACACACACACACTTCTGTCCTTCTCTCTCTCTCTCTACCTGTCTTTCTTTGCTCTTTTTCTCCCACTTTTTTTCCTGTGGTGGCTGCCACCGCTAATGTGACCTTTATGGGCTGTCAGCTCATTGGGAGCGGCGTCAATCATCTTTTCCCATTAAGACAACGACTCTATCAGCTGTTGTCACGGCAGCATGGGAAGGCACAGGGGGGATCGTTTTTAACTGTCAAGCCCCCTCCCCCTCCTCTCCTCCCCACCTGGCTTCACCCTCCCTCCACACACACACACACCTCTCCTCCTCTACTCTGCTCACCTCCTCCTCCTTCTCTCCTTGTGTGTCTCTCTTCTCGTACCCCCCCCACACACACACACACACAGAAGTCTGCCCCTCTCCACCCACCTCTCCTCCTCTCCTCTCCTTTTCTCCTCTCCTGCTCCTCTCCTGCTTTCCACCCCCTTCTCCTCTCCTTGTGTGTGTCTGTCTTCTTGTGCCCCCACACACACACACGTCTGCACCTCTCCACCCACCTCTCCTCCTCTTCTCTTCTCTCCTCCTCTCCTCTGCTCCTCACCTCCTCCTCCTCCCCTTGTGTGTCTCTCTCTTCTTGTGCCCCCCACACACACATCTGCACCTCTCCACCCACCTCTCCTCCTCTCCTCTCCTCCTCTCCTCTGCTCTTCACCTCCTCCTCTCCTTGTGTGTCTCTCTCTTCTTGTGCCCCCCCACACACACACCTCTGCACCTCTCCACCCACCTCCCATCTTCTCTTCTCTCCTCTCCTCTGCTCTTTACGTTCTGCTCCTCTCGGTGTGTGTGTTTCTTGTGCTCCCACACACACACACGTCTGCACCTCTCCACCCACCTCTCCACCTCCTCCTCTCCTTGTGTGTGTCTCTCTTCTTGTGCCCCCCCCCCCACACACCTCTCCACCTCTCCACCCATCTCCCCTCCCCTCCTCTTCTCTTCTCTTCTCTCCTCCTCTCCTCTGCTCTTCACCTCCTCCTCCTGTCCTTGTGTGTCTCTCTCTTCTTGTGTCTTATCTTTCCTGCACATTCATTGCTCCCTCACTTTCTCTTCTTTGCCTCTTCTCTTCATCATCTCTCCTCTGTTTCACCTCTTTCTCTTTCTCTTCCCCTGTGTTGGAGCCATTTTACTTATTTTTGTGTTTTTTGAATTTATGATTTATATTGAGCATATTTTGGTTATTTATGGAAGACATGTATGATTGTGGAATATAGTTTGATAATTTTTGGGTATTTATTTTGAATTTTGAACTGTCTTGCGTTATGCACCGCTCTGTTTGGCCTAATTTGGGTGACGTGTCTGATTACGGTGAGATGACGTTTGATAAAAGCGCCTCACTCAGATAGCCAGGGAGAGCGGAGGAGGCAAACAGTTTTTCAACCGCGTTGAACTGCTGAAAGTAAAGCCTTTTGCTTGTAACTTTAAGTTTATTTAATAACCAAAAATAAATCGACCTTTATTTTTTGTACAACACGCGTTGGAAGAAGTTTACTCTGCTCGAGAAGAGGTGGCCGCGAGACTGCCCCTACACTACGTTGAAAAACTGTCTCTGAACTTCTGAAGTCGGTGAATCATCTCTCACTTGTGTGGATTACTTGAAGACGTTCGTGGATCATTTAGCAGTGTTTCAACAATTTCGTGAGTAACCTGGAACTTGAAATGCTCTACAGACCAGGTGAGCTCAGTCACTTTCTTCAAGAGACTTTGTTTGGAACCGCTTCGAAGGATGATATGGACCTAATGCAATGGCTCGTACGTTTTTGAGGATTTATTTTGCGGATTACTGAGACAGAAACTTGTTTACTTCGACTTGACAAAACTTTTCGTTTGCTGGTGTTATGGACGTGCAATGAAGAGTTTAGCTTGACGTTCTCACGAACTGTGGAAGGAATAGACTCGAAATAGCAGCAATGAATTAACCGTTGCGCGCTGAACTTGAATGTACGGGCGTGCAATACGAAACTGAACCTTGAAATTCCGACGTTGCTTGTACTGTGTTTTGAGACTAGTTTTGAACGAAGTTCGAGTAATTTCCTGTTGTCATGGCTGACGACGAGGTCCATACGGAGGCCACTAGCTCTGACATGCAGGAGCCAAATAAAGGCCTGGTGCAGGCTGCAAGCGCAGAGCCACTACCGGTGCCTGAGCCGTCATTTCAAACGCTGAGTTCAACGCGCCGAGGCAAACTTGGTCATTGTACTCGCAAAATGAACGAAATGAGAAAACTGATGCGTGAAAATGCTAATGTTGCTATTGTGGAAGCTGAATTGTTTGAATTTAAGAAAACACTTAATGATTTTATTGTATGTCATAAAAATGTGCAAGCACTGTTGTCTGAGCCAATGCGAGAGAATGAGAATCTTGATTGGTTTGAACCCAGAATGGCAACATATAACACATTCATTACTGATGTGGATATTTGGATAAAGCAACATTATGTAGACCCACAAACACTAGTTGACCCGACTGACAGTGCATCCAGGGTGTCAAGAAGCAGCTCGTCCTCACGGTCCTCACGTTCATCCACTTCTGCAGCCCGAGCTAAAATTGCAACAGATAGAGCAGGCTTACTAGTAAAAGCAAGAACCTTAAAGGAGAAACAGGAGTTGAGAGCTAAAATGGAGGACCTGGAATTAAGGGAAGAACTGGCTGTTATGAATGCAAAGCTGAAAGCATGTGATGAAATTGAACGAGGCGAACAGCCAAATTTAATTTTTGAACAGGAAGATGACATGAATGCCTACCTGGATGGTTATCTGGAGACACAACACCAACCCATTGAACCCAGAGCAACTAAAGACAGCAGAGTTGAGTCATTGTTATCACCCCCTCACTTTGCTGAATTGGGAACTGTGCCTAAAACACCTTTCCAGGCAGCCATGCAAGTATATCAGAGCCCAGCACCACCAAGGCAGGGGTCTACAACAACAACAAAGACAACAGCAAATCCACCTGGCCCACAAGTCACATCCAGACATACAGCCAGCAAGAAAGTCAGCCGACAGGCGGCAAGCCAGTCCACTCCTGTTGGGGGTGCATTAAATTCCATGAACACTTCAAATCAATCTGACCTGAATAACCTGCTTGTGTCTGTCGTGTCTCAAACCTCCCTCCCTAGAAAGGAGGTTCCCGTGTTTAGTGGCAACCCCTTAGATTTCCAGCTTTTCATGCAAGCTTTTAGACACAACATTGAAGATAAGACTGACAGTTATGAGGACAGACTGTATTTCTTAGAACAGTTTACAGCAGGACAGCCTAAGGAACTCGTGAGAAGCTGTCTACATATGGATGCTGTAGCTGGCTTTGAAGAAGCAAAGCGCTTACTGAAACATCACTTCGGAGATGAATTTAAAATTACAGCAGCTTACATGCAGAAAGCCTTGGATTGGGCCACGATTCGCCCAGATGACGCCAAGGAACTGAACAGCTATGCATTGTATTTGAGAAGTTGCAACAACGCTGCACAAACATTCCAGTACATGTCAGAACTTGACTTGCCATCCAACATGAAACTGATAGTAGCAAAACTGCCATACAAACTCAGAGAAAGATGGCGATCTGTGGTGTGTGACCACATGGAACAGACAAAGCAGAGACCCAAATTCCTTGACCTGGTCAGATTCATTGAAAGGCAAGTCAGAATATTGCAAGACCCTGTTTTTGGCAACATTCAAGATGTGACTAGGAGTATGAAACCCAGGCAAGTGGCAACAGACTCTTCCCATACGAAGTCTGGAAGCAAGAAAAGTTTCTCTACCACAGTGTCCCCAGTCACAACCACTACAGATGCTAGACTCATGAACACAAAGAATTCAGACTCCGACACCAACATTAAAGATGCATTTGCAAAACCTTGCATGTACTGCAAAGGAAGTCACGCTATGGCATCTTGCCGAAAAATCACAAAAATTCCACATGACCAAAAGGTGGAGTTTCTTAAGAACAATGGGCTTTGCTTTGGGTGCTTGATTAAAGGGCATCTCAGCAAGACATGTAAAGCCCGCCTGACATGCCACTCATGTGCTAAGAAACATCCTAGCATCTTGCACTTCACGAACAACCCACCAGATGGTGCCACGCAGAATGTGACCAAGGCAGATGCCAGCAGTGATGCAGGTACAGATTCAGTCTTAGTGGCATCTACAGTCCAAACAGGGGCCGGCACTATGGACCATAAGCTACCAATTGTACCTGTGAAAGTAAAAACATCCAAGGGTAGTCACATCGTACAAACCTACGCCTTCCTAGATTCCGGAAGTTCGGCATCATTCTGCACCGAGGCACTGATGGAACAGCTATCTGTTAGGGGAAGAAAAACAGAAATTTTATTACGAACCATGAGCCAAGAAAAGACGGTTCAAACCTATGGCGTGAGAGGTCTGGAAGTCTGCAGCATTGATGGCAATGAATTCATAGCGCTTCCTGAGGTGTTCACACAACCTACTATTCCTGTCAATAAAGAAAACATACCATGCAAACAAGATCTGAAACAGTGGCCTTACCTTCAAGACGTCCACATCAACTCCATCAGAGCAGATGTGAGCCTCCTGATTGGCGTGAATGTACCCAAGGCCTCAGAACCACTGAGAGTGATCAACAGTCAAGGCAAGGGGCCATATGCTATGCTAACTCACCTAGGCTGGATTGTGAACGGTCCTTTAGGCCTTACCTCTCCAGTAGACTGCCATGGTCGGCCACAGGTCACATCCAACCGAATATCAGTGGCTCGACTGGAAGAACTCTTGGTTCAGCAGTACAACCAGGATTTCTCAGAGTTGGCCTATGAAGAGAAATCAGAACTATCCTTCGAGGACAAAAGATTTCTCAACATCATGAATGAGTCTGTGACAAAACGAGAAGGTCATTACGAACTACGACTGCCATTCCGTAGAGATGACATCTGTCTGCCTAATAATAAGAAAATGGCTGAACAAAGAGCTCTGAGTCTTAAGAAGAAATTGGATAGAGATTCATCATTTAAGATGGACTATGTCAGCTTCATGAATGATGTTCTTAAAAAGGGACATGCTGAGCTGGTACCTGAAGAACAGCTCCACCGGAACGATGGAAGACTTTGGTATATTCCTCACCACGGGGTCTATCACAAGCAAAAAGGGTCTCTCCGTGTGGTCTTCGACTGTACTTCCTCTTTCCAAGGTACATCCTTGAATTCTGAGCTACTGCAAGGCCCCGATCTTACGAACACCATGCTGGGTGTATTACTTCGATTTAGACAGGAATCAGTGGCCGTTATGGGGGACATTGAAGGAATGTTCCACCAAGTAAAGATTCCTGAGGAAGACGTGGACTTCCTGAGATTCCTATGGTGGCCAGATGGCAACACTGATCAACAGTTAAAAGAGTACCGAATGATTGTGCACTTGTTCGGTGCAGTTTCGTCCCCGAGCTGTGCAAACTTTGCCCTTCGACAGACAGCTGAGGATAACAAGGACAAAGCGGACAGGTGCGTTATCAACACCATCCTGCATAACTTTTATGTAGATGACTGTTTAAAATCAGTGACCAACGAAAAGCAAGCCATTGCGCTGGTCCACAACCTGAAAACAGTCTTGGCGACTAGTGGATTCAAGCTCACCAAATGGGCAAGCAACAGCCGTTCAGTCCTGGCGTCACTACCTCACGAGGAAAGGGCCAAGGAGATCAAGAACATCGACTTGGAAAAGGACAAACTTCCAGTCGAACGTGCTCTTGGCATGCGATGGGACATAGAGTCAGACAGGTTCTTCTTCAACATTATGTTGAAAGAAAGACCGCACAGCAGAAGGGGAATTCTGTCAGTGTTGAATTCTATCTACGATCCCCTGGGATTCTTATCTCCCGTCATGCTGTCTGGAAAAAGGATTCTTCGAGAGCTCTCCAAGCTGAACTGCGGCTGGGACGAGGATATCCCAACAGATCTTTCATCGAAGTGGAAGGAGTGGCTAAAAGAGCTTGAGATGCTCTCCGGATTCAAAATTGATCGATGCTACAAGTCAGCAGAGTTTGAAGTCACTAATGCCCAACTACACCACTTCTGCGACGCCAGTGAGAGTGGCTACGGAACTGTGAGTTACCTGCGACTGACTAGTAGATGTGGACCTCCTCAGATTGCCTTTCTGATGGGGAAAGCAAGGGTGGCTCCATTGAAGATGGTGACGATACCCAGACTGGAACTCACGTCAGCAGTGTTGGCTGCTCGGATGGACCGAATGCTGAAGAATGAGTTGGAGCTCAGTTTGTCCAGTTCTGTGTTCTGGACTGATAGCACTTCGGTTCTGAATTATATTATGAATGACACACACAGATTCAAAACGTTTGTGGCAAACAGAGTGACACTAATTCGCAATCTGACCGAGAAAGCTCAGTGGCGTCACATACGAACCGCTTTGAACCCAGCAGACAAGGCATCTAGAGGGATGCGAGCCGAGACCTTCCTGACAGATACAAATTGGATCAAAGGCCCCAACTTCCTGACTGAACATGAAAGTGATTGGCCAAGACTTTCCACTGAACCTCTGGAAATATCTGAGAATGACCCTGAGGTAAAGAAAGCTGCTCTGACTCTGGCCACAACAGTCCAACAGAGTCCCCTTACCTGTTTCATAGAGTACTTCTCCTCGTGGCCAAAACTGATCAGAGCTACAGCTTGGCTCCTGAGGTTCAAGAAACACCTGAGACAGAAGTGCCAGACCAGTGTCAAATTGAGAATGTCAGTAAAACCCAACCCTGCAGACCGACAGTTGTCAGTGCAAGAGCTCAAAGATGCTGAGATGTCACTTGTAGCCTGTGTTCAACAGCAAGCCTTCAAAGATGAAGTGTGTGCGCTACAGAAGGGCCAAACTGTAAAGAAAGACAGTAAGTTCTATAAGCTAGACCCCATTCTCCAAGAAGGGATTTTAAGGGTTGGAGGTAGACTGAGTAGGCTGGCCATGCCGGAAGAACTCAAACATCCAGCCATTCTGCCTCATGACCACCACTTATCAAGAATACTTATGAGTTACATACACAACTCAAGGAGACACTGCGGCAAAAATCAAATGCTCTCAGAACTACGAACCAAATATTGGATCCCTAAAGCAAATGCTGCTGCTAGGAGAATAGCACTTGAATGCATACTCTGCAGAAGGTGGCATAGCAGGGCCATAAACCAGAAAATGGCAGACCTGCCCTCTGTGAGGATAACCCCAGACTTGCCCCCCTTTACTCATACAGGTCTGGACTACTTCGGACCCATTGAAGTCAAGTGTGGTCGTAGCAGAGTGAAGAGATATGGAGCATTATTCACCTGTCTTGTTAGCAGAGCCATACACTTGGAGATGGCCTATACCCTAGACACAAACTCCTGCATTTCGGTCATCCGCAGATTCATCTGTAGACGTGGCCAAGTTAAGGAGATTCTCAGTGACAACGGAACAAATTTTGTGGGAACTGAAAGGGAGCTCAGAGAAGCCCTTATCCACCTGAACCTCAATAAAATACAGAAAGCAATGCATGAGAAGGGAATCAAATGGACCTTCAACCCACCATACGGCTCCCATCATGGAGGTGTGTGGGAGCGTCTCATACGCATTATTAAGAAAGCCCTGTACTCTGTCACCAAAGAACAAACCATGGATGATGAATGTCTTCACACAGCGCTCTGTGAAGTGGAAGCCATTCTCAATGCACGTCCAATCACTGTGTCCTCTGGAGATCCGAAGGATCCTGAACCACTAACTCCCAATCACATACTTCTTCTTAAAGGACAGCCTATCCTTCCACCAGGACTCTTTAACAAGCAGGATTGTTACTCCAGGAGAAGATGGAAGCAGGTCCAGTACTTATCAGATCTCTTCTGGAAAAGATGGACACGAGAATACCTACTCCTCATGCAAGAAAGACAGAGATGGAATGATGTAAAGAGAAACCTTAAGCCCGGAGACCTAGTGTTGATCATTGATGAGACAGCGCCCCGCAACTCCTGGCCAATGGGATTAATCACAGAGACATTCCCCGACACTAATGGACATGTACGTCGCGTCAAGGTCAAGACCCAAGCTGGCATACTTGAAAGGCCCATCACGAAACTCTGCTTTCTTAGAGATATGGCCTGAATGACTTGACTCGACAGAACACATAGAACACGCATCACAGTACATATAGGACACACATGACACTTTACTGACCACACCATAGTGTAATGAATGAAATTCGAGGTGTGTGCACGTTTGTGTGATGGTGTGAACATTTTTTGTTTGTGTGCGTATGTACGTTTTCAAGAATGTGTGTGTGTGTGTAACTTTGCATGTGTGCACACATGAATTCCGAGTTACTGGATTCTTTCGAGAAATTTGTGCAATACTGAAAACTGAACATTGAATGCATTGCAATATGACAATGGTATGAAAATGGATGGACATGAAAATGGACCTTTTGAGTTTTGAATAATGGACTAAAGCCAAGGATTACGTTTTCAATATTTTTGGAACTTGAAGGATTTT
>CM059283.1:14688017-14693017 GCA_030347295.1 Setipinna tenuifilis
AGAAAAGGCTAGAGAAAGACAAAATGTGAGAAAGAGAGGGAGAGAGTGTGAGAGAGAGAAAGAGAGAGAGAGAGATACTTGTCCAAAGCAGACAGTGCTGCCCCCCAGTTACACACACACACACACGCGCGCACACAAACCTTTGCATATTTGAGTGTATTCATCTGAAAGTTTGTACTGTATGTAAGGTGTCTCACACACACTGTGACTTGTAATGAGATTTCACACCTTCTCCTGATCTCTTGTCTCTCCCCCTCCCTTCCCTCTGCTTACTAATGGCCTCACTCTGTGTATCCTCACTTAGCCTTGCAGCAAAAAGACCAGAGGAAACTTCACAAATCTCTTTTTCTTTTTCTTCTTTCGCTCTGTGCATCCCTCTATCTGTCTGCCTGTCTCTCTGTGCCTGTGTCTATGTCTCTTGCTTGCGCCCTCCCTCTGTGGGTGTCTCTCACTCTGTCTTTTTCTCTTTCTCTCTCTCTCTCTCTCTGTCTCCCTCAATTCAGTTGAATTAAGCTTTATTGCTATGAATGTTTTAGTAACATTATTGCCTAAGCTCAATTACACATACACATAGAGGGGGAAAAAATCACATAGAAAGACAATTACATATACAGAACAACGTTAAAAGTTTCTGTCGCTCTCTCTCTCTCTCTCTCTCTTTCTATAGAGATATACATCTTCCCATTACATGACGCGTCTTACCAGAGTACATCTACCAGACCTGATATGGGGTGGGGTGGAGGGTGGGTTGAGGTGGGGGGTGAGGTGGGGGGTGGGCTGGGGGGTTGGATGGGCAAGGGTGCTGGTAAGTGGTGCGTTCGGGTCGGCTGCAACGCTTCCAGTACTTGGGCGGGGGGGGGGGGGGGGGGGGGGTGGGTCTCCCTAGGGACAGAGCTGGAGATAATGGGAAGAGTTTTAATTAATTTTCCCCCCTGTGTCAGGGGAGAGGGAGCAAGGATGAGGGAAGGGTGAGGGGAGGAGGGAAGGAGAGAGAGGAGGAGAGGAGGAGAGGAGAGAAGAGGGGAGGTGAAGAGAGGAGGGGTATGATGGGGTTCTTTGCATCAGACCGTGTCTATCCTTAGGCACTTACACATCATCTTGCACCCAAACACACACCCGGCACACACACACATAGGCATGTGTGTGCACTGTGCATGTGCACACAAACACACACACACACACACGAACCCATGCACACATACACCCACAAACAATCAAAACAAACATAAACCCACGCAAGCATGCTAGCGCACACACACACACACACACACACACACACACACACACACACATATATATATATAGAGGGACAGCTCATTATTGTTACACTGATGGTAACCTCACACAGTTTCTAACTCTCATGGACTTATTCTCCTTCACACCCAATCACACTCTCTCTGTCTGGCATCCCAATACATCCATTCAAATCCCCCCCCTCCTCTTTTCTCTCCACCTACACACACACACACAAACACACATCTAGCTGTGCTCACACAGACACAGACACAGACACAGACACAGACACAGACACAGACACAGACACAGACACAGACACAGACACAGACACAGACACAGACACAGACACAGACACAGACACAGACACACACACACACACACACACAGACACACACACACACACACACACACACACACACACACACACACACACACACACACACATCTAGCTGTGCTCACGCTCACACAGACACAGACACAGACACAAACACACACACACACTGAAACAAACACTATCATTTACATTCTGGAGTGCACGCTCTAAGGCATATTATCTGCTGTGCACTCACACACAAGAGTAAACTACCTGATTCGTTCCCACTGTTCCTTTTAAAGCTCATCTCACCGGCTCTCAAAGACGTTCCACAGAGGTGTTGGACTGACCTTTAGCAGGGTTACACTGGTGCAAGAACCTGTAGCAGTAAGGTGGAGTAGAGTAGAGATACTTGATCTATCCCAAAGGAAATTAACTAATACTACTTAATACTACTTAAGGGTGTACTACAAAGGTGGTATGTAGGGTAGGCTACACAGGCAATACACCTGGTTTACTGAACTCAGAGGTAGTCGTAAATCTAATAAAAGAAGTGCCCGCTGGCATTTGTGTAATTAAGAGAATGAAGCAGTGAGCTCTTCTACTAGCAAGTTTACAAGCCCCTGTGAGTTACCTAAACCAGGTTTATCACTTAACAGCCTTTGTGGTGTAGTGTAACATGGGGTATACTAGCTTGGTGACAGAGCGTCTGAGAATCTAATTTACACGGATGGAGCTGCATTCATTATGTAGCATTATGTTCATTCAGGAGCAGCTGCATTGCATTTGGCAGATGCTGGGATGCTGGGATGCTTGGAGCAGCAGCGTGGCCTGTCAAACGTCTTGGGTAATTTAGTTGGATGCAGCGTTGGGGAGGGATGTCAGCACATTGCTGGAGCTTGAATAGAGTATGTAAAGGCAATAGGAGCAATCAGGTCATCATTTGTGGATGTTCAGATGGAGATGTTCACATTCAAATTCGGATTGAAATTCAGATTCAAGTTCAGATTCAAATTCGGATTGCAATGCAAATTCAAGTTCATATTTAAATTCAAAAGAAGCTTCATTGACATGACAAAAGCACTTGTCAAAGCATGTATAAACAATAATACATTAGTGTAAAAAAACAACAATAAGAAAAACTATTTGTTAATAAAAATGCATAATAGATTTCTTACAAAGAAAGAGGTTATTGGATGTCTACTGTATATTCTAAATCCCAGGGCCTATGAGTCATCTCCCTGCTGGGCTTGGACAGAGTCTGCTTTATCAGCTATTGCTGCGGTACTACTCGCTTCTCCCTCTGGCATGATCCTAACCTTCATGGCTGTGGCGTTGTTGCCAGAGACGAAAATGTATAAATGCATGAATCTCCCGCTCTTTGTTCTTGGCTGTCTCCCTCCCAGAGTGAAGCATGTCAACGAGAGACGACCCTCCCAATCATTAGCGGGGCCAAGAAGACTGCAAACAACGCTGCATCACAGCAAAAGCGTATAGTTTCTTGCTACTTTGACACATGCATTATTCATTTCAGTGGCCGTGAAGTCATTGTATAATTCATGCAGTTCCTTCATCACATTTTTTTCTTTTTTTTTTCTTTTCTTTTTTTTTTTTTTTAGAACGAGAGGAAGGGTGGGTAATATTGACCCCCTCAGTCTGTGGCTGCATTTAATTGTTTGATAACCGCGCTTGAACATGAGAAAGAAAGCGAGGCGGGGGGGAATAAATTAAGTTTTGTTTTACCTCATCAGGTTTTAATTAGATACATCATGTTCCAATTCCTTCGGTCGTCTAATTGTGGCTGTTGCTGTTGTTATTGTTGCCTTTCTTGTTGTGATTATTATTGTTGCCCTTGATGTAGGGGAGAAAAACTTACATTGCATTAAAACACAAATTAGTTGTTAATAAATAAAAAGCTGCAGCCTGTTTTAATGTTTTAATTTAGTGCTTTGGCTTCCGCTTTATAGTAAGTAAGTAAGCGAGCAAAATGTATTTATAAAGCACATTTAAATACAGTTTACACTGGCCAAAGTGCTGCACAAAAGTCAATAAATGGATTAAAGCATATATATATATATATATATATATATATATATATATATATATATATATATATATATAGTACAAGGTATCTTAAAAGTCATTATGTCAATGAATTCTTATAAAAAAGTAGAAGACACCAACTTTATTCATATTTTTAGCATCGATAGAGGTGTAATTACAGTTTTACTTGCTACATGTGCCATCACATTCCAACAACTTGAAGACTAGCTACTGTAGTCACATAAGTCACATTTTCGAGTTTCGACAGCTTTCATCCACCTTTGGATGCAGGCCTCACCAGCGTTTGGCATCATCTCCTCCCCAGCCTTGCTGCAGGCCATGTTGATTCTTGCCTTGAGCTGCGACAGGTCACAGGGCTTAGTGGCACAAGGTGTGAGGTCAGGGGGAGGAGGAGCCCACCTGAGGAGACCTATTTCGACCGATCCATTGGTCAGGAAACTTGATGTTCAGGAAATCCCTCACTAACCTGGCACAGTGTGGATAGGCTTTGTCGTTGAAAAACATTAGCATCATTAGCAAAGGTCATTTCACCTGAAGTTGTGGCACTTCAGCTTAAGTAGAGATTTCACACTGCCTGCAGTGTGGGCCAGGGAAGACATGCTGCAAAATGTCGGCAAGCACCGCGTCTGAAGCTGGCTGAAGGTTGTTATAATTAGAGGCACTCATGTGGAGGTACACAGCTAGTCTTCAAGGCTTTGATATGTGATGGCTAATGTATAAAGTAAAACTGCAATGACTCCTTCCTTAATGCTAAAAATCTGAATAAACTTATATATAGTGACTTTTGGGACAACCTGTATTTTGAAACTAATTGCAGTACCAACTTTTGGTGATAATCCGACATACAGCATCTTTAAAGAAGGCCTTGTTAGATTCAGAGAAACTCAGAGACTCAGAGAAATATGGCTGCAGATTAGCCAAAGTAAAGTGTGTCTATTTTAGGGGCGAGGCGGTTGGGGCTGTGGCGAGGAGGGAGGGGGGAGTGGGGGGAGCGATGCAGGAGGTAGAGATCCAACCTCGAGCAGCTGTTCCCAGATGAGTCAGACATGTTCGCTCCACACATCTCGACCCAGCTTCTCAGGGCTGTGCTAATTTGCGAGGTATTTCGAGTTACGTGTCAAGGCTTGCTCTACTAATGCGGCAACATTACCGTGCTTAATTCGGAGTTCACTGTGCAAACAGACAGCTACACCAGATGACAGATGTTAGAGCTCAGCCTCATCCACAAACACATGCAACATAAAGAAGCACACAGAAGAACACAAATATTAATTTATAAAAAACAAACAAATAATAATTAACATAAAGGCTAGGATAATTGAAAGTGTCTAAAGTGTCTGTTGTGGTGTGTGTGTGTGTGTGTGTGTGTGTGTGTGTGTGTGTGTGT
>CM059283.1:14695517-14703017 GCA_030347295.1 Setipinna tenuifilis
CTGCTGGTGGCAAAGCACAGTGGTGTGTTCTCCTCTGCTGTCACAGCCACACGTTTATAAATTAGTAATGCGCACACACACACACACACACACACACACACACACACACACACACACACACACACACACACACACGTTTATGAATTTGTACAGATATAGGCATACATTGCTTACGCACAGTAAGCCAAATCTACACACTGTGTGTGTGTGCATGTGCCTGTTTGCTTGTGTATATGTATGTATGCGTGTGTGTGTGCGTCGGTACAGTATAAACAACACAACTACACTTGCAACTACACATGCAAAACACACACATACAATGCACAATTGTGTACATATCACCACGCACAAAAACCCCATTATGTACAACCACATGTAAAGCTCAAGAAAAAATCCACTGATCCACACACACACACACACACACACACACACACACACACACACACACACACACACACACACACACACACCACACAGCCCTGTGGCAGAGCCAGGCAGCCAGACAGGCCCCTCTGCCTGTGTCCACGCTCTCTTCTTGGGGGTCATTGGGATGTAATTAGTTTTGCTTTAATGGCTGCCCGCTAGGTCACTGGTATTCCTGTAAGCTGCCCCTGCCTGCTCACCTTTGGCTAAGCTCTTACCGCTAATCTCCACAAACCATCTTCGGGCCTTTCATTTGTTATTTTGTTGTTGATGTTGTTGTTGTTGTTTTTTTTTTGTTTTTTTTTCTCGATTTTTCCCTGGGCTCGGTAAGACAGGTAACGATAATGAGAAACACAAGCTCTCCCACACGTACCTGCTGAGACACACACACACACAAACAAACGTACACACGCACACACACACACACACACACACACACACACACACATTCACACACACGTACACTTGCGCGCACACACACACAAACACACAAACACACATTCGCACACACACACACACACACACACACACACACACACACACACACACACATGCGTAGGCTTCCCACAACTCCCCAGCTCTCTAAGCAGATTGTCCTGATGAATGCCGCAGGGCTTGTGTTTCCCCCCTCGCTTCAGTGCGGGATGCAGACGCTCACGCTTCCAGGCCTGGCTCTCCTGCAGTAGCACACCTACACACACACACACACACACAAAACACACACACACACACACACTCACACACACACACACACTCACATACATACACAAATACACACACATATACACTCACAAATACACATACATATACACACACACAAATACACATAGAGACACACGCACACGAACACACACACTCATACATAAATACACACACACTTACAAATACACATACATACACACACACACTTACAAATACACACACACATGAACGCACACGGACTCACTAATACATAAATACACACACTCACACATTCACTAATACATAAAAACACACACACAAATACACATGCACACACAAAAAAGATGCACAACACACATTTGTGCCAACCCCAACCCCTCAACAGCTATTCATTTACATGCATGTTATGTCAAATAGACAGAGCCACTTGCACATGAACACACACATATACACACACACACACAGAAAAAGAGAAAGAGAGAGAGACACACAGACAGACAGAGAAAGAGAGAGAGACAGACAGACAGACAGAAAGAGTCTCTCTCGCACATGCGTGCACACACACACACACACACACACACACACACACATGCACACACAGAAACAGAGAGACACACAGACAGACAGACAGATTTGCCACAATCAGCCCAACTCCAAGTCTCTTTTTTAAAAGGAGAGATATTTTCTCCCCCGTAATTAAATGCCAGGGTGCCAGTAAACTGGAGCACGCTGGAGATGCTCCTCTGCCACACCTGGCTCGTTAGCGAGTGTGGATTGGGTGTAATTAGCGTCTAATTAGCATCCTGCTGCAGCCCCACCCCTCCACAGGTGCTGACTGAGCACGCTCCTTAATGCCAGGGTCAGGACAGGAGGAGATCAAAAGGAATGCTGCCAGCCCCCACTAGGCATCTTAAGGGTCTGGGAGGGGGGAGGATGAGGGATGGTTGGGGGCTGGGGTGCGGAGGGTAGGGGGGGGCAGAGAGAAGGTGGGTGGGAAAGGGAGAGAGGAAACAAAACATGATGATTTAAACTGTAGGCAAAAACATGCAACATTTAACTGGAACATCAAACAGGAGATGAGAATAGATCTAGAGAGGGAAGACAGGGAGACAGAAGGAGAAGGCAGAACGAGAGAGAGAGAGAGAGACAGACAGACAGACAGACAGACAGGGGGAGCAATGACAGAGATGAAAAGGGAGAGAGAGAAAGAAAGAAAGAAAGAAAGAAAGAAAGAAAGAAAGAAAGAAAGAAAGAAAGAAAGAAAGAAAAAAAAAGAAAGAAAGAAAGAAAGAAAGAAAGGAACAGAAAGAAGATGCACTAGGCAATTCTAAGGATGGCTGCATTCATTTTATCGCCTGCCATTAAGATGATAATAGCTTTCCAAGCAACAGACTGGCTGGCTGGCTGTCTAGCTGACTGGGTGGCTGTGTGGCTGTGTGGGTGGATGGGGGGGGGTGCTGTCTAGTGCACTCTGACCCTGTGCTCACACCACTGCTTTAGACCAGATCAGAAAGTAGTCAGTGATGACATTTGGCAAACCTGGGAGCAGAAGAGAAAACTCTGCACAAGTTCATTTGTGAGGCAGATGAAAAGTGTTAACCTTTAAGGGGGTGTACGGTCACACCAGGCTCTGATGAACACTGGGCTCTATAGGATACATTTTTTAATAGTTTGCAACATTCTGCATCAAAGGAAAAGAATATGAGATAAGAATTACGTGAACTTGGTTCAAGTACATACATCAAGGCACTAAACTTTTGACTGCGTTCATGCTTCTATCTAATTCCCTTTTCCTAAGGACTACTGTAATCTTAAGTTATTCATGAATGGCTTTGGTAATGATTGACTCAAAAAAAGTGTATTCCACATTTCATGTCTTAGCCTTGGTTAGAACAACTTCTAAGGATAATTCCCCATGTAACGGGAAAACACCATCAAGAATCCCTTACCACTAGAAACAGATACTCTGATATTCCAGTAAGAAATGCATAACCTAAGCCGAAGCAACCATCTTAGGCAGCAGAAAGGCTGTGGCTGGTAAGGCCTCCTTAACCAACCAACAGCCTGCATCCTTCAGCACCATGGAGAGCTCACCCTTTAAGGCCTTCAAGGTCATTGGGGCTGGCATGCTGGCGTTGTACACACACACACACACACACACACACACACACACACACACACACACACACACAGCATATCTGCAGTAGTTGTGTTTTTGGATTTCTTTTTCGCCCCCCCCCCCCCTGCACACTGCCTGCTTTCCACATCAGAATTGGCAAAAACTTTGCCTTCAGCTCAGTTGGGCTACCCCTTAGCTTTTTTTTTAACCTTCCGTACTTGCTTTTTTTATTTTTTAACTTTCCAGAACCAAAACATTGCGGGGGATTAAAAAACAAAAAAAAGTTTTGTTTTCTTTGGCTTCTGACTTTCCTTGCTAGTGCAGGTGGGGAGATAACCCCTTGCAGGCTCTGCCAGGGGGACCGAAATCCAAAAGCAGTAGGCCTCTCTATCTATCTGTATCTCTCTCTGTGTCTCCCTCCTTCGTTCTGTGCTGGCTCCCTCTCTCTGTCTCTGACTCTTTATCTACCTATCTATCTTTTTCTGTCTCACTGTCTCTGCCTCTATCTCTGTCTCTATCTCTGTCTCACTGTCTCTGTCTCTATCTGTCTCTCTTTCTCTCTGTCTCTCTCTGCCTCTCTCTCTCTCTGTCTGCCTCTCTCTCTACCTATCTATGTTTCTGTCTCACTGTCTCTGTCTTTCTGTCTCTGTCTCCCTCTCTCTCTCTCTTCTCTCTCTTCCACACAGGCCCCATGGTCATGCCAGGGCCCCATGGCCATACCTCCCTCTTCTGAACACACACAGTTTTCTGTCTGATCAATTTCCATCTCCACATCACCACAGCTCCTTGATATCTCCCCACTTAGACTGGGGACCGCGCGCTCGGAGATTGATCCTCAGAAGAAACCCGAGATGGAAAATTGGAATTGAACGAACGACACCTTGTTTCTGCACATCCCTCCTTTGGCAGGGAGGGAACGGATCAATGCTTAAAGAAATACAGAGATGAGCCAACAAAATTCATTAATTAATTAATTGATCGATCGCTTGGATGGGATGAGAATGGAGGGCGACTGCAAGGGGTTTTGTTTCTCTATTTTTTATTGTTGCGTGAACAGAACAGGAGGCCTTATCAAGCTGTATATGTGCTGACCCAAGCTCTGGGCTACACATCTGAGTGCTGCAGGAGAGGAGAGTCAGTTCAATAAAGTACAGACAACACACTGAATGGAAGTGTATGTGTTTGAAGGAGAGCGAGAGAGACACACACACAGTGTGTGTGTGTGTGTGTGTGTGTGTGTGTGTGTGCGTGTGTTTGTATGTGTTTGTGTGTGTGTGTGTGTGAGAGAGAGAGAGAGAGAGAGAGAGTACTGTATGTATGAGTGTGTTATGTGGCCTTGAGAGAGGGTGAGAGAGAGAGAGACAGAGAGACAGCAGTTTGGTTAATATTGTTTGTGTGAGGTAATATGTATGTGAGATGAACTATGAAGGTGAATGAAAGAGTACGACAGAGAACAATATAACAGTAATTGAGTGTAAATACATGCAAGACAGAAAAGGAGAGAAAAAGAAAGTACCTGTGTGTGTGTGTGTGCGTGTGTGTGTGTGTGTGTGAGACAGAGACAGAGTGAGAAAGACACAGCTAGGGCGGGTGTTTTGGCAATGTAGAGCGGATTGTCTGGTTCAGGTTGGTTTGAAGGGGAGTCTGAGCTCTGAGGGCTTCAGACAGCAAAGCAGCACTAAAGCCCCATAACCCCACGGCACACTGCTCACACTATCCTCAGGATTGACGGCATACTGCCCAGTAACTCTCTCTCCCTCTCTTTCTCTCTATATATCTCTCTCTCTCTCCCTCTCTCTCCCTCTCCCTCTCTCTCTCTCCCTCTCCGCCCGCCTCTCTCTCTCCCTCTTCCCCCCCCTCTCTCTCTGTCTACCTGTCCGTCTCTGTTTCTCCCTCTTTCTACTGATAATAAAGGGTTTTCTGAAGTCAAACGTTTATCTTTTTCTCTCTCTCTCCCTCTGTCTCTCTCCTTTCTCTCCCTCTCATCTCTCTCTCTCTCTTTCTCTCTGTCTACCTGTCCGTGTCTCTTTCTTCCTCTTTATACTGATAATAAAGGGATTTTTAAAGTCTATCTCCGTTATCTCCCACACACTATCTAACCTTCTCTCTTTCTCTGTCCCTCCTTCTGTCTTCTCTCTTTCTCTCTCTCTTTCTCCTTCTCTTATTCCCTTTCTTCATTTCCCTCGTTATTCACAGTCCAACTGGCCAAATGAGAACAAGAATGGCAGCTAATTTATCAGATGTTAAATTACATAGTGTCATATGGGGACAGCTAATGCTAAAAATAATGGATGTAGGGGTCTAAGTGACAGTGCAATTAACAGCAATGCAATGTCACAGGTACAGCAAGAGGAGGAAGAAGAAGCTAGCAGTGGGCATCCAGTACATGTGTGATAAATGCATTCATTCATAATTCCCAAGCTCCAGACACAAACGAATGGAATAATCTAAAGTAGTAATTGCAGCGGTAACTAAGCAATAAGAGAAATGTGCATACGTCACAGCAAGATGATGTGAGCTTAGTGTATAATGCAACAGGCACTCTCTTTTTCTGTCGCTCACACACACACACACACTCACACACACACACCGCTAAAGTTCATGCCAGGGAATGTCACCTGTAAAATAGTTGCACGACAGGCGCTGACTGATTTTTTTTCTCAGAAACAGACAGATTTTGTGGCTTAATCTGGGATTAAATTAAAACCATCCTTTCCTCCCTCCTACCGTAGGCCTAAACCTGGAACAGCAGCGTATCAGCTGTTCACACCAGCTGCCCCCACCTCCTCCACAGTGACACCCCCCCCACCCCCTCATTCCCCCACCCCCCACCTCACCTGTCACCACAGCTGCCAACTTTCCTGTTTTCCCCAAGTTTCTCCCGTAGTTTCTTCGTGTTTCTCTCCGAGTTTCTCTCTGAGTTTCTCCCATAATTTTACAAGTTTAAAGCTTTGTTTTTGAGTCGATATACAGCGTTACTGAAATCTCCCAGATTTAAGCTGCTGAAATGTTGGCAGGTATTCCTCTCACCTGTGTACAGGCAGCAGATGAGATGCCCAGGAATACACACGCACACATGCACACACACACGTGAGAAAGAGAGTGAAGGAGGGAGGAAGATAAATTACCCCTAAAGTAACTGCCAGAGCTGTCTGTCCTGCAATTTGGAGCTCAGGTGCCCTGTGTGTGTGTGTGTGTGTGTGTGTGTGTGTTCTGTCAGTAGCCCTGCTGACATATTCCCACTGAAAAAATCCCCATGTGCTTTTCACAATACACACGTGCGTCCATATGAGAACATACGACCTCTCGTGACCTCAGTGGCCACAGGTCACACAGTAGACAGTGATTCCACAAAATGGTGGACATGTTTACAACCTGGCAACAGAGTACGGCGGGAAAACGGTGGTGGGGGGGCAGAGAGCAGAGGCATCATTGGTGGAGAGATTGGGAGGGAGAGAGGGAGAGAAAGAGAGGGAGAAAGAGAGAGAGCCATAAATGGATGGAAAGGGGGGGTAGAAAGAGAAATGGAGGGAGAGAGCGAGATGAATAAAGCAATGGAAAAAAGGGAACAAAAAATGAATAAAGCATTGTAAATGGGTATCACGACTGGAAAGACAAACAGAGAAAGAGAGAGAGAGAGAAAGAGAGAGAGAATGGAGAGAGAGAGAACTTAGAGAGAGACAGAGAATGGAGAGAGACAGCAAAAGAGTGGGAATAGAGACACAGTGGGAATAACAAAACCAGAGACAATAGAAAAACAAGGTGGCAGAGGAGACAGAAGCAGTGACTGATGGAGGGAGCGAGCAGGCGGGTTAGACAGGCAGAAGAGAGTGCGGAGCTGGTGGTGTTGATGCTGCCTGGCTGGAGGCCATCTGCTAGTATGCGGGACATGTCCCGCTCAGTTTGACCCCGGAGAGGGAGGGGGGCAGAGGCAGAGGCACGTGTGATGGGACTTACACTCACATTCACACACACACACACACACACACGCACACACACACACACACACATTCCAGCGGCGCCAGATGAATATGGAGCAATCCAGCTACTGTATGCTACATTAGGGAGCTCATTTCGTGAGACCGGCACTTTCCAAACCCCATCTCTCTCTCGCAGTTATAGACACATGCAGTCAAAGTCACATACACACACACAAACACACACACACTTACACACTTACACACTGTGTCTCTCTCTCCCTCTCACTTTCTCTCTCTATCTCTATCTCTATCTCTTTCGCTCTCTCTCTCTCTCTCTCACACACACACACAAACACA
>CM059283.1:14708017-14712423 GCA_030347295.1 Setipinna tenuifilis
TTGGTCTTTAGAGGGTGACTGCAGTCTGGGAGTTTTGTAGAACAATTTAAAGTTTTGAATGCTTACTAAATCACTACCTGATCTTGCACAGGCTAGCAATGAATGGAATATACTGTTGCAGTAAGCAAAACACAAAATGTATTCGATGCTTTTATTTGTTTTAAGAATACTGCCTTTAAATCTATAACATACTTTCAGATAAATAACTTCTTCAATCTCCAGTCACTCAAGAATGCAACTGTTTGGAAACAGTGAGAGGGTTGTAAGTCATTTGAAGAAAAGTAAATGTTATATTGATTTAATCTATCTAGCCACCTATGTACCTGAGTCTTGTGAGTACAAAAAGAACCTGAACTCACATTAAGATGTGTTTATTGTTCAGTTCTGGAGAACAAACAAAAAAACACAAAGTGCAGACCGTGTACAGATTGTCAAAAGAAGTATAGATGATGGCGACAGACAAACAGAGACATACCTCAGCATCAGTTTTGACTGAGCTAACTCTGGGCAGTGCTAGCATGGTTGAGGACTAGCATGCCTAGCATGCTAGTAGGCTAATAGGCTAAATTGGGAGCTGGAATCTTAGCTGACACTGCTGTGCCCTTGAGTGCTAAGCACTTAATCATGAGTTAATCTAGAGGAGACTGGCCCTGAAAATATAAACAAATTGCAAGTCACTTCAGACAAATGCATCAGCCAAATACAATAAATAAATAAATGAACTTTCTCAGGCGTGCACTATTAATGTGCTTTGCTTTCTATCCCAACCATCCACTTCATCAAAGTGTGGTGCACTGCACTTTTAACTTAATAATTTTAATACAACTCCTGCAAACTGGTGTCAAACACTGCTGGCAATGGCCTGTTGATTATCATTCAGGTATACTTTTTATCAGCATCGTTCAATAATGTCCATTGTGTATCATAACGGCTGTAAATCGAATGTGAAAGTGTTAAATTGAGAAGTGAGCTAAATCGGTGTCAAAGGTCGTATGCCAAGGCCTTTAGAGTCAGTGCAGGATTCTGAAGCTACTGGACAATCCGGGATTCAGAAGCTACAGCCCAGTACCACATATTCCAAATCAATGGATTGTATCTGTGCAATGAATACAGGTGATTTTACCAACTAACTCCTCAACCTGGCTGAAAAGTTATGCTAATTAGCATCAGCTTATTTAGTCAATAGCTAGAACATACTGGATTAGCCTGGGTGAACTACTACTATCTACGAGCTTGGTGTAACAGGCAGGCTAGTACTGGACTGCAGCTTCTGTAGCCAGGTTGCCCGTCGCTGTTTAGCGTCCAGTGTGAAAGGAGAGGCCGGAGGAGGTCAGTGTGTAGCTGCTGTGAGCAGGAGCGGAGCGAGCCAAGACATCCCTGCGTGTGTTCCTGTTTGCTTCTATTGTTTGCCTGTTTGTTTTGTTTGTTAGCTTGTCAATCTACTCAGTAAACACACACTACAACTGCAGCCGGTGCCAGGGAAAGGTGTGTTTGTTGAGTAAGTGTGTTTGTATCCGTGTGTGTGTGCATATGTCTGTGTGTGTATGTGCATATGTCTGTGTGTGTGTGTGTGTGTGTGTATGCATGTTTGTTTGTGTGTTTGTTGAGTAAGTGTGTTTGCGTGTGTGCTTCTGTGTGTGTGTATGTGAGTGTGTATATGTCTGTGTGTGTATGCATGTTTGTTTGTGTGCATGTGTATATGCCTATGTGCATGTGTTTGTGTGTGTGTGTGTGTGTGTGTATGTGTGTGTGTGTCTTCTTTTTTCCATTCGCTTTCTTTCTTCCTTTCCTCCCTCCCCTCGTTTCCTCATTTTATTTTTTCCTCTTGCCTTCCTCAAGTTGGGAGACGACCATGCGGTTGGAGGAATTTTAATGAAGGTGGCGGCGGTGGATAATATCCCCTGGCCCGCGGGGAGCACTTGTTTGGAAATAATTATCTCTTACAGCTGGTGGAGGCGCAGGGAAAACGCACAGAGACCAAACACATTTGGCACACATTAGCACGCACTTAGCAGGCTGGAGCTGCCTTGCCCCATTGCGAGCCTGCTGACATTCTCTCTCTCTCTCTCTTTCTCTCTCTCTTTTTCTCTCTCTTTCTCTCTCTCTCTCGTTTACTGACGTCTTTCTCCTTCTGCTTAGGCCATCCGTGGAGAAGTCAGACACATGGACTTTGGGGCTCGGCAGGCCCCCCTGTGTTTGCCCTTCATCACCCTAGTGTGTCGTAGCCACGAGGTCAGTGCAGGAATAGAGGAAGAAAAAAGAGAGAGAAAGAGAGAGTGAAAGATAGAAAGATAGAGGGAGGAATAGAAAGAGTAAGTGATGGTGGAAAGGTTTTGTTGTGAAGCTGCTAGGCACTCTGTTTGTGTGGTAACCACGAGGTCAGGAGGAGAGAAAGACAGACAAGAGTGAGAAAAAAAAGGGAGATAGACACAAAGAGAATGACAGGGAAGGGAGAGAGTGTGTGTGAGAGAGAAAAAGACAGACAGAGAGAGGGAGGGAGGAAGAGAGAGGAAGACAGGGAGAGAAAGAAGACAGAAGAGAGGGAAGGAGGAAAGAGGCACTGTGTGTTGTGTGTTAGCCACGAGGTCAACATAAGGAGAGAAAGACAGACAAGAGAGAGAGAAAGAGACACAAAGAGAATGACAGAGAGGGGAGAGAGTGTGTGTGAGAGAGAAAAAGACAGAGAGAGGGAGGGAGGAAGAGAGAGGAAGACAGGGAGAGAAAGAAGACAGAAGAGAGGGAGGGAGGGAAGAGGCACTGTGTGTTGTGTGTTGTGTGTTAGCCACGAGGTCAACATAAGGAGAGAAAGACAGACAAGAGAGAGAGAAAGAGACACAAAGAGAATGACAGAGAGGGGTGTGTGAGAGAAAGAAAAAGACAGAGAGAGGGAGGGAGGAAGAGATAGACAACAGAAGAGAGGGAGAAAGGAGGCACTGTGTGTTTGTGTGGTAGCCACAGGGTCAACATAAGGAGAGAGAGAAAGAGAGAATGACAGAGAGGGGAGAGAGTGTGTGAGAGAGAAAAAGACAGAGAGAGGGAGAGAGGAAGAGTGAGGGAGGGATGGATGGTGGGAGGGTGCTGGTACAGCTATCGCTGCTAGTGCTAGTTGCTAGTTGCTAGCTGCGCTGCGGTTGTCAGGCAAAGAGCAAAGCTCATCCCTCATCTCAGCAGGATGCGGCAGCTCCTGATGCAATCAGGTGCCAATAAGAGGTTAAACTCCCCAGAGAACCTCTGCTCACACACACACACACACAAACACACACACACACACACACACACACACACACACACACACACGTACATACTCACGCACGCACGCACACAGGGAGGAGAAGCCAGTGAGCACCCATTAATCCTAAGGGTAGACGTGTAACAAACACACACACACACAAACATACACACATACATGGGTGCCAACACACACACACACTCGTTCGTATACACTCACTCAAAGTGTCTGTCTCTCTCTCTCTCTCTCTCTCTCTCTCTCTCTCACCCATACATCCATACACCCATACACCCATACACACACGCATACACACACACACTCACACACACACACACACACACACACACACACACACGCACACACACACACTCACACATACACACCCCACAGCAAGGAGTTAAGAATGTGGTGCAATACATTGATCAGAAAGGTGAGGCAGTTGAATTTGACACACATGTGAGTTCACACACACACACCCACACACACACACTTTATCACACACTCTCTCTCTCTCACACACACACACACTTGATCACACACACACACACTTTATCACACACACACACACTCACACTCACCAACACACACTCCCACCTCCACTCTAAATTGCTGACAGAGCCAACACGCGACCCTCAGGTGAGATCAGTTGGAGCTGCAGCTGCTCTGCTAACCCCAAGCCACAGCCTTCAAAGCGGCATCAGAGGGGGGGGAGCGGGGCAGAGGGGTCGAGAGCAGGAGAAGGGAGAAGAAGAAAGAGAGGGATAGAGGCAGGGAGAGAGGGATAGAGGGCTAGAGAGCGAGAGGGAGGGAGGGAGGTCGAGTGAGAGACTTGGAGAGGGACTCGAAAAATGAAAGGAGAAGGAGGATGGGGGCAATCTAACAAGGCCTTGGGAGGCAGCTAAGATGGAGAGAGATGGAGAGATGGAAGGGGAGGGTGGGTGGGTGGGTGGGGAGTGCAAAGGGGATGGGTGGGGAATAGGTGGGGGGGTGGTGGGTGGCAGTCAGTGAGGGAGGGTGAGGGTGTCGTGGCTGTTTCCTGGGAGAGCGAATGAGGTGCTGGCTTGTGTGCCATGTTTTCTTTTTTTTTTTTCTTCCTTCACTCTCTTTTTTTCCTCTCTCTTCTCCTCGCTGTTCCCGTGGCTTCTGTGAAGACTCGGTAATTTACTGGCTGATAGCC
>CM059283.1:14712523-14720023 GCA_030347295.1 Setipinna tenuifilis
GTGTGTTTGTTGAGTAAGTGTGTTTGTGTGTGTACTTCTGTGTGTGTATGCGCGTGTGTGTGCATATGTCTGTGTGTGTGTGTCTGTTTGTGTGCATGTGTGTATATATGTCTGCGTGCATGTGTTTGTGTGTGCGTGCGTCTTATTTTTTCCATTCGCTTTCTCGCTTTCTTTCTTTCCTCCCTCCCCTCGTTTCCTCGTTTTATTTTTTCCTCTTGCCTTCCTCAAGTTGGGAGACGACCATGCGGTTGGAGGAATTTTAATGAAGGTGGCGGCGGTGGATAATATCCCCTGGCCCGCGGGGAGCACTTGTTTGGAAATAATTATCTCTTACAGCTGGTGGAGGCGCAGGGAAAACGCACAGAGACCAAACACATTTGGCACACATTAGCACGCACTTAGCAGGCTGGAGCTGCCTTGCCCCATTGCGAGCCTGCTGACATTCTCTCTCTCTCTCTCTCTTTCTCTCTCTCTTTCTCTCTCTTTCTCTCTCTCTCTCTCGTTTACTGACGTCTTTCTCCTTCTGCTTAGGCCATCCGTGCAGAAGTCAGACACATGGACTTTGGGCCTCTGCAGGCCCCCCTGTGTTTGCCCTTCATCACCCTAGTGTGTCGTAGCCACGAGGTCAGTGCAGGAATAGAGGAAGAAAAAAGAGAGAGAAAGAAAGAGTGAAAGATAGAAAGATAGAGGGAGGAACAGAAAGAGTAAGTGATGGTGGAAAGGTTTTGTTGTGAAGCTGCTAGGCACTCTGTTTGTGTGGTAACCACGAGGTCAGGAGGAGAGAAAGACAGACAAGAGTGAGTAAAAAAAGAGAGATAGACACAAAGAGAATGACAGGGAAGGGAGAGAGTGTGTGTGAGAGAGAAAAAGACAGAGAGAGGGAGGGAGGGAGGAAGAGAGAGGAAGACAGGGAGAGAAAGAAGACAGAAGAGAGGGAAGGAAGGAAAGAGGCACTGTGTGTATAAGGAGAGAAAGACAGACAAGAGAGAGAGAAAGAGACACAAAGGGAATGACAGAGAGGGGAGAGAGTGTGTGTGAGAAAGAAAAAGACAGAGAGAGGGAGGGAGGAAGAGATAGACAACAGAAGAGCGGGAGGAAGGAGGCACTGTGTGTTTGTGTGCTAGCCACAGGGTCAACATAAGGAGAGAGAAAGAGAGAATGACAGAGAGGGGAGAGAGTGTGTGAGAGAGAAAAAGACAGAGAGAGGGAGAGAGGAAGAGTGAGGGATGGATGGATGGTGGGAGGGTGCTGGTACAGCTATTGCTGCTAGTTGCTAGTTGCTAGTTGCTAGCTGCTAGCTGCGCTGCGGTTGTCAGGCAAAGAGCAAAGCTCATCCCTCATCTCAGCAGGATGCGGCAGCTCCTGATGCAATCAGGTGCCAATAAGAGGTTAAACTCCCCAGAGAACCTCTGCTCACACACACACACACACACACACACACACACACACGTACATACTCACGCACGCACGCACACAGGGAGGAGAAGCCAGTGAGCACCCATTAATCCTAAGGGTAGACGTGTAACAAATACACACACACACAAACATACACACATACATGGGTGCCAACACGCACACACACTCGTTCGTATACACTCACTCAAAGTGTCTGTCTGTCTCTCTCTCTCTCTCTCACCCATACATCAATACACCCATACACACACGCACACACACACACACTCACACACGCACCCCACAGCAAGGAGTTAAGAATGTGGTGCAATACATTGATCAGAAAGGTGAGGCAGTTGAATTTGACACACATGTGAGTTCACACACACACACCCACACACACACACTTTATCACACACTCTCTCTCTCACACACACACACACACACTTGATCACACACACACACACTTTATCATACACACACACACACACACTCACACTCACAAGCACACACTCCCACCTCCACTCTAAATTGCTGACAGAGCCAACACGCGACCCTCAGGTGAGATCAGTTGGAGCTGCAGCTGCTCTGCTAACCCCAAGCCACAGCCTTCAAAGCGGCATCAGAGGGGGGGGAGCGGGGCGGAGGGGTCGAGAGCAGGAGAAGGGAGAAGAAGAAAGAGAGGGATAGAGGCAGGGAGAGAGGGCTAGAGAGGGAGAGGGAGGGAGGGAGGGAGGTCGAGTGAGAGACTTGGAGAGGGACTTGAAAAATGAAAGGAAAAGGAGGATGGGGGCAATCTAACAAGGCCTTGGGAGGCAGCTAAGATGGAGAGAGATGGAGAGATGGAAGGGGAGGGTGGGTGGGTGGGTGGGGAGTGCAAAGGGGATGGGTGGGGAATAGGTGGGGGGTGGTGGGTGGCAGTCAGTGAGGGAGGGTGAGGGTGTCGTGGCTGTTTCCTGGGAGAGCGAATGAGGTGCTGGCTTGTGTGCCATGTTTTCTTTTTTTTTTTCTTCCTTCACTCTCTTTTTTTCCTCTCTCTTCTCCTCGCTGTTCCCGTGGCTTCTGTGAAGACTCGGTAATTTACTGGCTGATAGCCACATCGCCGGCAGCGGCGCATAAATTCACCTCATCACTATTAAACCAAGGGTACACAAAGGACTCCCCTTATGAGAGAGGGAGAGAGAGAGAGGGAGAGAGAGAGAGAGAGAGAGAGAGAGGGAGGGAGAGAGAGGCAGAGAGAGAGGGAGAGAGACAGAAAGAGAGAGGGAGAGAGAGACAGAAAGAGAGAGAGAGAAGGATGGAGCTTAAGTTAGGAAGGACAAGTGAAGACAGGGCTTTAAAAAAAAAAGAAATGAAACGTAAAGAGAAACAGGCAGGGCATCAGAGAGTCCTACGGTCAGGCAGTGGGGCGGTCGGGCGGTGAGTTGGCAACGTGTTAGTGAGCTGGAGCATGTCAACAAGCGCAGCGGTGGCGATGGGCTGTGAGAGGTGACTGGAGGGATGTAACAGCAGCCGTTTCCCCGGTCCTGTCCTGTCCTGTCCTGTCCGCCGTGGGTGAGTCATGGAGCAGAGCCATGTCCCCCGGCTACCCTGGGGCTCTGGGCTAAGTGGCTCTAAGTGTTGCACTCACTCCCCATGTCTCGACTGCACTGCTGCCCGTCTCTCTCTCTGTCTGAGTCCCTCTCTCTCTGTCACCGAGTCTCTCTCTCTCTCTCTCTGTCTCTCTCTCTCTCTGTCTGAGTCCCTCTCTCTGTCACTGAGTCTGTCTGTCTTTCTTTCTCTCTCTTTCTCTCTCTCTCTCTGTCTGAGTCTCTCTCTCTTTCCGTCACCTAGTCTCTCTCTCTCTCTCTCTCTCTCTCTCTCTCTGTCTGAGTCCCTCTCTCTGTCACCGAGTCTGTCTGTCTTTCTTTCTCTCGCTCTCTCTTTCTGTCACTCAGTCTCTCTCTGTCACAGTCTCTTGCTCTCTCTCTCTGCCTCTCTCGTGCTCTTATGCTATTTTTCTTTCTCTCTTTCTCTCGTTCTATCTGCCTCTCTCTCTCTCTCCTCTCTGTCTAAGCCTTGAGTCCCCCTCCATCTCTCTGAGTCTCTCTCTCGTTCTCTCTCCCTCTCTGTCTAAGTCCCCTCTCTTTCTCTCTCTCTCTCTCTCTCTCTCTCTCTCTCTCTCTCTCGTATCTCCCTCTGCTAATGTCTCACACTTGGTCGGTGTCTGACTGACAGACTGACTGACTGGCTGGCTTGCTGTTGGTGCGATTGTGAGCCTCAGGAATGCATCAGTCTCATGTTTATGTCTGCCTGCCCGTCTGCACCAGAGTGGCTACATCTTTGCTTCTTTTTTACTGCTGTCTGTCTGTGTCTGCATCCATCTCTCCCTCTCTTTCTCTCTCTCTCTCTCTCTCTCTCTCTCTCTGTCTCTCTCCATGCCTGCATCTTTCTCTGTGTCTCCATCTTACACACTCACACACTCACACACGCATACAAGGATATAAGGATACAAAGAGGTACATGCATAGGTACTTTCATTCTATAGTCGGAAGTCGTCCGCCTATAGGGTGGGTTGCGAAGCGCCCGAGTTAATTATAATCCGACGTGTCTCCCATATTTTCTGCCGATCTTCGTAAGAGGCATCTTAAGTGGGGCGCTAATGAAAAGCAGGACGGAAAATAAATGGATCTGAATTAGAAGCCAAACAATATCCAGACAAGGTTCCCTGTGGATATTAGCATACTTTATCGCATCTAATGCAATTTTCTTGGATGTTCGGTCTATAAAAAGCAAGGCTCTAATTAATTTAGAGACGTGGCGATGAAATTAAAGTAAAAAATCTTCAGCAGATAAACACATTTTTTTTTTTATGAACGATTCATTCTGACTACTGACAGAATCAGCCTGTGACATTGTGAAAGCAAAGAGGGAACCATTTTATAAAAGCTGAGCTTGGGGAAGTGTGAAAGATTGATCAATAGATTCATTGATCAGTTGATTGATTGACAGGACACCAAGAAAGGCAAAAAAAAAGAGAAAAGAGGCCTCACCTCGACTTGGTGGCCCACACACTTAACCTGAGGGTACGTAGTAATGAACAGCTGATCGATTGGTTAGTATGTGACTGCATGCATGCATATACATGTGGCTGAGTTGGGTTTTTTTCTGAGAGTGCATATATTTCTGCATGAAAGATGGAGAGAAATGTTTGTGTAATGAAACACCTCAGATTCACATGGTTTGCTTTTGGGCATTCCATCCATTGGCAAGACTAGTCAGAATTGATAGGAAAATGAATTGTCAGGAAATGATAGTCTAATGAAATTGCCAGGAATTGATGAATGAAATTGATGAATTGTCTAATGAAATACAGAGCAATGATTAGTGAAAGGCCTTTTGCCAGATTGATTAGGAGCTTACACTGTGGTAAAGGTTTGCAGTTCAACAGGAAAGCAACTTGAAGCACACTACCACAAAAAAAAACAAGAGAGATGGGTGTCAGGAAATTCTGTAACAGTCCCAGAAGTAGCCCAGATGAACCTGAACCAAAAGCAGAGATACCTGAAAATGGACTCTGTGCATTCGACCTAGTTGAGAGAAGAATGCACAGAGAACTCCATAGAGAGGAATGAGGGAAAAAAATCTAAAAGAATGGTGTACCAAACTTGTAGGATCCTATCCTAAGGAGACCTCCTAGGAGCCTTTTCTAAGGAGGATTTAGAATGTTAACGCTGCCAAAGCTGTTGTAACAAAGTACTGCGGAAAAGGTCTAAATTTATATATAAATAGGATACATAGGGTATACTCTGTAAGGTTGATGGGTCTGTAGAAATGTGAAGAAGATTGAATGAGTTTGTGTGTGTGTGTCTGTGAGCGTGAGTGTTTAAATGTGAGAACTAGCATGTGTTTGTGTGTTCGCGTGTGCATATGCTTGTGCGTGTATGTGTGTGCTGGCCTGCCTGTCTGCATGTCCGTGTGTGTGTGTGCCTGTGTACATGTACATGTACATGTGTGTGTGTGTGTGTGTGTGTGTATGTGTGTGCTTGCCTGCCTGCCTGCATGTGCGTGTGTGTGTCTGTGTGTGTGTGAGTATGTGTATGCCTGCCTGCCTGTCTATTCATGTGTGCGTGTGTGTACCTACATACCTGTGTGTGTGTGTGTGTGTGTGTCTGTGAGCGTGAGTGTGTTTAAATGTGAGAACTAGCATGTGTTTGTGTGTTCGCGTGTGCATATGCTTGTGCGTGTATGTGTGTGCTGGCCTGCCTGTCTGCATGTCCGTGTGTGTGTGTGCCTGTGTACATGTACATGTACATGTGTGTGTGTGTGTGTGTATGTGTGTGCTTGCCTGCCTGCCTGCATGTGCGTGTGTGTGTCTGTGTGTGTGTGAGTATGTGTATGCCTGCCTGCCTGTCTATTCATGTGTGCGTGTGTGTACCTACATACCTGTGTGTGTGTGTGAGTGTGTGTGTGTGTGTGTGTGTGTGTGTGGTAGCTGACTGTCTGATGAATGAAAGGTGGATGGCCCTGCTTCTGCGGGTCCGTGGGCTGGGGGCTGTCTGGCCCTTTAATGATAGATGTGAAGAAGCCACTTCCAGCGGGAGGAGGAAGAAGACAATTACTGCCATGTTGATGTCGTGCCCCCCCCTCCTCTCCTCTCCTCTCCTCTCCTCTCCTCTCCTCTCCTCTCCTCTCCTCTCTGCTCTCAGGTCAAAGACAGACAGCGAGACAGCGCAAAGACAAAGACAGAAAGAGAGAATAAGAGAGAGAGAGAGAGTGAAAGATAGAGAGAAAAAGTGAAAGAAAGAAAGAGAGATTAAAAGAGTAAAAGAGAGAGCCAGTAAAAGAGAGAGAGAGAGAAAGTGAAATAAAGAAAGAGATTAAAAGAGTAAAAGAGAGACAGTGAAAGAGAGAGAGAGAGAAATGGAGTGGGAGGGGGGGTGAGGCGAAAGGTAAGCTGATAGGGAAAAATATGACTGAAAGGTGAGTATTATCGTGTCATCCTCGTGTGTGTGAGTGCGCTAACGTGTGTGTGTGTGTGCAGGTGTGTGCACGTATGTATCTGCGCACATATGTATCTGTGCACAACTGTGTGTGTATGTGGTGTGGTGAGTTGTGTGTGTGTGTTTGTGCAGCTGTGTGAGCATGCATATGTGTGTGCATGCGCGTATGTGTGTGTGTGTGCATGTGTGTGTCTGTGTGTGTGTGCATGTGTCTGTATGTAAGAACAAATGAGGGAACCTGTCGGGACAGGGGCGTGGGGGACAATGAGATGTCAGGGACTCCACAATGTGATCATCATGAGTATTAATAGGAGGCTTCTGAAGGGAAATAGAAAGAACGAGAGAGAGAGAGACAGACAGACAGAGAGAGAGAGAAAGAGAGAGACAAACAGACAGAGAGAGAGCGAGAGAGAATGAAAATGAGAACGAGAAAGATAAGAGAGCAAAATAAAGAAAGATAGTGTGTGTGGGGTGGGGGGGGTGGGGGGGGGCAGGGACAAAAGCAGCCCAGGTGTGATGAGGAGATGAAGCAGGGGCTGGGGGGGGGGGGGGGGGGGGGGGGGGGCGTTGGCGTATTTGGGGTGGGATGAGGTGGTGAGGTGGAGGAAGGGGGGGGGGGTGGGCAGCTGATGTCTGGTGGGGAACGGGGTCAGGGTGATGGATGCTCATGCCTCCCGAGAGTAGGGGTGGGGGTGGGGGGGCTGTAGGTGTTTGGGGGGGTGGAGGGGGGGTGATAGGCGATCCGGGGGATCCGTATTTGTCGCCGGTGCTGGCGGACACAATGGCGACATTGTGCGATAATTAAGTATCGTGCGCGGAGATGCATTAGGCCTGTCGCACTATCGCTCACACCGCCTGGACGGATGGCATGCTAAGAAACGAGAGAGCAGAGATAGAGAGAGAAAGAGAAAGAGAGAGAGGAGGAGAGATAGAGAGAGAGAGAGAAAAGGAGGAGGAGAGAGATAGAGAGCGGAGGCCAGTGTTGTAGGGGAGGACATTAACACGCATACACAATTACTACACAAGACAAATGTGTCGACAGAGAAAGGCAGGGACAGGCACACACACACACACACACACACACACACACACACACACACACACGCATGAAAAAAAGCAAATGTGG
>CM059283.1:14730023-14732523 GCA_030347295.1 Setipinna tenuifilis
CTTAGTCTATATCTCTCTTTTTTAATTTCCCTTCCTCTCTCAGTCTGTCTGTCCCCCTTTTATTCCCCACTTTCTCCTCTTAGTCTATATCTCTCTATTCCCTCTATTCCCACTCAATACCTGACTCTTTCTGATTCCTCCTCTCCATCCATCACTTCTGTTTTACGTATAGGATCTATCTCTCTCATCCCTTCTCCTCTTTCTTGGCCTATGCCTCTTTTAATCTATCTTTCCGCTTTTCTCTTTTCCCCCAACTTCTGTCTATTTATCTCCCTTTTCCTCCAACTGTTCCTGCTTTCTCTCCACCTTTTGTCTCCATCACTCTGGGCGGCCCAGTGAGCCGCGCTATTGGACAGCTCGTTGCCGGAGTCCCGGGCGGTGTATTGAGTGAGCCGCGCTATTGGACGGCTCGTTGCCGGAGTCCCGGTGGTGGTATTGTGTGACGCTTATAAATGCCTCGCCGCGGGACACTCACAACAGGGGGCTGACCTACCAGACACGCAGGACTCTGTGCTGAACACTAGTTGAGACCGCTCACACACACACACACACACACACACACACACACACACACACACACACACACACATCTGGTCAATGCCATGCACTAAAGACCACACATACACACACATATACACACACAAACACACACACACACACACACACACACACACACACACACACATCTGGTCAACGCCATGCACTAAAGAACATACATACATACACACACACACACACACACACACACACACACATCTGGCCATTGCCATGCACTGTAGAGCACACACACACATACATACACACCTGGTCAGTGCTAGCTGAAGAGTACACACACATACACACACACACACCTGGTCAGCGCTATGCACTGAAGAGCAAGACATGACATGAAGCAGGCTGTGACACCCAAGGGGCCTTGATATGGAGCAAAAGTGTGTACTTGGAAAAATAAGAGTGTGTTTGTGTGTGTGTGTGTGTGAGTGTGTGTGTGTGTGTGTGTGTGTGTGTGTGTGTGTGTGTGTGTGTGTGTGTGTGTTTTGTGTGTGTCTATGTGTGTGTGTGTGTGTGTGTGTGTGTGTGTGTAAGTAGTTGCCTGTGTGCATATTAGTCCTAATGTACTGTAATATGTGTGAATATGGCAATGTATCTGTGTGTGCCAAGGAAGGTGAGGCTGTGCAATTTGTTAAGGGCAAAATTGCTGATTATCTATTGTCGACGATTGTGCGATTTATTCATCCCCTCCCCACCCCACCCCACCCCCCCATCCCCACCCCACCCCCATCCCTCCCCACACACACACACACACACACTGTGCAAATGAAACAGCATCCCCCCCCAGATTGATTTCCACCGCGTACAAATTACAGCCGGCGTTTATTCGTCAAATCTCCATGGCTTACTTCCTGTTTCTAGGGACTTAGGCAGCCTATTTTTATCACAGCTCCAGATAAATAATCAGCACCAGAGAACCCATATGAGGACAGAACAGCATCAGTCAGTCTGCTCCGATGCATGGTTAAGATCCAAATGAGGACTAAGTGGCTCAGTTCAGAGCTTTTTTTTTTGTTATTGGTCTAATAGTGCTGTTATACAAGCGTGTCAACCATCATCATAGGTAGTCTTTAAAACTGACAGTTGCAAGCTTAAGTGAAATTAAACGCTATCCATCCAAATCAGATGAAAACTCAAAACTGTTTCGAAGAACTGTCAGTTTGCCAGAGTAGTCAGTCACAAGGCATAAGAATGTTAGATTTGTTAATATAGGGAGACAGTAGAGAGATAGACAGTAGTTGCAATCAGTACAATATCAAACAGGCAAAGATATACACATAATCCTCTAACTATGGTTGTTTATGTCACATGCAATATACTGCTTCCTGCTTTGGGCGTTTTTGTTGAAGGAATGACTTGTGGGCTTGATGGGAGACTCAGCAGCCATTATTGACTGATGACCAGCAGTTGGATCTGTTACCTGCATGGCCCTTACAGGTGTCCAGAACAGGGGTCTAGTGGTAAAATCAGAGGTGGGTAAACTATGAATATGGTGATCACGGTGAGGGGGATGCACGGTGCAACACGAGATGTTTTAAATTGACATGCAAAACATGTTTGAACAGTCCCAGTGCATTTTATTGACCTCTAGTGCACATATAGATGACATAGTGTGCTTTTGTGTTAAGAATGTTGTGTTGAATTGTGGATGAATAAACGGTATTTATAGGTGAATAAACTCTGTTGATAGTTGGATAAAGTCTTTTTTTGGAATTTGAAAGGTGGGTAAACTCCCCTTACTTGCGTTTATCCTCCACAGGCTGGGGTGACCAGCCGCTCGCACTTTACTTCATTTTGTACAGAGGGTCTGGCGCAGGTCTCATTAAAATGTCTGGTTGTAGGCAGAATCCTTCCTATGCAAATCAGCGCACAGAGCGAGTGCAAAACATGCAAACAGCCCGCCCTGCACAGCCAAAACCACCCTTGTGCTCTGAACACATACATACTA
>CM059283.1:14737523-14750023 GCA_030347295.1 Setipinna tenuifilis
GAGTCAGGGGTTCTGAAATGTCGGTTTCATTAAAGAGGTTTTAAAGGTCTTTCTTTCTCTCTGTTTTTGACTTTCTTTCTTTCATTCTTTCTTTCTTTATCTTTCTTTTTTCTCTCTGTCTCTCTCTCTCTCACACACACACACAGACACACACACACACACACATATACGCCTAAACCTTTCCCCTTTCGTTCACTACCTCTATGCACTTATACTTTGAACTCCCAGGTTTTCCTCTCTCCACATTTCCCCCTCTCTTCTTCCTCCCTCTCTGTGTTTAGAGCCCAAATTCACATCACAGACTCCCATCACATCTCCAACCACACTCAAGGTCCCCCAGGACTCCATCTTCCTCTCCTTGACTGTCTGCCATCCCACAGGCACCCAGTCACATCTTCTGATTCACTGACCCATCCTTTCATTTGCACATCATACACACGTAGTACACACACAGACACACACACACACACACACACACACACACACACTTACACACAGACATGCAGACACACAGACACACACACAGACTCTCAGACACACAGACACACACGCACAGACGCTCAGACACACACACACACACACACACACACACAAACACACACACACACACACACACACACACACTAAAACACAAACACACTGACTCCGTGCGCAATCAATAGTTCACATATCAGATTCATTCATCTTTAATTGCATTCGGCTCTGATGTTATTCACACGCAGGCTTTAAGGGACAGTGATGAATAGTGATGAATGGTGATGGGGTGACTGGGCAGGGGAAAGCAATCCCCTCCCGCTGCACAGCCCAACGCTTCGCTTCGCAAGCCGCTGAAATGAGGCATTTCGTTAACATGTCTGAGACGCATCAACAGCGGCACGCAACGACTTGCCAAATCAGCCTTTTATATAAGTTATACAGGCATGCAAGTTCAGTGAGTGAGATGAGTGGAGAGGAGAGGAGAGGAGAGGAGAGGAGAGGAGAGGAGAGGAGAGGAGGGAATGGGCCAGAAGGGAGGGAGGTAAAAAAAAAGAAGGCGAGTGAGAGAGTGAGTGAGTGAAAGAGAGAGAAAAAGACAGAGCGAGAGAAGGAGAGAATCATGGGCTTCACTTCAATGGAAATCTCACACTGCTGTCAACAGGTTTTGATGAGGAAGTGTTCGTGTGGGCAGGGGGAAAAAACTCACTAGCTCAGAGACTGAAAAGACGTCACTCCAAAAATCTCAGCACACAACTCACTACACGGCATACAATACCGAATAAAAGGATTTGATTACATTTACTGGCACAAAAATACAGAGAGAGTTAGAGAGAGAGAGACATAAAGGGAGAGAGAGACATAGAGAGAATACATGCAGCTGGAATGTATGCACAAACACAAGCACGTAGTCACATACATAAACAAACATCCACACACACACAAACACACACACACACACACTGACACAGACACACATAACACGCGCGCGCACACACACACACACACACACACACACACACACACACACACACACACACACACACACACACACACACACAAACCCCTTTCTGTTCAGATATGAGTGCTGTGCCATGGAGTGTGAATGCTCCTTCACAGTGCTTAAAAACCTCTGATTGACCAAAATGTTCCGAGTCGATAGGCATTCAATAAGGCAAAGCACTGAGCACCACGGTGCAGGTCAGCCACAGTGTTTTGTCAATCTGCTGACATTTTCCACGCGGATGGGAAGCAAACGATTTTTCATTCTTTTACTGCTCCTCTGTTTGTCCTGTGAGCAGACATTAAACCGCTTGGTGTGTGTGTGTGTGTGTGTGTGTGTGTGTGTGTGTGTGTGTGTGTGTGTGTGTGTGTGTCACAACACCCTGCAATGAAATAAGAATAAACACCCCCGCTCCTGCATTGCGACGTTGCATGCGTTCAATGAGGGTGTGTGTGTGTGTGTGTGTGTGTGTGTGTGTGTGTGTGTGTGTGCGTTCAATGCGGGTCATATCAATCCCATTGCGACAATGCCACTCCTGACCCCCTCATCTCATTTCATTTCATGTTTTGTTCTTTTACAGGGGGACAGCTGGCAGAATGAGATGTTCGAGGGATTATTTTAAACAGATCTCTTTTTCTGCTTTTTTTTCTCCTCCTCCCCTCCCCATACCTAACCACTTTAGATGAGCTGTGCAAAAAACCTGTTTTGATCTTCAATCCCTGCCTGTAATTGCAGTAACGTGGGAACAGGTATTTTTTCTCCCTCTTCTTCTTTCACTCTCTCATCCAACTTCTCTCTCTCTCTCTCACTCACTCTCTGTCTCTCTTTCTCTGTCTCTCTCTTTTTTTCTCACACACACTGACTCTCTCATTCGCCTCATTTAATTTGTGCAAAGACAACCACCCGCTCTATCTGTCTCTCCTCCCCACCCACGCAATTCCGCAAATTGCAATTCCGAGGTGCTTTATTGAAGTCTATGATTAGCGAACTATTACACCTCCAGAGACAAGCAGCAAACACTTGAGGGGGGCCGGTGCAGAAGTAGGATTGATCAAGCAGCACATATTGTGTTAGATCTCCCAAGCACCGGCCGGCGCAAGGCTGCAGGAGAGGAGAGGAGAGGAGAGGAGAGGAGAGGAGAGGAGTTGGGAGATCGAGCTGCAACCTGAGGCCAAGGACACAGGGGTTAGGAGGAGTGTGAGCTCTTTCTTTTTCTCTTTCTCTCTCTCTTTCTCTCTCTCTCTCTCTTTCTCTCTCTCTCTCTTTCTCTCTCTTTCTCTCTCTCTCACACTCTCTTTCTCTTACTCTTTCTCTCTCTCTCTCTCGTCTCTCTCTCTCTCTCCTCTTTCTTTCCTCTCTCTTTCTCTCTTTCTGACACACACACATACACACACACACACACACACTCAACACTGAAAAGAAATGAAATATGTATACTACACAGATATGATGAAAAAAATGAACAAACGTGGAGAAGCAAAAAAAAAAAAAAATCACATCAAATGCCAGAAAAAAAAAACAGCACCCAATAAAAAAAAAACACGCACATCACAAATACAGAGTCAGTTGGAAAGAAATGAGACTCAAGACACATATGAAAAAGCGAAATGAAAAAGAAGATGCAAGCACAGCTGCATAGAGATGGAGGAGGATGGCGCATATCCCCCTACAAACAACACACACTGTGGGAGCCTTATGAAAGGCATTTTGAAATCACCCTCGCTTACTTTCTTTCTTTCTCTCTCTCACTCTCTGTCTCTCTCTCTCTCTCCCTCGCTCTGTCTCTCTCTCTCTCTCTCTCTCTCTCTCTCTCTCCCTCCCTCTCTCTGTCTCTCTCTCTCTCTCTGTCTCTGCGATGTGACACAAGAGCCCTATTTTATGAGTGGAGGCAGGACTGAGAGCTGACGTGAAATGGACATGTGAAAGGCTCTAATGGGAATTCTTTCACTTGCGCTAGAGTGTTCGGGAGAAAGTGCCTGTATCGCTCACGGTAAAAAAAAAAAAAAATTACTCATCTTAAAATAGCAGCACTGTGGAGTTAGGGTTTCAAAACTCTGCAAAGTTAGTGCCTGCAAAAACCAGCAAAAAAAACTGAACAGAACATGACTCTTTTTGTTGGTGAGGTTGTTGACAACATCCTGATGTGAAGCATATTACTCCGTTTTTGTAGTGTGTTCTGCTCCAGAACCTCAGGACAAGCCAACAGGAATAACAGGTGCAGGGTCATGCAGAGACCTTCAAAGAAGCAGGGGACAATTTTTAAAAAAAGGGGTACATGGAACAAGATTTGTAAGCATGTAAACTTCATTTACAGCTAAAAAAATGAATTCCAACAACCAGTAGCGCCGGCAGGGTTGGATTTGGTAGTATGCACAAGTAGGCTAGTGTTTACTTACTTATTTATTTTTTGTATTTTTATTTAAAAGGGACAATACACAATAATCAACATTTTCCAGTCGGATTAAAAAATTGTTAATGTGCCAGAGTTAGCAAAGTAGCTAATTTCCATCTCTAGTCCCTTGGCAGGTCAGTATAAAACAGCAATAATGAAAATAAAAAGCGATCCTTGGAATTTTTATTATGGACAGTTGAAAACCTCTCCACAATAAATTTCACTTTGTAATGTAACTACTGACACTGTTTAATGGCCACTTTTTATTCAGGCCTATAAGCTCATGTAAAACTTTGTACAGGCTATAGTTTTGTAAAACACTGCTTAGCCAAATCTACAACAACATGAATGACCCCAAACTTAGTCAGGTCATTTAGCCAACATGTTTTTTATCTATGGCATAAAGAAGGTAAAGAAGTGGGGCAGAGGACTGACAGCCTAAAATGGAGGTGGTAAAGATGGCAGTCAGGACCACTATGCTAATCACAAAACTGTTTTAGAACGTTTCTTACAGATGCTTCTGCTTACCAAATAATACACTCAAGTTTATAATCAATGCATGTCTGCTGCTTCCAAAACTAGTACATTTCATTTGCTTTAAAGAAGTGTTCTGCTGGTTGGCATGCACATCCTTGCGAATGAGACCAATAAGTTGTTTCATTCCATTACGGCTAGCGTAACTTCAACATAACTTAAACTTTATATTTTCTGGCCTTAGCTGAATAGTAGTAGTAAGTAAAATAACCTTACTTTGCTCCTCACTGTCTCCTGCACCACTGTCGAATGTCCACCTTGTGCATGCAAGTGGGACTTCACATCAATATGTGACATCACTGATTGGTGGCCGAAAGGTACTTTCATTTACACAGACAGGTATTATTTCAGAAATGTCAGGGTTTTTTTTAATTATGAAGTGAGACATTTTATAGTTTGTTGTTTGAAAGGTCACAAACAGGCCCTCTTAAACAGGCTCTTTGGGCAATAAAGGGCAAAAGGGCAGTGGGCCAAGCCTCCAAAGCTGCCCCCTCCCTGTGTAGGCTACTGATGGTATTTACTAATATATACCATATTTGTCGAACAATTCACACTTTGAATTTTCTATTTTCAGTTTTTTTAGGTTGTATGCTTAACGGTTTGTGTCATTGTACCATCAGTTGAGACACAGAATAGCAGATTTTGTGACAGTGACAGACCTTAGACTGTCTCAGAGCCCGTGAAGATGGAGTGCTGTGGCTGTTTTGCAAATGTCCTGAGGGCTGCCTTTGCCAGTCTGGGGAACAGGATTAAGCAGCCAGGAGTGAGACAGAGATGATGCAATTACCGCATCTCTAAGATACAGGCCGTCTGGAAGCTCGGTAAAGAAGTGGGGCAGAGGACTGACAGCCTAAAATGGAGGTGGGTAAAGATGGCAGTCAGGACCACCAAAAACAAAATAAGAAGAGCTAAGCTTCAGGGCCCTCTGGGGCGGACTTGTGGAAATGAGTGTGGGGTGATTAGCAGAGAGGTGAACAGCAGGAGAAAATTAACACCATTCTTTGGGACTTTCAGAAAAAAAATGCAAGGCCCAGAGGGTCAGGCAGAGAGCCCAGAGGATGGATAACATGGATAACAATAAAAAAGGGAAAGTTATGACTTTCACTGAGGACCCCAAGAGTGCCAAAGTCCCACAGGGGCCAGTGGAGGCACAGGTTGAAATCAGCAGTGGTCATAGGAACAGGACCAACGTTCCAAGTAAGAACATGAGGAACATAAAGCACACGAAGGAACATAAATCTATGGTAAATGAAAAGATGGTTAACGATATTTTGTTCCTACCCTTTCTGTAGCCAGTTGTCCCCTTGGAGGCAAAAAGGACACTGTGAAATGTGGCAGGATATGGTCTTGGAAGGAATGCCAGTGGTCCAGGTCAAAGTGGAAAAAGCCTACGTGAATCTGGGGGAAAACAGTAATAGAACACCATGCAGAACATGTGAATATTATGAACAGAATATAGTGTGATCAACACAGCATCAATCAAACAATGTTATCTACAGTATGTTTACAGTTTTTCTCAGTCGCTTTGGTACTTTTCTCACAACACTATTAACATTTGCGCAGCAGTTAGTGCATTTCTCAAAACAGTTAGTGCAAACTGCAAAACCTAGTGGATAACCTGCAAAAGCACGTCACTTGCTCAAAATGGATAGTCCATTCCTCAAAAGCAAGTATTCATATCAATGAAACTTCCAGTGCCATCAAAATGAGAAGTCTTGACATCATGTTTATGAACAAGATAGTCAAATGGCTTTGTCATGTTTTCATTATGACAATTACTTCTCTTAGTGTTTTCCAATGCAGGAAAAAAAAGGTTAGAACTCATTGACACTACCTGAAAATGCTCAAGACAGCACTATACACTACCTGTACAGCCATTTTACAGAAAACTACAGTAAACAGTACACGTTGCTGTAGGTAGGGGAGTGAGTACAAGACACTGAATACGTACATTTCCTATTTTTACTGTATATGCTCTTTGCAATTCTACAGCATTGTGCAAAAGAAAAATACAATACAGTCACTTATTTAGAACAAACATAAGAAACACCCTTTTGGTAGAGCTGTGCACAAATGTGAACAACATACGTAACAGTACATATTGTAACTGAAAATAGGTAAATCATTCTGGCACATGCAGACGTTCCTGTCTGTCTAGCCATATATTTTCATCTACATCACAACGGATATCATCCCTGGCAATGCAGCGAGAAAAGTGTCTCCTGGAGTGGTGAATCCACCGTCTGCATGACTCTGCTGCAGCAAAGCAGACCATTTACAGTGCTGAACATTAGAGTATACATACAAGACATGTTTTACCTGTACATACTGGTGACGGTTGAACTAATAGTTATGAGAATTTACATTCTGATCTGAGAAAAGCACCAACGCAACTGAGAAAAACTGTAATACTTCACACACCTCCTTGTGAGTAAAAGCTTAAGTTCACCTGAGAGCAACTGTTCAATTTAGGAGACATTTCCAGCAAAAAAAATTATAAAGAAAGGTATAAAATTTGCTTGACAGAATTTGATAACTAGTTCAACAATTTTGTATGTAATGACTCAAGCAATAAAACTAAGACTATTAGTTTTATTGGGAATGACTATTCAGCATCCACAAGTATAGTTCATTTTGACTGACATGACATAAGCAAATGAAAATGTTAAAAAACAACATTGTATTGTATAAAAGCAACTGACACATGTCCAAAAGCATTTGCAGTTTGTTCAGAGGAAGGAGAAATTGCTATTATGAGGTGCACAAATGACTAAATGTTGTGGAGGTTGAACTAATAGTTAATTACTAATTATTAATAGTAATTACAGTTTTTCTCAGTTGCTTTGGTGCTTTTCTCAGATCAGAAAGTAAATTCTCATAACTATTAGTTCAACCTCCACAACATTTAGTCATTTGTGCACCTCATAATAGCAATTTCTCCTTCCTCTGAACAAATTGCAAATGCTTTTGGACATGTGTCAGTTGCTTTTATACAATACAATGTTGTTTTTTAACATTTTCATTTGCTTATGTCATGTCAGTCAAAATGAACTATACTTGTGGATGCTGAATAGTCATTCTCAATAAAACTAATAGTCTTAGTTTTATTGCTTGAGTCATTACATACAAAATTGTTGAACTAGTTATCAAATTCTGTCAAGCAAATTTTATACCTTTCTTTATAATTTTTTTTGCTGGAAATGTCTCCTGAATTGAACAGTTGCTCTCAGGTGAACTTAAGCTTTTACTCACAAGGAGGTGTGTGAAGTATTACAGTTTTTCTCAGTTGCGTTGGTGCTTTTCTCAGATCAGAATGTAAATTCTCATAACTATTAGTTCAACCGTCACCAGTATGTACAGGTAAAACATGTCTTGTATGTATACTCTAATGTTCAGCACTGTAAATGGTCTGCTTTGCTGCAGCAGAGTCATGCAGACAGTGGATTCACCACTCCAGGAGACACTTTTCTCGCTGCATTGCAAGGGATGATATCCGTTGTGATGTAGATGAAAATATATGGCTAGACAGACAGGAACGTCTGCATGTGCCAGAATGATTTACCTATTTTCAGTTACAATATGTACTGTTACGTATGTTGTTCACATTTGTGCACAGCTGTACCAAAAGGGTGTTTCTTATGTTTGTTCTAAATAAGTGACTGTATTGTATTTTTCTTTTGCACAATGCTGTAGAATTGCAAAGAGCATATACAGTAAAAATAGGAAATGTACGTATTCAGTGTCTTGTACTCACTCCCCTACCTACAGCAACGTGTACTGTTTACTGTAGTTTTACGTAAAATGGCTGTACAGGTAGTGTATAGTGCTGTCTTGAGCATTTTCAGGTAGTGTCAATGAGTTCTAACCTTTTTTTCCTGCATTGGAAAACACTAAGAGAAGTAACTGTCATAATGAAAACATGACAAAGCCATTTGACTATCTTGTTCATAAACATGATGTCAAGACTTCTCATTTTGATGACACTGGCAGTTTCATTGACATGAATACTTGCTTTTGAGGAATTGACTATCCATTTTGAGCAAGTGACGTGCTTTTGCAGGTTATCCACTAGGTTTTGCAGTTTGCACTAACTGTTTTGAGAAACGCACTAAATGCTGCGCAAATGTTAATAGTGTTGTGAGAAAAGTACCAAAGCGACTGAGAAAAACTGTAATAAGCATGCTCCATTCTTTTTTGTAGGCCCCGTACCAGTGATGGGAATGAGTGCATGGATGGCCAAAGAGAAGGACCTTTGATTTCGCCCCCTGCGAAGAGATCAACACCTTCCGTCCGTACCCACTTGAACAAGTCAAAAACACAACTTAATATAAGTATCAAATCTGATCTAAGGTGTGCATGTTGTTCTGTTTTGTGATTGTTGTTTTTAACTTTGCTTATTTGACTTTTTTCTGCTAATTTGACTGAATGAATGCATAATCTGGCCTATTTTTACACTGTGGCACAGGATACAGGAATAGAGGTGGATATCCGTCCCAGTACCTCACACCCGCTGGCACCCGCTAGGCAGCCAGAGCCAACTGCCACATCTACTCACGTCTTTCATTATGTTCGCTAGCACTTTATAATAACCATGGCCTATAAATGGTACATTATTGGTTAATAATGTTTTACCTAAAATATTTGGCCTATTTAAAATTTAATAATGGTTAATAATTAACATCAAAACTGTTTATAAACATTATTAAATTAACTATTATGAATATACAACTCCTGATTTTCCCTGGGGGTTATTTGCATATTGGGTAATTAATTTAAATAAAGTATTTTAAAATCAAAGATGATGCTTGTTTCCTTCAGTCTCACACCTACTGTAGTCTATGTGTGTGCTACTTAATGGCCATTGTTTTGGGAATAACAACCCTTAACATGCTCAGGTATCATTACATTACACATCAATTATATCGTACCAAATATTGCTGTGACACTGTACCTCAAAAAAATGACACGTTGTTTGACAAGTGTTGCTTTAAGTGTTGTCATTTTGTTGAGTGGATTGCCATCTCATTTGTCCCTATGCTTTTTAACTTGTCAGTGCTGTGTTGATTTGTATGCTCTAATAATAAAAGGAGCCAATTAAATTACATTTAAAAAGGCTTATTAGGGAAAAGGGCTGCACAAAGAATGACAGTCATGAATACACACACATACACACACACACACACACACACACACACACACACACACACAGTTAATTTACAGTGTTGATCACCCAAAGGCACTGGCAGACGCCACCTCACATCCTCAGCCTAATTACATGGCAACAGTGAAGAGTGAATAGATAGCATCTTACATCCCACGCTACAAAGACAAACAGGACACATCAACAACAAAACAACACACTCAACCAACAAATATGTTGAACATATCGCTTTCAGTCATTTACTGTTCAGCATTCAACAATTTTAGGAAACAAGCAGAATATTGGCCTCTTTTAAGTGCTAAATCAGAGTACTAAAAAATGCACACCCACTGTTCTGATATAAAATTTGCAAGTTTCATTGTACACATTACATTACACTTAGCACACGCTTTTATCCAAAGTGACTAAGAGTGGGGGAGACAATCATTCACATAATAACATAGGAAATTACAGGGCAAATCCAGGGAGAGAATACAAGTAGGTGTTGGTTAGGTGGGTAGTGTGTTAGATTTGTTAGGTTAAGAGGTATTCTTCAAACACCTTTCACATAATAGTTTAAGTACCATGACATCTCCATACAAAGTGCTGTGCCATTCCTGTTCAAACGAATGGAGCTAATGGAGTCAGTCACCTAACTAACTCGTCATACTGACAGAGAGGCAGAGTGATTAGGCAGATTAGTAAGTACAGGGAGAGAATACACGTAGGTATCGGTTATGCAGTTAGTGTATTAGATAGGGTTGAAATGTTGCAACATCTTTCATAACGCAAGACACCATGACATCTCCACATTAGGTGCTGTGCCATTCCTTCGCACCCTAATATAGACAGTCACCTAACTAACTCGTCGCACTGTCAGAGAAGGCAGGCTGAGTTGTACGATAGCAGCATTTCCCACCGAGTTGAACCGAGGCCTTGTCCTCCAGAAGACCCCAGATCTCTCCATGCCCAGCTGGGGATGAGTGGCAGCGTGCCGGGCTCCCTCCAGGCAAGAGGCCCCGCTTTCCCTCTCCCTTATCTGGGTCTGGCGGGGGAGGACATCTTCAAATGTGCCCATGCTGAGGAAGGAAGGAGGACTCTCTCTCCACACACACACACACACACACACACACACACAGACACACACACACACACACACCCCTCTTCTCCACCACCACCCCCCCTCAGGGCAGCCCTTCCGAGTTATTAATTTTTCACACCAGTTTTGCTTGATTTCATTACTGTGCGATTAATTAAACTGCTCTGACTTGGGTTTGAACCCGCAATGAGGCAACCAGCATTTGGCACACCCAATTTCCTCTGCCCTAAAAAAAAAAAAACAAAAAAAAACAAAACGGAAGAAAGAAAGAGTGAAACATCGGAAAAAAAAAACTGGAAAAAAAAAAATCTTGTAAAAGGAACAGCGCCCGACTTTAGGAGAAGGAGAAGGAGAAGGGGGGGGTCGAGGGGGTGGATGGGAGGGGGGTTTGGGCTGGGGGGGGGGGTTTAGTTGTCCACCATAACAGGCGTGAGGTGCAGCTTCTGGCGTGTGTTCGACATGTTGTCAGTGGTTCAGAGAGAGTGCACACTTTGTTCTTGCGAGGACCCGCGCGCGCAGGCAAAAAAAAAAAAAAAATGTGCATGCACGTCATGCGCGCTCAATCAGCACCGAGAGGGAGGCCAGACGGTGCCTCTTGACAGCCTCCATGCTTTTCATCTTTTCATATGCCTGCCCGCATTCATCTTTTTCTTAATTTTACTCTTTCCTCCTCTCTCTCTCTCTTTCTCTCTCTTTCTTTTTCTCGGGGTTCTTCTTCTTCTTCTCTCCATCCCTCTGTCTCTCGGATGCCCTGCAACTGCTGCAAAGTCAAAGAGAGACACTGATTTATTTCCCCGGACATAACATTATGGCAACTTATTAACATACACCGACGTGGACACACACACACGCACACACTGGCCGCTCACACACACATGCACACACACACAGACATTACACACACACACACACACACACACACACACACACACACACACACACTGGCCACTCATACACACATACACACACATACACACACATACACACACACACACACACACACACACACACACACATTACACACACTACACACACACACACACACACACACTGTAAGTTCCATCTTAACTGGCAATTTTCCACATGTCTGTCAGAAGAGCGATATTGAGAGTAATGGACGGAGAGCGTTGTGGGCTGTGACTGACAGGTTGACTAATGCCACCGCAGAGCCAGCCATCGCCAGCTGCCATCAGATCCACAGCAAAACATGCAAATGCAAACACATTCTCACACCGACAAGCATTCTCACACAGACATATGCACACACGTGCGGAGACACACACACATGGACATACTTGTTCTCTCTCTCTCGCTCTCTCTCACACACGCACAGGCATACACATACACACACATTCACATTCACAGGCACAGGCACACATACACTCACACACTCGCGCGCGCACATACATGCACATACATACACACACACACACACACACCTGCACACACACATTCACTCACATACTTGCTTTCACACACACACACACACACACACACACACACACACACACACACACACACACACACACACACACACACAATCAGTCAAACACAGACGAGCACCTATATATGTGCACAGAGAGAGGGGGCTCACTGAAGCAGCCCTCTGGTCAATGCAGGTGAGCTGGGGCTGGATTGAAAGGGAGAGGGAATAGCTTTTTGAAAAGCTGCATTCAGGATGTGAGCGGCCCAGGGCCTTGACTGTGGTGGTGGCAGCCTGAGACGGAGGCCGGATGCTGGGGACGGATTAGAGGGATTGGGCAGAGAGCGGCCCATTTTTAACTCGGAGCTTCCGCTTTTTCTCCTATACCCCCAAGCCCACCCCTACTGCTCTCTTGCCAGCCCTCACAACGACCCC
>CM059283.1:14760023-14875023 GCA_030347295.1 Setipinna tenuifilis
AGATAGATAGATAGATAGATAGATAGATAGATAGATAGATAGATAGATCATTGGAGTGAAATATCAGCATTATGACAGTGACCCCTACATAATACAGAACATACCATCCACCATACAATACAATAGAGTGCATGATACAACACAGACCAGAACACAGTATGCCACAGTGCAAGCTTACTACATGGGGAGAAGCATAAGGGTCAGAGCAGAAAATAGTAAAAATCCATCACTGACATCATCTGTACTTATTTAGTAAATGAACAGTGGCACAGACAAAAGACAGTTTATATCTTTTAATCCCATGTGTGGGAACTTTTATATCTTCTACCTGAAAGTAGAGGCACAAACTCCCTGCAGAGGGGCCGGTCAGGATAGTCCAGTATTGCCAATGCCTTCCTGAGCACAAAGCGGTCATACAGGTCACAAACCGTCACATACTCAGGAACTTACAGTTAACTTACAAAAAGAAAGTACCCTGTTTGAATGGAACAGTTTTGAAATTTGCATACCTGCCCTCTGTGAAAAACTTCCCGTGTCCTCCCAGTCTCCAAGTGGGCACCATGCCTGTCAAGAGCGAAGAGATAAGGGTAAACAAGTCCTCTTATTGCCTCGGCTCTCCAGATGACAGACACAGCTGTGCAATATAGCCTCATCAGAGAGGCAGTGAGGCTAAGCAGAGGTCAGGGGAGGGCAATAGAAATAGGAAGCTATCCTTTGCTTTTATGACTCTCCTCAGCACAGGAGAGCACAGCAGAAATCTCTGGGAAGAGCCTGCGAGCACACACATTCTAGCTAATGTATGCGCAAGCACAGATTTTAAACAACGATAGCAAACACCACCCCGCACGGAAAATGTGTGTAATGTGCAAACCTGCCACATATTTCAGTGTAATGATGTACCTTCAAATAAGGTGAAGGTGTAAAGGGAGCTGAAGGCATAAAGCCCTAATACGACGAACTGTGTCATTTCCACGGGCTTATACATTTCAAAAAATAAAAGCTTGATTTCCTGACGCAGCCCCACTTTCAAGTGTCACAACTCAAGTGAAATTCAGTGAAAGGGTAACCATAGGTGCTCGGCGTGGCTTTTTAGGTTAATATATGTTTGTTTTCCTCTCCCACAAATGGCTGTGAGTGTTGCAGCAGCGTTCATCTAACCAATCATCAAGGGGCCCATAAACCACCCATAAAAATGTAAATAGATAGAATGGCGCGTAGGAAAAAAGATCTCGTTGAAAGGGGGCATTTCCATGGCAGTAGGCTATTGCACCAGCAGGCTCTGAGGCACTGTGCATTAGCAGGCACCGTGGCACAGATCGAAACATTACGATGGCCAAGCTCCAGAGAACCCGGGCCCCTTCTTGCAGCCTGATTTGCTGGTCGCATGTGGTAAAGGGGTTAAAGTAGCAAGCTGGCAGATGGTGAGAGAGATCCCACTCCCCTCATTGGGGGCAGGGTGTAGGTGGTGGGGATATGGTGGGGTTGGCGGGGTAGGGGCATGGGCATGGGCGGGGGAGGGGAGGGGGGGCCTGAAGGCCAGTTTGCCTCACTCAGGGTTTGGACCGTGCTCTTTGGACTCAAGCTGCTCGGCAGTCTGTGGCCCTGTACACCCTCCATTGGCAAATGGGGACAAACTCACCTGGCCCCTGCACTCAGTACAGTACACGGACCGACCAGAAATCTGGCGAAGGGACTCACTGTACATGGCCCATCGATGCTGTAAGGCTGGGAGACAGAAGGGGGGTGGGGGGGGCAGAATACATAAGAAAATATACGGATAATTAGCAGTAGGTGATTATGAGCTTCATGCCCTCTAACCAACACATTAGGGTGAACTGCAAATCACTGGATGCAAAGGAGACCCTAAAAACTGCTAAAAACTCCAACACAAATGCCATGGAAGAGAATTTTTTAAAGTGCACTGACTTCAGTTAAACAGACTTTATTTTTGTGCTCTTGCCCTCTGCTACTACTGTTCACAATGTCACATCAACCCTGCTGCTCTGAAAGGGCAACGTGTTATTAGCATCAAAGCTGGGGCAGAGAATCTCACTGAGACAACACACTGTAGATGTGAAACACTAGAGAAAAGAAAGGGCAAAAAAGAAAAAAAAAACTATCAGTCATGTCAGCAGGGATAAATATAGGCAGCGTTGCCGCAGAGCGCAGGTGAGGGTTGGCGTTAGCCTGCGGAGAGTTGGGCTGTGGGCATCTCCGCGGTCCGGTCCTGCCAGGTATGGGGTGGGCCGGTTTCTCTCTCCACCAGCCTGACGGGTCACTGAGGCGTGAAGGTCGCGCAGGGGCTCCTCGCTCGCTCGCTCAAGGTCAGCGGTGCGTTTCCTCTGTGTGTGTATCAGCTCTTCTTCTTCTTTTTTCCTCCCTCCCTCTCTCTCTCGCCCGCTCTTATCTCCCACTCCAGAGTAATAGGTGCTGCATCATCTCAGGTAGACAGCCCTCAATCTGCCCTCTAAGCTGGACAGACCAGACCAGACCAGACCAGTCTGATGTAATGCATTGTATTTCATACAAAAAAATCGTTTTTAGTTAATAAAAAACAAGCACTAGTTTTTTTTTTAAAGCAGAACAGAACAATACTTCTCCATCAATCAGTGTGGGGGTGATTCTGTCAGCCAACTAGCCTCTGAAACTGTCTGATGAAATGGGCTTAAGTTTGTAGCAACAGTTTTGTTGTTTGTTCACAAGCACAATTTACTGATTAAAGCTACAGCTTAAACAACGTTACACTCAATGGGCCACGTTCCCAGATGGGGATTAAGACTTGTTGAGAGACTAACACTACACTGAGAGCTCTTCGCTTGCTGAAAGAAGTGTTTTGTCCAGAACTCCTCGTATAATAATCCTTCTCTAGGAAAGAGAGGGCCCATTATGTAGCTGGACGTTTGATGGACAGAGAAATGATCTAGAGGTGTTAGAACCAAAAATGGAGTGCCACAAAACCATGGCCCCAATCTTCTTAGAAATCACAATTCATGCCCACTGAAAAGGCACCACCGAAGCAAAAAAAAAAATCCAGTGATCTTTCTCCAAGGAGTCTTGTATTGCTGCTACAATTTTTTTTGACATGGATGATGTCCAATAAAACATTAACCTTGCAGAAAGATGTATTGTACCAGGTTTTAGTAAAGACATGTTCTTGTCCACCTGTAGCAACATTGCAAACTTCAACAAATCAGTATGACTGATGATACATTTTTTTTATATGATGATTTTGCTGCTATATATATATGTATTGGATCTATCTTTTTGACAGCTTTGTTTTCTGATATTTTCTCATTAGAATAGGTTCTCATGTTTAGATAGCATCTTACAGATGACAAACAGTTATAGACACAAGGCATCAGCATGACAAGAGAGGATGGCCAGCCCAGCCCAAAGTCTGATTTTTCATGGACAACAGAAACCTCGCCCTGCTATTCTGCTGAGCTAATGAATTGGTTTTACCCTGTTTGGTAGCAAATTACCCTTCCCCACCCTTCTAATTTTCCCATTTGCTGTGTCATTTATATGTAATTTAGGCTTGCACTGGGACATATTACTCTCACAAATAGGGTGATATACTTTATCGAGGTGGCGTCTGATAAAAAGGGTGCCCACGAACCAACATCAATTGTGAAGCGAGAGAGAGAGAGAAAGAGAGTGAGAGAGAGAGAGGGGTGTACAGAGACAGAGAGAGAGAGAGAAAGAGCCAGCGACAGAGAGACTCAGTCAATCTCCGACTCAGTGGAGGCTGAGGAGAATAGCAGTACTAAAGGGCATCTGGGCTCGGAGCTAATTATCCCTCCGAGGCAAGTGTGTGCATTTTCGCCGCCATCATATGGTCACTTTGCCCCCACCTTTCTTTCATTGGGCTGTAATGAATGAGCAAAGTAAACCCACTTAAATTCAATCCAGCTCCCCCTGGCCATGCTAGTGTTTGCCTTTCATATCCTTGGCGTATTAAAAGGGACACTCCCGCTCAAGAACGGCTCTGATGACAGGGAGGAGGAGAGGAGAGGACTGCTGAATGCCAAGCTGTATCTTATGCTCTATATGAGAGCGTCAGATCTTCTCATTCAGTCTAATGTTGTGCCAATCATCAACGACTGTCAGCGGATTTTTTTTCTCTGTGTGGCATGTTTCAGAGATGTATATAATGTGTCAATCTGAGCCTAATTCAAAGTGACTCACTTGATCCATTTATAGTATCTCTGTGGTTGAATATTCTGCCTCTTTGTGCACATTTCAATCTACCAGCTTTTCATGGCGCCTTCATTATGAATCTCTTTCACCAATAAGATGAAGGAGCACAGCCACCCATGTTTACCCAGACTCAGGCTAGTAGTTGCCTCAATACGTTGCTCCAATTTGGCAGCAAATGGCATCTTCATATGACTTGCAATTTTAGATGACGCCTCCACATGGATTTTTTTTTTCTACTGACCCTACCTGGCAGGAACTGGACAATGAGAGTTTTTCTACAAGCCCTCGAGGTCCCCCCCAGCCCCCCACCACCACCACCACCGCCCTCAGACAGCGTGGCAGACGAGGCTGTGAGTAAGTTGATTAGAGGCTGCTTTGACGGATGGGCATCGGAGGGGGAGCGGGCACCCGTCTGAGGATTCATTTGGCTGGCGATCGGGGCCTTGCCAACGCCATCTATCTTGGCACAAATTTGGTCATTTCCCCCACATCTCAAGGCTTCATTAAACTGTATTTACAAGTTTTTTTTTCTTACTTCCTTCTTTTTTTTTTTTTCTTTAAAAAGCAGTGATGCATGTGGTGGATTCGCTTTGCTGTTGTATCAGACAAGATTGCTCATAATGACGCTTCTGAGGAATTTGATGAAGGGGGAGAAAAAAAAAACGGTGAGAAAAAAAGGATTAAGAGGGATGGGACAGAGTGGTGGTAATTGAGAAGATGAATTGAGATAAAAGCAAGAGAGAAAGAAAGGCTATAAGAAAAAAGGCCAGTGTGTGTGTGTGAGTGTGAGTGTGTGTGTGTGTGAGAGAGAGAGAGAGAGAGAGAGAGAGATGGAGAGATGGGGGGGATGGCGGTCTTGGAAAGAGAAGCACAGGCTCAGCTGAACCTCTTCCGCCGGTCGGCCTTGACCGTGACGGATGGCTCTCTCAAGTGAACCATGTTAGGCTGGGGCAAGTTAAGAGCCTTCATCTTTAGTCTTGGCGCAAGCGCATGACTGATGGTAACGGGCATCACTGGCTCTGTGAGCGAGCGAGCACAGCGCCCAGTGCCCCCACCTCTCCCCCACCCCCCTTTCACAGGAGAGAGCGCTGCCTGCGATGCACTGTCGCTCTGGGTGATTTATGCCTGGAGGTCAATGCCACTGGCCACCGAAACCCCTCCTCATCCATACCGCACCTGTCACTGGTGCTGCTGGAAACGTGCGCTTATTACAGGGGAAGCCATGCATGAAATATGGCTATCCGCCCCCCTCCTTTTTTTTCGCTGAGGAAAAAACAAAACAAAAAAAAAGTGGAAAAGAACGAGTTAGAATTCATATTCGCCAGCCAGCGGGCCCTACCGTGATAAGTAAAGCAGGTGCGCACCACTGAATCTGCTAACGAGGGAGCTGAACCGCACGCACCACTGATCACAACATCTGTCGAGCAGCTGAATTAGATTTCAGCTGCTGGAGCGCCAAACACAGCATTTGATACAGGGGGAGAGAGATAGTCAATAATGGCAGCACTCAAAGGAAGTTACACACAAGCAGAAGGTAAGAGGAAACTTAGGGACACACTTAGTCACACACACACGCACACACATACACCTCAACCAGATCATACAGGCCACCACACCATGGGGAAGGGCAAAAAGATCACCATTCTCTGGGTGTTTCTGCATTGCCAGCCGGTCTTGGACATACCAACTGAGTCCTGCGAGTTTGCTGCATCTAATTGGCACTAATTGGAACCTGCCAATTCATGGTGAACTGCAAGGCTGGACAGGCAGCAAGGTGAAGGGGCTGTGTAGGGGTGAGGATTGAGATGCTGAGGGTCACTGGCGGAGGTTCACTGAAACTATTAATTGTACAAAGTACATGTATTACAGTAATATTGACTGGAGATGTGAACATGTTTCAAAGTAAATGCTGGGTCCAGGAGAGGAGAAAACTAACTAGTCATGGTCGAGTCGACCATGAAATAAAATGAAGGGGTTACCAGATCAATTTATTCCATTATTGGATGTTCAGGCGGCTGCTTCTCCGGCTAAATTGAGTCTATTACAGGCTACTGAGTTACAGCTTCTATTGAAGCAGAGTCCATCCATTTCCACCTTTTCTCCCTCTCCATAAAAGTTGATGAAGAGGAGCCATAATTGTCTTTTTCTGTGTCACAATGCCCCCTTGTGGAGAAGACTGATTTTATGATCACTGACTTGGCCCCCTTAACAGCATTAGAAAACACCCCTTTTCCCTCTTTTAGATGGGGTTTTCATGGGAATGATGTGCATTGATTTGTTCTGGATGCTGACTGTTGGTTGAACTTGGCTCCAGATACCTTTCCCCCGGCAGACCTGTCTATCCAGCTCCTGCCAATGAATCACCGCCAGCACGTACGTTGACCTACACTACACTCCTCACCAACCAAGCTCTTAATTCTATAAGTATTCCTGTCCTACCAGAAAAGCAGCAATCCCCCTTAAGGGAACAACAGCAGTGTAAGTTTTTTACCCTACAGTGCCTGACAAAAAAAAATACTTTCACAAAAAAATAAAAGTAGTACTTTATGACTATTTACTTATTTTATGAAAACTTTATAACTTTTTTGTAGTACAAAAAAATAGTCATACCCTTTTATGTAGCCACCCTACAGCAGCTACTTTTGAGAGGCAACACACCAACACTTCCATACACCCAGCCAGCCAAATTCTTTAGAAGTGAAATGCTTCAATTGAAGCCCCATGCTGTCGGACGTCCCAAAGCTTCCCAAGCTGTGGGATGCCCCTACCCGCCCCCAAAGGCTGCAGGCGCGGCAGGATGCATAATTAATCGCCAGGAGAGCGTGTGGTGTACCTTCGCGAACCAAGCAAGCAGCAGCAGCAGCCTTCGCAATTCGAAATTAAATTCCAAGTCGGGGTATCTCGTTGCCTCGGCGGTCAGCTGCCCTAGCCAAGGCGGGCATCCGCTTAATGAGCAGCATGGCGAACGCAGCATGGCTCCGAGTTACCCGCTCGCCCAATCACATTAGTCACCAGCGAGCAAGAGGGGGGACGGGGGGACTGTGGGTGTGGGTGAGGAGGACCAAAGGAAACTACTAGGCCAGGCTCATTTCACGGAATGTCTGCAGGGGATGCTGGATATGTGTAGCAAACTTTTACTGCCTAAAATGGAGGGATGAGAGATGGATCGAGCAGACCCAACAAACTCTTGAGAGAGAGAGAGCAGCTTCAAACACATCAAATATCTCAAAATAAAAAAGGGAGTGGGGGAGGTAGCTTTTAAATTCATGTTCTGCAGAAATGTGAGATTCCATACAATATGGCCTACAGAAAATCACAAAACCTTCGCTATTGTGTGAAAATAATATGAAGATAATTTTGCTGTGTACATCATTGACCACTACAAATGTCAAAGTGACAAAGATATGTGGGGTGTAAAAAAACATTAAAATGTTTATTTGGCAGATGATTTAAGGTTTGCTGGTCGGTTAAGAAACAGAAACTCAAAGTAGGATCATACTTGATCACCCAACCTACAAACATAAATGAAGTCACTGTGTGGTATGTCTAAGCAAACCTCTTTGTATTCATATTTACAGTACTGTACAGAGAAAGAGCTTCCAACAAGCAACTTGCATTACATTAAAATGGATGTACATCTGAATGTAAAAACTGGTTGTTTTTAAAAAGATACTGGTCTCAAAGGGCCCCACGCTTCGATGCAACTGCCTTTTTCCTTTATCCACAAGTATTCATAAAACCACAAACCAAATTAAGCTAAGCTACAACTGACAACTCAATAGTGTAGACATTTCAGGTTTTTTCCCCTTCATTTCCTGACACCACTCATTGTGATAAAAGAAAACAAGATACAGACATAAGCACAGGAATAGGAATGCCACAATAACACAGAGGAACGTGGAGAATAAAATGTTGTCCCAGGTAGGAAGGAGATGGAAAAGTGAAACAAATCCTCAGAATACGTAAAGATCACATCTAAAAATGGTGCAGTCATTTAGAAGGTCCACAAAGTGCTGTAAGCCGATTCTGTAAGAAAAAGAAGTAGGTGGCATCAGCAAACCTTTTTTCCACAACAAATCTCATTTAGCTTTATAAAATGTTATCACTAAAACGAATTAGCAGTCTTAAAAGACAAAAAGATGTAGTTAAGAATTACTTTACACTAAGCTCATAACAATTGCCATCATTTTTATTATTACAGCAACAAAGCATCAGTACTTGTAGACTATGCATGAACAAAAAAACTTAAGGAAAGATACCTGTAGCTGTCTGATGCTTTTGATAGCACCGTCATCCAATTGGCTGAGGTCAACAGAGTCCATCTCACTGGCCAGCAGCTGAATGCACTGAAATACCAATAGGAACGGAAAGACATTAATGACATCATCATATTATGAACACTAAATCAGAGGTCACACCCATGATATTAAGTTAATCAAACTGTTTATGAACAAAATCTAGAAACAGTTTTACCAAAGATTTTGAAGCCCACCACAATAAAAAGTAACATCAAGAAATTTGTAGCAACACATTACAAACAGGCCCTTAACCATGACATATCTAGCTACTAAAACTGTTTATGAACCAAATTCAAATACTGCTGTGAAGTTTTAAAGGTTATGACCCCCTGCCCCGCAATGCAAGTAGCCCTCATGTCAGTGTTGAGAGCGGTGCAGTCACTCACCTCTCCATTGCCGACGGGAACGTTGATGACGATGTCCTCCTTGCCTCCCTGGATGGGCGAACCGTTGACAGAGATGCTGTAGACCTTCTCTCTGTGGCGAGGGTTCCGCACCGCAGGAGTCTTAGGCAGCCTGAGAAAGACAGGTTTAATGTTAGGCATGACATAAAGCCACAAACTATAAAATATAAAGCAAAGCAAAAAAAACACATGCACATCTGCGTCTCAAGCCCAGGTTCTGGACCACAGACAATGGGCTTTACAACTAAGATGGATAAAGTCTGCGACACCAGTTAGTGTGCTGCTGACAATCCTTTTTCAATGGTGGCATTTTAAACCAGAGTCCTTTATCAGACGACTGAAAGAAATGTCACCATTAAAACACTTGCTGGCAACATATTACTGGTGTTGCAGACTTTATTTACCACATTGCCAAGCCACAAACTACCAATAGATCAGGGTGCTGCTGGTTTGTTTGTTTTATTTAAATGCCAAGTCAGATCAAGACACTAAGGCATTTTCCCCCTGCATCCAATGAATGAATATCTGCTCTCCTCCTTTTAAAGATCCCTTATTCAGGGCAAAGAAATACCAGTTGACATTACTAGCAACAAAACAAACAAACACGTTTTTATAGATAATAATGGCAAATCAGTCACTGTGAGCACACAATCACAATGGCGGTTTGACTGCTGCATTTGCACCGACACCCACCTGGAGTCAAAGCGAGGCGTCACGAGCGGCGTCGGACCCATGAGGGACGTCTCCAGAAAGCTGCGGGCCGGAGTGTACAGCTGCTTCTTGGAAGACCTGGTTAGGAGGAGGTTTTTTGAAATAAGTATGACGGCCAAACTGTTAAAATCATTATATTGTGGACCCCATTATATAGGTGGGGGTGCAGATGTCTCCTGGCTTCCTTACTTGGTGATGGCACTGTTCTTCTTGCTCACCGAATGCCTTTTGTTCTTCTGGGAGGTGGACGGAACCTTTTTGGCTCTACCAGGCTATGGACAGAAAAGATTAGGTGATTAAAATGAAGATAAGTGCAGAACATCTGAAATTGCTCATTACTTGCTCTAGTTCTATTCTGGTTCTACTGACCACCAGAGTCCTGAATGTCCATCACGCATGTGTGCAGGTCAAGTAATTGTATCAACAAAGTCACCTGTGACCTAGATGATGCATGCCCTATGCCACAGTAGAAAAGGCAGTGACCTTTTGGCAATCTTCTTGTGCATATTCTAAATGACTGCCAAGCTCTGGTTGTGATCCGAAAGTCATAACTGCAGTTTCATATGCAACCATTGTTTTATATACAAATCCAAGAGCGCCAACCGACTCCAAAGCGCAGCTTGCTTAACAAAATGGAATGGCAGTTTTACCTATTTTGTAGCTTAGCCCTGTACTGTTTTTCAAGTTGCCTAAAATCATTGTCTTAAGAGTCTGCAAACAAAGTCTCCAAATGTCATTTGCTAAACCAGTTTACCAGCATACTAAAGGCTCCAACTGTTGACTAAAATGGTTAATAAGTTCACAACTTCTTTTCCCACACACTGCAAGCAGTCACTGTACCCAAAGGCAACACTATCTTTAACAGGACTGTAAATAAAGACATGACAACACTGCATTTCCTTGTGTCGAGTTGACTTTAGGCGCACTGTTTAAAACATCTTTTACCCATAGCATTTGTTTTCAGTTAACATTATTGCTTACGATACTTATAGTTCAATGCTAACTACATAAGCAGAGCTGTGCAACAGGTTACCCATATCATCTTTCTACCTAATAGAAGTAACATTGAGCCCATTTCCCTTGCTGCTAAAAAAGCCTGATAATCAAATGCCACATGATATTCCAACAAACAATTAACTACAAAGTTGGCAACACTGTGTTACCCTACAGTTTTGATTAACATCACTTAACCTAATTACAGTTAAGTCTACTATAACACCATGTATGTCCTATACACTGAGACTGACTGCTCATTATGTTTGTTGCGTGACTGAATGCTGTGATCATCCCCTGTGTTATGTTCATTAAAATCATGACAGGCATAACATAAGGTCTCACCTTCTTTGCTGTGGTTTTTGGAGGGACATTTTCCTCATCGCCGCCAGATTTGACTCTGGACTGGGCCTTGCTGCCTACAAAAAAAAAGTCAGTTGCCATGAGTGATGCAATGCAAGCAAGACAAGACACAAAAATAAAACAAACCAAAAATAAATAAAAACAAAACCCAGCTAGGTGTCACTCACCCTTTTTGGTGGACTTAGTTTGGTCTTCAGCCAGTGTGCTCTCCACTTTAGCTGCCTCCTCAGCATCCTACAACACATAGGAAAACATGTTATCTCTAATCTTAGCAGTGTCCGATAGTGCATCTGCAGTGCAAACATAAATTGCCTGAAAACATCTGAAGTTGAGAAAGTCTCAAGAAAATAACAATATATATTGCATGCTAAAAGCTAGTCCAAAGAAGGCAGCAAATATGAAAACAGGTCATTTACCTTGTCATTCACCACTGGTAGCTTGGGTTTCACAGAACCTTTGGTACAAAAGATATTTCAAATTAGTCATAATGACAAAAAAGAAAAATAAAAAATCTGTTTTTTACATTAATGGCAAATATGGCGTGCTTAACTACTTCTTCTCAGGTCACACCCACCAAAATAGTTGAGCCCGTTCATCTGTCGCACAGTCTTCGACAGCTTGATCAACGCCATGTTATGCAAGTGGTCTGCATCCTTTAGCAGGTTGTTGGTCTTCTCCCTCAAACGCTCCAAAATGGTCTGAACTGTAGATGTGAAGAAAAAGACAGTCATACCCAGACTTTAAAAGCCACACAAGACTACTTACATCCAGCCAAGACTTCAGCCGATGGATATGGCTCTACCCCACACATACAAAGGGCCCTAATGACCCTTCCATCTGCCTCAATGAAGGTCTTGAAAGAAGAAACCTTTTCTTTTTCTAAGATGTGACTGGTGGCGTCACAACCTGTGACAGTATGGAACCCAGGCAGTGCCACTGCACACTTTGAGCTGAGGGCTGTGTAAATAGGTTGGAGGTTTATATTTGTCACCTGTCCCCACAGGCCATGATGATGATGTCACTTCCTTAGAATGTCTACATACACTACTGGTTAAAAGTTTTACAACATCCCATTTTTTATATACAAATTTTAACAGTTCAGATCCAGTGAACAGCTTGAAATGGTACACAGGTTTACAAAAAGTAAACTGCCATAGTTAAAAAAACAAAAAGGTAACGTTATCTAAAACTTAATCTACAATTATACATTACATTAGCCATTCAGTAAACAATATATGCATAATCATTATAACCGATATCAATTACTGTTATTCAGCAAATGATGGTAACATATAAGCCATCTTGGATTTAGGGCTAGTCCACAGGAAAAGGAAACAAGTCGATTTCTGCATCGATCAAGAGAAACACTCAATTATTTTTTACCAGGTACCGAACTAGTTACAAAACTGTTGGTGCTTATTTTGGTAAATAGTAAAAACGTACATGTTTTCAGCAACTCACAAATAATAATATTGCAGGAGGAAAACACTTATGACACTTACCTTCGCCATCAAAATCCGCTAAAAACGCTTCTAATTTCGGAATCTTTGGGTTATTTTTCCGATTCTTACTCGTGGTTCTCTTTCTGGGTGCCATTACCTATTATAGCATAAACAGCAATTAGTGAGGACTACATTCAGAGACGGCAAAATACCTTGTGCCAACGTTACTGATAACATGCAATGGCTAGCATAGCCTAATGACGCTAGATATTGTGTAGGATGACATGGCCTTTGTCATGTTTGGTAGATATACATACTTGCATACTGTAAGACAAACCCCACGGTGCCTGGAATAAACTATTAATACAATGACTATGTTGCTATTCATGTAAAGTAATACTTTGAAGATATTAGTAGCATTGTTCGCCAGCTAGTATTTGGTGCAGTCGTTCAAAATTTAGCCTAAGTTAAGTTTAACCTGCTTTCGATCCACGCCATGAGTGTTTTACATCGATTATAATCTAACAACAATCGTGTTCAAAACAGTAATTTTAAAAACTATATGTATATTTTCTTACGTTCTTTGTGTTTAGACGTCGGTGTTCCTTCTTCTTCAGCACACAACACCAGCAGTTGGGAAAGGTTTTCAAATTCTGTTGCTGCGGTCCAACCAACCACTGAGAGCAGAGTGTAGCGTGACGTCATGAGTGTTGTCTCCATCAACCTACCGAAAGTCGTTTTGTTGTCGAACTAAGAAAAGAACCAATGATTGAGTAACTAACTAACCTGACCCATCATGAAGTTAATGTGGATTGGCTGTTAACACAGACATGAGCGGAAGTAGACTAAACGTGTTTTCTTTATAGCTAAACGTGAGATTTTAAATATTAGACTCCTTCACGGCATGTATTGATCTTGCCTTTCAAAAATGACACAGTGCCGTATTATATCTTAATCTCACAACGTCCGAAGAACTCATAATGTTAGCTACAGATGTCGACAGGCAACGTGCTGTAACGTGATAAACTTACAAGTTACACTTGACGTTAAACAAATTGTCTGGTTCCTTGCTAGGCTTTCTACGCCTCTAGATTTGCCACAGATTCGTCCTTGGATTGAAAATGGCCCAGACTGTTATTTCATCGTGTCATCAACATCTGAAGAAATGTTTTCAGACGCTGGAAATTACTAACAAAGCTTGGAACTTGGTCCTGGCTGAATGCACGCCTCTGATTAGTTCCCTCGGAAACCTAGGAGAGCAGCTACGTGCCCTGGACAGTGTGCAGCTCGGTGTTACACCACTGCATCGCTTTCCAGATGTGAAGGAACGTCTGCGCTTTAAACTTCTACAGGCTGTTGACGTTGTTTTAGGCAAACTGACAGATAAAGTGTAAGTTGGCCACACGTCCACTGATTTCATTGAACAGCACATTGTTATATATCTTACATCTTCTGTTCGTGCATTGTCTATATTGGAAATGTTCAAAACACAAATCGATAATAAAGTTGTAATAATATGCATGTGTTCACAATAACTCATGCCGATTGTGGTGCCCCTATTGTTGTGCTAATGCTCTTAAAATTGTCCTCCCGAGCAGGAGTGCTAGTCTGGGGCCCGGAGAGAAATCAGTAACTCTATTCTTCACTGTTGCAATTTTAATTTAAGTAGGATCACTTCCTAGGATCACAGGCAGTAGCTCCCCTTTGGTCTTCAGTGTAAGAAGCTGAACCAGACCTGTTCACACTGATCACCTGTGGTCCTTTCAAGCACATGTTCTTACCTGTGGTGGTGTTGAAGATGAATGGGCGCTGTGGATTGGGACATGTCAGCACAGGGCCCCTTAATGACATGTTGTCTTTCGGCAGCACTGTAGTGTGTTCTCTCCACTGTAATGGTTGATCTTGCTGACACAGTGAAGCGGCGATGGTGACCGTCTTTGCAGAGGTGTTGCTTGTCCAAAGGCAACACGGGCAACTGCTTGGGGCCCCCAGGCCACTACAGGGCCCCTGAGGGCTTGCAAACCGTAAACTACAGTATTGGCAATACTGTTTTTAATAAAAGTTGTGGATTATTTTGCCTGGGGCCCCAACAGAATCTAGAATTGCCTCTGAGTATTTCACTAACCCTCCCCATTAGCAAGTACATTTTGAAAATATATGTGATGTCAGAATCAGGTTAATATGCTCTGACCTCAGGGATAAAAGTAGACCCTATTGTTTACTTTACATTCATAACAATTTGGTCGCAACTGTATGGGAAGTTGTGGGTTGCATCAACAGAGCAGTGTAATGAACCTGATGACCTTCTCAAATGTGTTGTTCATGAACCAGTAGTCTTTACTGCATCATAAATCGCTCACACAATCGAGGTTTTGTTTCCAAAAGCACATACAGTACATATACAGTAGTGAGTGAAGCCAGCACCAGCTAACTTCCTTTAAAGCCAGAAACATGCAACCAAATCTTAATTGGGTCGTACTAGTGTGTTGGCGCTCCTCAAAGCACATACAGGCATGCGTGAATCCGCTGGTTACTGACTCAAGTGACTCAGGTGACTCGTAAACCCGGATCAGTTTAGTGTGTAATTCAAGAGGGAACCGTATCCTAAAAAGGAGCTGAGTTTTACAGCTGTACTTGCAGGTAGCCCAGGCTTTGAATTTGTCCTGGCAAGAGACCCTGGCCTTGTGGTCAGTGTGGTAGGCATGTCCACTGACCTGGCAAAAGCTGTGGGGAAGCTGTGACCTAATGGTTAAGGTTTTGATTTCGGGAGCGGAAGGTCGCAGTACGTAAAAAAGTGTGAATGGGGGAGTGAATAACCAGCACTCTTCTGCACTCTTGTCTATGGCTGACGTGCCCTTGAGCACTACATCTAACCCCATGTTGTTCCTGTACCTAGGGAGCACAAGGGCACTTCAGTAAGGTCTTTGGATAAGAGCGTCAGATAAATGCGATACAATATCATGTAATGTAAGCTGCAACAGTGAGAGGCTACCTTGTTCCCCATTATGCCTGGGTGCTATAAAGTAGAGCTGGGTTGATTAAACAAATAATACAGGTCTATTTTTGAAGCAGATGACCTTTGTGTTTAAGTCTGTCTAAATGAAAATGGTGTTTTCATACTTATGATGTGGAGTGAACACAAAACACTTTACTCATTGTGTTAAAATATTAATATATATCGTATATCCCCAGACAGCGGAAATATATTGGGATATCAGTTTCAGTCTGTATCACCCATGGGTTTTCTATGGCTTGCTTCACATTACAGATGCTTACAGTTTCTTCTCCTTGTTTTGTTTTGTTTTTCTTTCCAGAGATGAGCTTCAGAAATTGCTAAAAACTCTGAGTAACCAGGTTTCTACAGCATTCCAGTTTTACGAGCAGAACACAGACACCCTCGACCTGGCCACCTGCACCCTGAGGTCTGCCACATCTCCGTCCATAGCTGACATGCTGGAGTGGCTACAGGATGCCCAGAACTACTACCGCTCACAGTATCCTTTTCTCAGTTTTACATTACATTACATTGCATTTGGCAGACACTTTTATCCAAAGCGACTTACAAAAAGGAGGACAGTAATGTGTGGTTGCAGTTTCATTGACTTATAGGGCAGATTTGCAAATGTTTATGTGTGTTGTTTACTTAACTGAAGTTAGATTCCATAGGAGAAAACAGCTGTTGCAAGTCTTGAGACCTGATGACCTTGTATTTTTGGAAGCGGTTTCTAAAAGATGGGAGTCTTTTTACTCTGCTGATGGAGAGGAGCATATTGAAGGTAACTTCACTAAAAAGCAGAATATACTGTATACGCTGGTATATCAGGAGACTCATTTTACCCACCTATTGTCCTTGGGTCATGCTTATCTAAACTTATTTCATAAATAAAGAACTGTACAAATTGGAACTTGAAACTTAACCACTGTCCATCCAGCTTTTTGCAATTACCTCAAAATTACATTTATAGACTAGCTATACAAAGGCAGTTCCTGCTGTCCATAAACTGGCCAGCCATTTTCTCTTCCCATAATAACCTTCTACTTAGAATGTCCTTTTCAAGAAAGCCAATTTAGCATGGTAGTTTCTTTGCCATGCATTGGATTCATGTTTTTTTGCAGAGTGCATTAAAATGGTCCAAAAACCTTAAGATGGTTTACAGACCTGTTTTATCAAAAGTGACATACAGTACTGAAATAATACTAGTAAGAAAAGTAATGAAATAATACTAGTAAGAAAAGAAATGAGTGGTAACGCAGAAGGAAAGCAAACTACTATGATATAGCTGATCTAGTCTAGTATCGACTATATATACTTTTAATATGATCCCATTTGCCTATAATGTGTGTGCATTACGTAATAGTATCCAATTGCTGGACATCCTAGTTTGTTTGAGCATAACCTTCACTTTTTTCTGACACTTGGTACAAACTTTCCAACTTAGATCCTTTAATAGACCTGTTATCTATATCTACTACCTTATCGGCCATTACAAAATCACATACTTACAATTTTACCATTCTCTCTGCTCCAAACAATTTTGAACATGAACATGATGAACTTGCATAATGTAAAACTTGAAATTATAGATTAGAGTAATATATTTTAAAACCCAAAATGTTATTATGGCGTACTAGTCATTTTTCTAACACATTTGCATTTGCACATTTGTCTGGGGACAAAATTGTTTAACTTTGCAAACACCCTGTTTGGCTGAATTCTACTGAGGTATTGTATTTGTACAGATTGTAAAGCTGTCAATCAGTCACAAAGACCGAAAGACATAGGTGTCATTCTTTCTTTTTTTCTTTTCCTGTTTTTTAACAGATATTTTCAGTGAAAAATGTCATGGCCACCAAATGCCAACAACACTGTACACATCAACAGTAGCAGTGATAAAATCTGAAGAACATGTTCACTGAAGTATTTCTGTATTATTCTAGACATCCCTCTCCTTGACATAAGCCATCTGCCAAAATAAATATGGAGGCCCGCTCTGATAAAGTATGCTTTTGAAACCAAAAAAGGCAGGATATTGCTTCATGTATTGTTCCTGAAGGCTCTCTATTTGTTTTGTTTTTCTCTTGGCAGATACACTGTCCAGAGTCTGCCTGTTTGTTGACTCCTAGCAACTGACACCCCGAAGACATGGAGGAAGTGTAGGATATCTATCACTTCCTCTACAGTGTACTACATGCCCAGAATGACACTCGGCTGGGTTTGAAGAGCAAAAAAAAAAGAATTGAATGGGAATAACCTTTGCTAGCCAGAGCATCCAGAGACATGCATCAAAGAACAAACATCAGTAGTGGTCAGGAGCTACTAAGGCAAGAGGGTGAAAGAGAGTTGGAGGCTCTGTGCTGGATGCCAAACTGAGCTCAGTCAGTGTTGTCTGAAACTGAGTCTGCAAGTGCAAACCTCCCATTTTAAAGCTGTGTTGTGTTGATGAAAAGTTTGCTGAGAAATGGAATAAGTGGGATCTGTGAAGAATACTACCAAGGTGGTTAGGTAATACACCTGGTTTAGTTAACCCAGAGGTAGTTGTAAACCTGTTAGTTCAGTAGAAGAGCCCATGGCTTCGTTCTCTTTACTAAACCAGTGTCAATAGGCTCTTCCTCTATCAGCTTTACGACTAGTTCTGGGTTAAGCAAACCAGGTTTGTCACTTAACCATTTTATAGTACACCACCCAACACAGAAATATTCATTACTGTTTCTTTTTCGTGAACATTTCCGATCTTGGAAAATAAACTTATTTATGATCCAGAAAAAAGACCATGATAATTTCTCCCATTTTTTAATATGGGTAAAATGTGAAGATGGAAAAATTATGTCTGTTAATTTGTTGCTGTGCAACAGGGGGCAGCCTTTAGCTAGTTCACCTTAGTCAGCCTCACCATGCTCACATATAACACATTAGTTACTCTGACAAAAGCAGTTTTTGAATATTTCATATGCAGAGGAAAGACATTTCCTAAGCAGGACCTCAGTTGCTTTATATTATAAATACTGTGTCCATGTGAATATAGAAACATATTAATTCAGAAATAGTTCAATACATGTATTGAGTGAATACATTTGTTTGTTTCTCTGAATGGCCTATTGGTGAGAGCAAGTCAGCCATGCAGTGTAGATGGCTCTGTAACCAGTAGAACAGTCTAATGATATTGCTTAGACCTGGATGCTTGTTCAAGTGGACATCCTGGCTTGTATGTGCTGGCCGACTGACTACCAGAAGGATGAATGGATATGCAAATGATCACTATCTCCAGGTGGATGCAGTGTGCTTGACAGAAACTGAAGTCCAAACCTAAATTATTCAATGACAATCCTTGAGGAAGAGTCTAACGGAAAAAGGAATGGGTTCTCACCACTGTCCTTGTATAAATATTTTTATTGAATTTAACAGAATATATTTTTAAACATGAACACTGGTTGTGCTGTTTGAAGTAGAATCAAGTATGACAAAAGCTGTGGTGAAGGTCATGAAAATGTTGTTATTTGAATGAATATTTCTTTCCATGGCCTTTACCACAGCTTCTGTCATACTCAGCCTGTTCTTTTGATTTTAAATCAAACAGCAAAGCCTTTGTTCATTGCTGAAAGTAAACTGTCATGGAATGCTCCTTTGTGTCATTCCGTTGTCGTCCACTTTGCAAATGAGTTCTATTTCAGTTTGAATCAAAATTGTCAGAGCAGAACTATTCTGCTTTTTTTATAATTCACACACTACTTCATTCTGTCTACCTTGTTTCTTCAAAGGCACTCAGATGTTTAAGTGAAGTCATATATAAATGCGGACAGGTAGATACACCATTTCCGTCACTTACTAGCACACATCACACAAACTGTTTTAAGTTTCCTAAAGCAAAACCAAAAACATCACTGCGATCTAGCTTTTGTGCTGTCATATTTTTTTTCAGCAGTGCTGTCTATCACACCCAGAAAACCCAGGAATACTAATATTACATATGAAAATGCATGGCAATAAACAGCTGAGACAGTACAAATACTGAAAGAAACCTATGTAATTTAAATAAATACTTAATGAGAAACATTTCTTCTACACTTCTATACACTGTGCTAAATTTTGACTGAAGAGGAAAACAAAAGTAGAGGTAGCAGCCCCACGGTGGTTTGCTGACCGCACCAGGCTTTGAAATGCCCTTAGTAATACTCAACACCCTCCAAAAGCTTATATTACAAAGTAAGTACACGTCTCCTTCATCGACGACCCTACTGTCAGACTGTCATCCAACTATCAACCAATCCCCTTCCGCAAATCCTCTCATAAGTCACTTACATTCATATCTCATCAGACATACTCCTTGAGGGGCACGCCGCTGGTGGAGATGGGCTTGGGGGGTTCGGGCGCCGAGGCCCGCATGCTGGCAAAGCTACGGGTGAGGTACCCGCCACGCCGGTACCCCGCCCCCCTCTCGATGTGCGGGCAGGTGCTGCTGAGCACGGCCCCACTGATCATGAGGATGACAGCGGCTGCCCAGCCCAGGTAGATGGCCTGGCCCAGCTCGCGCTTGTTAACAAGCGGCACGTTGGGGTTGTAAAAGTCCTGCACCACCGTGTTGGCGGTCCAGGAGATGGGCACCAGCACGCAAAGGCCTGTAAGGATGAAGAGCACCCCACCGGAGAGAGCTATGCCAGCCTTGGCATGGCGGTCATCCGCGGCACAGGTGGTGCACTTCATGCCACAACAGGACACAGTGCATGAGAGCCAGCCCAGGAAGATGGCCAGGCACATCAGGGCCCGGGCAGCCTGTATGTCGGGGGGCAGGGCCAGCATGGAGTCGTAAGTCTTACACTGCATGTGGCCCGTAGTCTGATATATGCAGTTCATCCAGATCCCTTGCCACACGATCTCCGACGTCAGGATGTTGCTGCCGATGAACGCCGTCACCTTCCACTGGGGCAGCGCGGTCACTGCGATGGCCATAATCCATCCGGTTACGGCGCAGGTGAAGCTGATGAGCTGCATGCCCGTGTTCACCATTGCTCCGTCCTCTCTGCTTCCCACTCCCGGCCACAACCTGGACCCGATTTTTGCTGCTGGTGGTTTTTCTGTCGCCAGAAGATGGTGAGGCCCCTTTGAGCCCCCCCTCTCCCTTTTAATTCCCTTTAATCTACTCTACCAAGAGTTTGCCTCACCTACTTTAGTTGTTTTGTTTTTAAAAGTTTTGTTCACCTCTTGAGATTCCAACTTGTTAAGAAGGTAAAGGAACTGTCAGGATCCTAAGTTCTTCCTCCAACTAATGAGCAATTGGTTCCTCGCTCTGGTGACTTGATGGGTTCTGTTTCCTTACTTGAACCTGTGACCAGCTTTTTTTTATGAGTAATTCCTTTCGGGCTTCGTCATCATTCTTTTCCCATAAGTTTCCCCCCAGACTTTCTCCCACAGCCTTTCCTTTACGAAGCTCGGAGTGATAAATTATTGACGAGCCAGGGGAAGGGCCCGTTCTTCTTTGACAGCTTTGGACAAGGAAGGGACGGACTGACCCGCAGAGATACCACAGTCCTCTTGATTGGCCCGTCGTCCGCACGAATCCGTCGCACGTCCCCACGACCAGCTGCAATGCTACTGGCCCTCGAGCGCTGGTGAAAACTAAGCCGCTACGTCGTCACAGCGTGTGTCTAAGTTACCATCCAAGTTCAGGGTCGGTTTACTCTGATGGGTGAAGCTGATGAAAATTTGATACCATAGAACCAGCCACTGACGCTGGATCGTTTCCAGGAAGCCGTCAAAATGTCTGAGGTCCTAGAAATTCAGACGAGCTTGTGGTTGACCATTCGTGACGCCAGACAAAACAAAAAAGCAAATCACAAGACAAAAGGATAAACAGTTAGTGTTTTTAAGAACTTAGTTGTGTCTTTGAGCTCTAAAAACTACAACAGAAAAATAAATCATATAGTGTTTTTTCTGTCAATCAGTAGCCTTGTGTGTTTTTGTAGCTGCATGGTCTTGCATGGTGTTGTGTCTCACTCACCCTTTAGAAGGTAATCAGGATGTCGTCCGTGGGTGCACACAGCTCTGGGCAGCAACAGCAGCAGTGTAAACAGGCAGACCGTATCAGCTGCTCTCTGCCCTCCAGACGTTGCCTCCTCTGACTGCTTTCGAGAGCCCTTCTGCCAGACTGGGAGGGGAAAGGGGGGGGGGGGGGTAGGGGGGTGGAATTGGGGCCCGACAGATAAAACCAGAGGAGTCAGGCCTTAAGGGCCTCCCCAGCCCTGGCGAAGCCCCTTTTCAGTGCAGCAAGGCTTGAGCCTGATGGAGTAAAAGGCAAAAAATCACTCACGGAGGCATGGGGACACACAGCCAAGCGTGCGGCGGCCCATCTCTCAATGCCAGCGAGCGACGTATGCCGTGACGGCAGACAAAAGCCTCCACTAAACCTGGGAAGGGCAGAGAGCGAGAGAGAGAGAGAGCCACCCAGCCAGCCAGCCAGCAAGCGAGGCGGGGAGAGAGGGAGGGAAAGAAAGAGAGAGAGAGAGAGAGAATGAAAGAAAGGGGGGATGTGAGGAGGGGGGGGTCGTGTCTGTAGGTGGATCAATTAACACAAAGGAATATCTAGGGGGGCCTCAGTGGTGTGGGTTAAAACCCTGGCTTTTTTCCACACAAACACGGGGGGAAAAATGCTTTTGCTCTGCTTTATTGTTGTGCAACACAGTTAAAGAGAGAAAATGCTCTTTTGGGAGAAGGAGAAGGGGCCTGTGAACATAACTGTTTTCACTGGAAGGGTGTGAGGGAAGCTGAATCCCACCAATAAGCAAAGCTAAAAACCAGATGCAGTAACAACCCCAGAGTCTGGCTCCACCTTTGGCTGCGTAATTGGACTTGCGGGAAACAGTTGAGAGCTGTGTTTCCTGTCAGATACCATAGTAAAACAACTTAATGATTTAGAAGCACAAACATTGTTTTAAAGTTAAGTCACTATTGTGGTTATTGAAATCAAAACTGAATAAACCGCCTAAGTAAACACATAAATTACAGTTACTTCTAACTTGATCTAATAACAACAGGTGAATAGCCATTTGGAATTTAAAAAGGCACTTCAGCCAGGAACATTCATCCCTAATAGATGGGCTATTGTTATGTAGGGTTTCTAAAATGGCCGGATGTTACTACACAAACAGCGTTGGAGGATTTCTGTGTTCTGTGGTGGGGCTCCGTCCTTATCTTGACTGTGCTCAAAACACTGCCGGGAGAACATCAGTGTCCATGTCGATGAATTAAATATCATGGCCACAAGATCCCCAGTTCAAGTTTCCTTTCTCGTATAGCCTCCTCTCCATGGCAACAGTGGTCATGGAGACAGGGATGGGACACAGGCACAGGAAATGAAAGAGGTGGGATACACAAAGAGAGGGCAGCTAGATGGAGGACAGGGGTGTGGGGGCATGGGCTATTTTAGTGAAATACTCATAACACAAGCCGTTATTGCATGTTGAAAGCATCAGACTGTACAAGATTTTGTAAGATGAAATGTGTAATAATGCTAAAAACTACTGGAAATGAACCAAGTCCAATGGCAACAGTGACAACATAATTAAATAAACGTTTATTGCAACTGCTCTTATTTCTACAACTGGATTTTTTCTGTCCATTTTAAACAAATGTGTTCTTCTCAATGTTTTTTTGTGCCTAAATGCACTATACTAATAAGGAATTTATTTGGGAAGTGCAACATGTGTTTTTCTTTCTTGTTGCACATGTAAATATATAAAAAGGGGGGATAATTGCCATATTGCTTGTAATCAGCCATCTCCAGTTACTGTGCAAAGCTACAGTGCCAAACAGAGGCCACTAATTAACAGTGTCATTTGGTGTTGCCAAGACTCGGTGTGTTGTTCCTGGTCTCATGTTCATTCATGAGGCATGCTGTGCCTCCTTTGTGTGTACTGCCACCCAGTGGCATTTATGGCTAGCAGCGACAGACACAATCAACTAAGAAAAGAGTGGAATGGATGTCGGTAAGTTTAAGGCTATCATTACACTGCATGTATGTATGTGTGTGTGTAGTATGAATAGGCCTACAGTAAAGGTGTGCTCATTTTATTTTAATTTTTTATAAAAAAAAAAATGGTGTGCAATGACCCAACAATAACTGAAACAGTGTCCGACCCTTAACAGTGCCCAGAGTGAAATCCGTTGAAACAGGCACCAAGGTAAAGGAGGTGGCAAGAGTAAAATACCTTTCAACTGGATGGACCCTTGAGCAGAACCAAGCTCAAGAGGTGTTCGGTAGGAGGAGGCAGAGGCAAGGTGGCAGTGGTGGGGATTGTTACAACTGCCCTTATTAGAATGGCTATTACGTGTCATAGAATATCACCTGATTCAATTTATGTGTAAAATAATACAATATAACCACTATGGAGCTTCATGTAACATTAGTCCTTGAATTACAGCCCATCTTTTGGCTACAGTGACTGCTTTGGAAATCACTGGACCAAGTATTATGCAAAATGAACTCCTCGATCACCTTGCAAAATCTTTGCTACAACAGACTAGGCCTTGTTCTGCAGGATAGGGTGATTCATTCCATTCGTTTCATTTCTGAAAAAGCTACAGCTGTTAACGAGACATAAAGGTCATGGATGAATGAGAACAAATGGCCATATCTTACTAGTAAGTGTAGTGGGCAAAAGTGTAGAGGCAGACACCTCATCAGCAAGTTAAGACAGGAACATTTCTGAACATGTGAACTCTGAGCTCTTGTCCCCTGAAGTATGAAAGCAAAAAGTGAAATGAGGACACACAACTGCGGAGAGAGGCATTAAAATACCGATTTATTACTTAGTTTGCACAATGAAACACAAATATTCCCTGCAGGCTAAAAAAAACAAAAAAAAAAAAAAAACAAACAAAAAAAAAGGATTTTAACATGTCACTTTAGCAGTACAGCAACTGACCCAAGCACCCTGTCAGAAGAGGCTGGCTATAGCCCCGCCCTCCCCCCAAACCCCCCCCCTCAGATCTTACCCCCACAGGAACCCTAGGGTGCCCCCCCCCCCCCATTGCTACGAGTCACACAGCTTGGAACACTAGAGTTAAAATAGCACAGCGCTACACACCAGTATCAGAAACCGAGAAAGAAAGAAACAAAGAGAGAAATAAAAAGAGAAAACAAAAAAAGTTAAATTACATCAAATAACAAATCCTTATATATATCAAAGAGGAATTTTAAAAAATAATAAGATCATGCTCTGTTGATGTCTGAGGAGGGTGTAGAGGGGCAGAAGAGGGGGGGGAGGGGTTAAGGAAAGACTTAATAAACATTTAAAAAGAGGTAATCCTGTTGACGGGAGCCCTACTAGGGGTGAGGGGTGGAGAGCTGCGACCCACTTCAAGGAAGTGCATTTAACGGGAGATGGCGAGGGGGGGGGGGGGGGGGGGTAGTGGGTGGCAGTGCCAAGGGTGAGGGGGGGGGTGTGGTGGGGTAAGGGGCACAAAGGGCAGACAGTGGAGGACGGCGAAATGCCCCAACAAAGTGTAGACAGAAGGGAGGGGAGGGGAGAAGAGGAGAAGGAGAAGGGGGTGCGAGTCTTCACCAGCCCCTGATTGAAGAAAGTACCTCGTTTGACTTTGTGAGCGCATGCAAAGACTCCAGAGACCTCATCTCTGTGCCCCCCTCATCCAACTCCTCCCAAACTGCCCCCCCAAAGACACCCCCCCCCCCCCCAAAAACCCCCCTACCTCACCTTGTGCCGCAGGTTTATGACATTACTGTAGGAATCGCTATTTCTTTCTCTGCGCCACCTCTGTGAAGTCCATCGGTCAATAAAAGAGACTGAATATTGCTACCCCAAAAAAGTCTCACTTAAAATACTTTGACTTTTTTTATTGTTTTTTTAAAAAAGAGAAACCTTTATAAGATCTTTTGCTCTTTCTGTTTGTCATAATAAATAGTCTCTAAGAGTTTACTCTTCTTGCTTTTTCTCATAAGGACGATACTCTGGCATGCAAGCGAGCAAGGTTCTAAAAAGTTTTTTAAAACTGTTAACGAAGCCTAAAGAGCTAGTCCACCAAAGAAGCACATTTCCACTGATTGATACAAGCAACAAATGAGGAAAGATAGAGAAGAAGAAATAAAAAAGTAAAAACTAGCACAGGAAAATACACACATCGCATAGGAATCAGACCAACAGCCATAGCAACAGACAAAACAAGCAGTTACAGCCTTTTTTTTTTTTACTTGTAGAGGAAATAAAGAGTAATGCCGATAAAAAAAAAAAATAAAAAACAGGTTGGGTTTATATTGCTTTTGCTGTGTGAGGAGTTTGAAAGTAAAAACTTGACATGACCTGATAGGAAATTGGGACGCACTTTTGTGGGGAAAATGGGGATGCCAGGGTTGAAAGGGGTCGTGCGGTTTCGTGAAGAAGAGGCCCTGGGCCATCAAAGGTCACCCTCGTCCGTATTTCATCTGACCACCCTCCCACCCACCCGCTTGGTCCTGGTCAGAAGGGGGGGCTCTCCACGCCCCCCGGAGGTGCGGCGCTCAAACTCATTCATAGCAAACCTGCTGCTTTACCGGTGGTTTATTACAAAAGGTTTTCTGCCGAACGCTGCCCTCCCTGCCAGGGCGTGGAGCCCCACCCCTTACACTGACCACACCTACAAACACACCCTTACCCACACCCGTCTCCCACCTCCACCCCCCAACCCCACACACTGGACCTCTTCACCCGAAAACCGACAACGACTCCAGAAGCACGTGCTCAAGGGCTTGCTTGCTTACCTTCTGGCTAGTTTTAATCGCCACATCTGAACGGGCAGTGCTTATTATGACTGTGAGCTCGAATGGCTGGCATCAAATCGGTTTTGTGTTTTGACTTTTTTCTTTTTTTTTTTCGATCTTTTTTTTCATAAATAATCAAAAAAAGGAAAGGAACACCACCATTTAATTACAGACTTAGCAATAGATATAGATACACATGGTCAAATACACACAACAGGGATAGAAACATTTCTTTTAAGTGTAAAATTGAAAAACCACTGCTCTGCTGCTTTCTTCCTTTCCTGTTCGTCAGCTTCTGCTAATCTTTTGCCTCCTTTAAGCTCTGATGATTGTCACTTTTTAAAAGAGTTGCACTCAGCCAAAATAATGATTGAACCATTTCATAAACAAACAAGCAAACAATCTGCAATCTAAAACACGAGGAAGCAAAAACGCCAAAAAAAAAAAAAAAAAAACAGAACAGAAATGCCTCTGCCTCTTGGCAAGTTTCTGAAACAGTGCAATTGGACGACCACAAGCCCCTTCAGGACGAGAAGTCAGTGTGAGGATAAAAGTTAAACTAAACAACAAAAAAAATCTAAGTCTAAGCTAACGTCCAACCGACTCCATCTCCAGAAAATCTGCAGAATAAAGGAACAGCCATCAGAAGCCAAAAGGAGGAGAGCTCCCACCCCAATCCCTCCCTCCCCAACACAGACACCCGCCCCCATGATCAACAGAACACTACTCATGCACGCACGTCCCCCCACACACAGACCTGTACACACTACATGTCTCACACTCTTCCTGCGAGATCCAACAAACATCTTGAACTCCGAACTGAACCGAACATCTGTGCTGGTCTCCACACTGTCAACACCACTCATCATCATCACGACCACGGTCATAGTAAAGAACAACAATTAACAACAAGAGCAACAACGATGCATCATCTAACTCTAAGAACAGTTAAGATAAGTCACAAAAAGTCTCTTATTTATATTAAACTCTTACAAATCTGATCTGAATTTATAAATGCATAAAAGGTTGAGGGAAAAACAAAAAGAGTGCCCACTGCTCGCCTGCCCAGTCAACAACACTACAAAACTAAGCCCAGGAAGACCGAAAGAGGCCTTCTTTCGCTAGCTGACCAGACTAGCTGTCACATTTAACCCCGAAAATGTCGAAATGCGCAACAAGTCTGCCTGCTTCCTCAACCTCGTCACCATCTAAAACCCACAAGGGCACAAGGTAGTCACTCAAGACACCACGTTGCCGTGGCAACAAGTGTGACTTCCAGGATGCCTGTCCCCAGCCTGCCACATAGAAAAAAAAAAAGGAACACGATACTTGATCCTGCTACACACCACCGCCAGCTTATGCAAGTCAGTAAAATCTACTGAAAGACGTTTATATAGACGTTAATATTTATATATATTTATATATGTGTGTAAATATAAAAAACTGAGGCATTTACAGCAGTTATCTCCTTGATTTCCCTTTACAATTCAGTGGCCTGCCATGAAACACACAACCTCGCACGCAGACACACACACACACACACACACATACATCCACACATTCGCACGAGCACTTGCAGCTAGTTTTCGCTTAACAGGAGATAGTAGTAGCAATGGGCAATGGCTACCCAGGTCACCTCGCTTGTAAAAGATTTTGAGAGGAGGAAAAGTTAAAACACAGTTGTAAAAAGGAACGAAAAAAGAGAGAAAGAGAGAGAGAGAAAAAAAATCATTGTCATCACCTCTGAAAGTTTAAAATGCCCCACGTACAACGACCCTCCCTCCCACCCGGCCAACCCACCCACCCCCATAGACATTTTGTGACATTTTTGTTGCCCGAAAGGGCTTGAGGTAAAAGTGAAGAGAGTCCTGCTTAGCTGAGAGAGGCAAAGCTTCACTCGCCAAAATGGCAGCTGTGTGTTGCTTGCGCTCAGTGTATCTTTACAAAATGAAAATTAAAATCATAAAACGACAAAACAAAATGACAACAATAAATTTCAACATTCAAAATGAAGAAGTGAACTAAAAAATGGCTCAACTTGGGTTTTTTTCTAACATGTATGTGTGTGAGATATTTTTTTTTTCTTTTTTCGTTTTTTTTTTTTTCTGTGTGCAATTTAAAAACCCGAAAGCCTCTCAGTGCTGGATTGCTGGTAGAATGGAGGTTCTGTAGGGCCCGTCTGCTGGGTTTGGACTGACGGCCCCGGTCTCTGGCTTACAGAACAGCTCCGTCGCAGAAAAAAGACACGCGCACAGAGACAGAGAGATAAAATAGAGAGAAAGATAGAGAAATATAAATGATTGAAAAAAAAGAGAAGAGTGAATGAACAAAGAGTTTTGTTTTTGTTAAAACAGATAAAGAAATGGCGCCTCCTGCTGGCTTGGGTCAGGCGAAGTACATGGTGTGCTGGGTGTCATAGTGAATCTGGACCGCCTTGGCCAGGGCCTGGGGATCACGACCGTTACTCTGGCCAGACACATGGCTGCCCTCCGCACTGCATGGACATGGAGAGGCAGGGGGAGGGAGAGAGAGAGAGAGAGAGAGAGAGAGAGAGAGAGAGAGAGAGAGAGAGAGAGAAAGACAGAGAGAGAGCCAGAAGAGAGAAAGAAAATGAAAAAAAGAAAAAAGAGAAAAAGGACAGAGAGGAAGGTCAATTGTATTCTTAAGCATATTGGTGGAAACTGTAATACTAACTGCACTACTAACTGCACAAAAAAAATACCGATTTGTCTTTAGCCATTTGTGTATAGCATCATGGACCTTCCTAGCTTTTATAACTTAGTAACTCATCTGAAGTCTAAAAAGTCCCTCTACACACTATCTAAATACAGTCTAAATACTGTATCCATGATGGTACTGTAGTAGGTCTAAATACTGTATCTATGCTGGTACTGAAGCATCCTGCTCTCAGTCTCACCTGTCGTGGTCTTTGTCCACCAGGTGGTAGCGGGCGCGGAAGGCCACCAGGCGGGCGTAGTAGGCTGGCGCGGGGATGGAGACGGAGCGGGTGCAGCGCACGTAGGTGTGGCACAGCTGGTAGGTCAGCAGCTGCAGCTCGTCCGCAGTGAAGCAGTTGTCATCCCACAGCACGTGGTAGTGCGAGGGCCGACTGGTGCCCTGCAAGATGGCCAGTGAGTCAGTGAATGAGGCAGTGAATGAGTGAGTGAGTCAGTGAGTAAATGAGTCAGTATGTGAGTGGAGTGAGTCAGTATGTTACCACACTCTTTAAATACTAATACCAAAGTAGTCCTTTAGAAAGTACTCTTAATAATAATAATAATAATAATAATAATGTGTTTGTATAGCACAATTTATAGAAGACGTAGCTCAACAAAAGTGCTTCAACAGTTTGGCTCTTTAAAGGAACAAGCGTCTTTTATGCTATGGGACATTAGGTTACTGGCATTCCTAAAACCCATTTACCCAAAACGGTGGCGTATTTCTTAAAGGTCAACCCACTGTGACTGACTCGAGCAGTTAGACCAAATCATATTTCAAAACTGACCCCTCAACTTCTAATGAAAACAGTTGAGATCTGACAAACGCCATACACTTTCTCCCAAAATTTTAAATTAAGAAAGAATTCTACTAGCAACACCCTTCACACATTTACTGGAAGAGCAGAATGACAGAGCACTTTAAATTAAAAAATGAATCTGATGTATGACTGCTGCATTTTTAAAGCTAAATATTCCCTCTTCTCTGGCTGTGTGTGGGAGGCAAGCTGCTTCCACTGACCTGAATGCCCGCGTGGCTGCACAGGTAGAAGTCAAACTCAGACGGGTGGGTGATGGTGCTGTCCACCGTGGTGCCTGCTGGGACGTTGCCACTCTTCCCCACCTGTAGGGGGCAACCATTGGACAGAGGGACGCCAGGTTAGGACAAGCAAACAAAAGAAAAATACACATAGCATAGCACACACACACACACACACACACACTACACACACTACACACACTACACACACTACACACACTACACACACTACACACACTACACACACTACACACACTACACACACTACACACACTACACACACTACACACACACTGCCAATATGACCATGCATCCCAAACAAATCTGCGCGCACACACCCACACACAAGATGAAAGGATTATGACTACTGAGGGTGTCCATTGAGTATGGGGCGAGATCTTAGCCCAGGCCACTCACCCTCTCAGCCTTGTCGGAGCAGAAGAGGCGAGTGTGGTGGCGTTTCTGCACCACGATGTAGGTGATGCCCGGCCGGTAGTCCTCCTCCAGGCTGATGCAGGCCTTCCTGATGGCGATCAGCTCTGGCCAAGCCACCTGGTGAGCAATGAGAGAGTTTAAAAACCTTACACTGGTAATGCACTTCCTGACGGTCTGTCAACACACACTTGCGCACACACACACACACACACTCAACTACAGATCGTCATCTCTCATGATCTCTCCACCTTGCACACTGCATTCACCATATGCACTTCACACGTACACACACATTTTACAACTGGTCTACTCTTCACTGCTAGTCTGTCATCACATGCATCTTACTATGCATAGGTCCTTAAACTGATGAGCTATGCATTTTATACAGCCAATACATATGAAATACATACATACATACAATACATTCACACTAATATAATCATGTACAAAGCCCAAATCAGCGTGAATGAAAGTTAGGCATTCATATATAAATGGCACATTAAAAGTCCATACTCTGCCCACACACATACCTAGACACACACACACACACACACACACACACACACACAAACCAACCTGCTTCATCTGTCCCTCAGACACGCCGCCGCGGTAGTAGATGATGCGCGTGGGCTTGAAGCGCGTGGACTTGTAGAACTGGATGAGGAGCTCGCGCACCATGTTGGTCAGGTCCTGGATGACCTCCTGGCTGAAGAGCTGCTCCTGGGCCAGGTCCTGCCGCGAGGTCTGCACGCGCACCGTGGCACAGTAGCGGCTCGGGTGGCCGTCCATGCTGCCCACCACCGCCGCGATGGACGGCTTCTTGCCATCGCCCGCCGGCGGGTGGGTCACGTCGGCCCCCAGGAAGATGACGGGCTGCTGGAATACGGAGGGCCTGGAGGAGGAGAGGAGAGGGGAGGGGAGGGAAGGAGAGGAGTGGAGCAAATGTCAGGGCAAAACTCTCCCATCAACAATGAATAAAAAAAAAAAGGTGTCACACTCACACATACATGTTTTAATAAGCCAAAATGGCATTTTTACAGTTACATTTTTTTTTTTACAGTTTTAGGTTTACACTTCTGATTGTTTGCAATATCTAATGATACAATGGTCCAATATGTTTCGAACAAAATATTTTACCAACACCACTACACATTACCTCGCTAACCAAGTAGATAACCCACTTTCCTAGGCAGTTAAGCACCTCAGGTTTATTCACTGGGGGCGGGGGCACCTGGACCAATGAGACTATTCAATCAATCCATTCCTACTCACCGTTGGTGGGGCACCAGGACGTTGTTGATGCCACCCAGCTTGGCGTTGATCTTGAGGCAGAGGTTGGACAGGGTCTGGGGGGACGTCTTGACCACGTTCTTCACCTGGACACACTGGGTGGCCATGCCCAGGAGGGTGTCCCCAACACGCTTCACCTCAGCTGCACAGGGAGGAGAGATGGGTTAGTTAACCAGACACAGACTGAACACAGATGAAACAAATGAATAGGACACACACACACTTTCCCCATAATTTCTATGAAAGGGGGCGACACATAAAACATGGACACACACACACACACACACACAGAAAGTAAAAGCTCAATACTACACATAGTCGTCCTCCACCATAGAGGGAAAAACACACATAGGCATGCACACGTTGTACAAAAAAATATGACTCAGCTATGCCTCATACGCTCAAATTACAATGGAATTCCTGGCACTGTATTTGTGTCTTCTCACACACACACACACACACACACACACACACTCTCTCTCTGCTTACCGTAGACGGGAGTCTTTCCGGGCAGGATCACGACAATGAGCTGCAGGCCCACGTACGACATCTTGAGGTGCTTGAACATGGGCTCCACGCTGTCGGCTCCCTGGGCGTACTTGCAGAAGCACGGCTGGCCCTGGATGGGCATGCCGGCGTCCTTTGAGATCTTCCTCAGTTGGTCTGTGAAGCTCCTGGTGTCAGCAGGAAAACACAAAAGATGACACTTTTAATCCACATTCATGTTTTTAATAAATGAAATATCTTTTAATAAAAATATGTTTTGTATTGTAAGTACTCCCACATATCAATTGCATCCATTTTTAGTGGGGATTTTTACACTTTGTACAAACAAGTCATGAATAAAAACTGTGAACAGATACTGTGTTAAGGTACTTTTCTTGAAAAGGTGTAATAAATGGATAAATGGATATTAATGACGATAAATAGAGCATAATGGATACAGAGGGATAATTTGTTCCACCGTAAAGGGGTGTGGGGAGCAGAGGGGAGGAGGAAGCACTCACTTGAGCAGGTCCTCTCGGCACTGCTTCTGAGGGGCGAAGCAGGCCACGGCCCACACCTTGATCTCGATGCCGGCGTAGAACTGCTTGCCCCTCATGTCCCACACGCCCTGGTTGGGCGTGGCCACCGTCTTGTTCTGGGGAGAGAGTCCCTACACTCTTAGTGAACCCCTCAGTCTCCGCCTGCGGCTCGCTCACGCCAGCCTGCCCCTCATACCCCCCCACACCCCAAAACATCCCACACATCCCACCTCACCCCCTGCCAAAACACCCCCCAATGTTTTGAAAGAAGCCATCACTTGCTTTCAAAACTTTGATGTAGTCGGCGTTACATTGTAAAAATGGCAGTGGGGAGGGATGAGATTGCCTGCTGCAAGTAATTATGCATTTGGTTTTTTTTTTTTTGTGTTTTTTTTTTTTACACGACAAATGTAAGACAGAGCAAGCAGAAAATGTCTTGTGTCTAGTCAGTCATTCAAGATGCAAAGCTTTTGTTGAATCCCCAAACACCAGTTTGTTTCCAAGAGTAGCATTGTAATGTGGCAATTTACTTCACATTTTAATACAGCGACACAAAATACAATCACAGTTCCAGCGTTCAGGGCTTTCAAGACCAATTCATCTTTTTAAATGTAAAAAACATTCATATTTAAATCAACGTCAATAACAAGCCCCTGAAGACTGGAGAATTGTGCAATAAACTATAAATTAAACAGCATTATCATGTGTTTAAGCCAACAATATCAGTTTTTAGGCAAGCACAATAACAGCAGTGTTTTCCCTTAGAAAGTCCCTGCGCCAAGTCATGTTGCCCAATGCCTTTTCGTGACTAAAATTAAACATTGTTAACACACAGGGGTAGCCAGGGAGACCCTGTGGAAAGTGGCAACAACAGACACAGACAGACAGACAGAGTTGCTTTCCTTCTCACACGTGTCTTGGCAAAGAGGAGCTTAAAAAGGCCTTTATTAACAAGTTCTCCACATTAAAGGCTGTAATAAGCAAAACACTTACGGTACACAGCCTTTTTTCTATTACACACTTTTTGTCAAAGCAGCTAAAAAAGGCCTTTAATAATAAGTTCTCCAACCTAAATATGATATGCAAGACACTTATACTTACGGAACATACACTTTTTTTATTCACATGCTCCTTGACAAAGCAGCACTGAAGAGGGCTTTAAATAAGATCTCCAAACTAAATGTTGTGGTATGCAAGATACTGGGGGTAGACATTTTTTTTTACTGTATGTGTCAGAAGAAAAGCAGCTCTGTAAGACCCTTCACCTGAAGAGGTTTCATTTGATGGACAAAAATAAGACTCCACTACCCAGCAAGCACCATATAGACACTTATGAGTGATTTTGCTTATGTTTAAAAGTGGTACTGAATTGAAGTAAAATGATTATAGGGCCATGATGGGGCCCACTGCAGACTGAGAACGGTGTGAACTCAAATGACTCGTAACATGTCACCCAGCTTGGAAAATGGCAGGTTAATATGTAGCCTAGTATCTCCAGGGGAGACAGTTTCTCTTCACGAATAACAGTGTTTACATAAAACGCCAAAAGCACAAGAAGTCAGTACCAAGGCAGAAAAACATTCGGTCTGAAGTGCTTGATGTTGTGGAGTCCACTCTTTGTCCTCATTAGGTTAGTTAAGCCATCACACACACACACACACACACACACACACACACACACACACACACACACACACACACACACACACACTCTCTCTTTCCAACAACCAACAGACACACACACTCTCTCAACCACACACAGACGCACATACACACTCTCGGTCAACCTCTCAACCACACGCACACACACACACTCTCTCTCTCTCTCTCAACCGCGCACACACACACACACCACAGTCCCGTCCCACCCGTACTCACCCTGCCCAGTGCCCCAGTACTCACCCTGCCACAGTCCCTCCCAGTGTCTGTACTCACCCGGCCCCCATACTGCAGCATGGGCGCTGGGAGGACCCGCCCCGTGACCTCCGTCATGTCGTTGTGCACCACTATGCCAAACTCTTTCAGGTAGGGGTCGGGGCCGCCCACCATGCTGTTGCTTTTGACCTGGTGGGCGGAAAAAGGGGGTTGTTATATTTTTGGTGGATTTTGGCTTTACACCCGAAGTCCCTGATTGCATTGTGTTTTCGCAAGTAGGCCAAATATGTATTACAGCTGGGACAAATGATGCTAATTGCTAACAAATCCAGCGAGGATTTCTTATTTGAATGGTCAAAATACACATTTTTTTTAAAAAAGTGCTGCTGCTTTGGACCTGGTGGGAAACAAAATGGGTGCACACAAGTGGCTGTGTCTTTGTTAGCACTGGGAATAGAAGATGCAAATTGCCAACATATCAAGCCAAGACTTGTTATTTAAATGGTCGAGACACATTAAAATAGCTGGATGGAAATCCACTTATTCACTCAACCTTTTTTTGGTTCACATCTCACCTGACTTCATACCTTCCTGTACTTGTACCTTGAATACGCATGTGTACCTTGTGCAGGTAACATCTACATGGACAAAATCAAAACATCAACCAAACCTGAAGCAGCTTTAAAAGACGCAGTCTGCATTTCGGGTCTGGTTTTGGAAAACTTTGCCAGCATTTCATCCTGACAATTGACAACATTACACCTCTCATCTGTGCTGCTGATGCACCATGCTGATTGGATGGGATCAGTGCTGGTTGTTTATGACTCGTTTCCTTTTCCCAGAGCCAGAGGGAACTTCCCAGACAGTGGGGTTGTTCAAACACTGGTCGAGCTAATTCCCTGCAAGTGGTAACACTCCTAACAGAAGAGCCCCATGACTTTGTTTAGCAGGAGAATAATTTGGGAGTCTTCGATTAGAAGTGACGAGTACCCCTCTAGACTGAAGACGCAGACACAGCAGAGTTTTGTTTTCTTTTCAAGTCAATCCTGAATATCAAAGGTGATAATGAATGGTTAAATTGATGTTTTTCGATTCTCTGCCTCCTTTAAGACTTGTGTTAGTGAAATGCAATGTGTAAATGTAACTTTGTCCTATTATTCCTCAGATACTTAGAGCAAAATTGCAAAGGCACAACCTGGACTGCAGATTGATGCAGCCATTTTATGCTTAATCCACCATCAATGCTAGCAGTGCTGACCTCCACCCATTAGTATCACTGCTTTGGAGTTGGAAACTGGTCTCTGCACCACAGCCTCGCTGCCTTTTCTTGGAGAGCACAGCCCACTGCATGGCAACAGCACTTGAGGAATGTTATGAATAGACAATCAAAACAGATCTACTGGGGCAAGAAAAGTAACACTGGAAAGTCATTTGGATTCAGTTACCTGCTTTTTCTGTCAACAGCACAGCATACCATATATGGAAACTGACTTGACGCCTTAAACTGGAATGTGAAAATGAGCTCGATATTGGAGGTTAAGGGGGAAACAAGGCATTCAGCCAAGAATATGTGAAAACAAAAAAGAAACACTTTGTGTTGTGTTAAAGATGTTTTGTTTAAGCAATCCCCAACCTTGGTATAAGAGAGATAAGTTAGGCTGATCTTGGAATAGTGCATTCTGAAAGGTACGTTGGCTATGCAAATACACTTGACACAGTGTTTTGCTAAGTATAACCACATTCATTTTTTATTACTAATCAAGCCATCGTAAATCAAGATTCCTAGTGCACGATCCAGTCATACTCTGATTACTGATATCACAACATTTACTCATTTGAGATGATTCAGAATCAAAGTTGTGGCTTGTGGTGTCGGACTCCAGCAGGGAAAGGCAACTACAAAGGTGGTTAAGTCATAACCCTGATTTAGTTAGCCCAGAGGTAGTTGTAAGACTGTTTGTGAAAGGGCCTAGGGCTTCATTCACTTAACAAATGACAACAAGCAACTATTACTCTGGGTTAACCCCCCTAAATGGAGTTGGGGTACAGGTTGCTTCTGTGACTTGGCAGTGTAGGTTGACATGCTTCAGAAGCAGTTGCAGGTTTATAAACATAGTTTTTTGGACTCTTGGTTGGGGTTGGGGATTTAGGATCAAGGGTGGGGCAGTTGAGAGGTTAAGCGGGGGGGCCAGGGGGGAAGGGGGGAAGGGGGGTCTTTCGGTGTCTGCACTCACCAGCCTGCTGATCTCCTCCTGTCGGTCGGGTGCCGAGCGAGCTGTGGCTTTGATCATGGTGGAGGTCTGGTTGTCTGTCAGCTTCTTGATGCAGCGCTGGCCTGCAACTATGTTACAGACCTGCACAGAGAGACGGGTGACAGACAGAGCGGAAAGGAAAGAAGAGACAGAAAGATAAACAAAAAAGGTGAGAGAAAGAAAACAGACAGAGAGTGAGAAAGACGAGGACAAAAGGGATGAAAAGGGAACCTTTTAGCAATGACTGCACAAGAACTGAACATGAAGGCATGCACACAGCAAAGCTACAATTGTGAGTTTATATTTTGGCAAGCCAGTGGGTGTAATGATTTTATCACCATTGCCATCACATTGCAGGGAGGTTACATAAGCAACTCAGAATTACGTTCCATAGTAAAATAAATGTTTCTCAAATAGTTGAGGTCTCATTGTATTCAAATGCAAACTAGTGGCTATGGCCTAAATCAAATAAACAAACATTGTCCGATGTGTGTCTGCACTGCAGAGATGAGTTGAGATGATGAGGAAGGGGTGAGTTGGGGTGGGGTTACTGACCTCCAGGGGCAGATAGGTGTGCTTCTGTTCCTGCCCCACCTGGAGGCAGGGAAGGTGGGGGTATTTGAGCTGCAGGCTGTACTTCTGCTTGAAATACTGTGCTACAGTGCACTCCATGGCCTGGCCATTCTCCAGCTGGAGAGGGAACCTGCACCGAGAGGGCAAACACTTAACAGTCAGAGAAACACACAGTGGGAGTTCACACAAGTATCTCACACTTCCCTTAAAAAAAAGAAGAAAAAAAAAAAAACACCACTTAAGCACATTGCTTAAAATATTGCTGGTTAAAGCGCCTGTTTCAAGCTGCCAAGAAGTGTCCAAAATATTTGCCAACATCCGCCACACTGAGTCTACAAAGTCCACGCCCTTCAGTGTTCTGTGTAAATGCAAAATAACCTGAGGGCAGATTAGGCCGCCGATTTCGGTGGAAGGCTGTGAATGAGTAATACAAACAGACCACAGCTACAAAACACAGCTTCCAAAAATCACATCGTTGCCAGTCAAGTTGTCTACTTCATCAATGACTAGGACAAAGTGAATACAGCATTCTTGAAAAATAAAAACAGAATGAAAAGAAAAAGTGGTTCAAAATGTGTGGGGGACATTTGGCTGTGTTTACGAGGTCTGTGTGTGTGTGTGTGTACTGGGCGTCACTCACGTCTGATGGCTAGCGGGGCGGCGGGTGACGTTGCACACGCGGTACTTCCTCTTCATCTGACCACAGTGAGTAACCTCCACTTTCAGCCCTGTTCAAGCATGCAAAACAGAAACATGAGTCAACTCTTTCACACTGGACAACAAAACCTCATGAAATTCTTACCGAACAGAATGTCTAGGCCTGTGTCTCTGGAGGGAGGTTACAGCAAGCTACAGATAAGATATGCCGTTAATATGTCACATGTGCAATTTGCTTACAGCCAAACTGCAAGTTTTGCCCATGATCTCTTCAAAAAGAGTCACAGCAGCAAATACAGACATGCAAATTTTAATAGTCACTGAGATTTTCATCTCCAATAAACTAGTTTCAAATGTTTTTGTTTTTAACATCTTATCATGCTCCAGGTCTCATCCCAAAAGTTATGCAACATCAGCAGACACCTTACAACACAGCCCTGTAGCGTATGACTCACAATGAAGAAAAAAAGTGATTAAAACAGTGTGTTTGTGCTTGCAGCCACACGCCATAAACACAGTGTAAAGTTCTGCCCCCATGTCTTAGACATCAGTGCAAACTCTCCATTCAAACAGCCCGATATGGGTTGGACCAAAATTTCTCATGTCTTTACAACTGGCAAACATGAGCAATCGAACTGCAGATTGAAAATAACCAAAATTGTCCTTTAACACAAGGAATAATCTGGAAAACTATTGATGTATTTTGAGTCAGACAACTGCATGTTTTTTATTAAAATTTTATTTACAGTTTCTGACCATTACAGAAAGGAAAAGGAACTAAAGGTGAACTTCAATACATCTATTGCACCCTGCCAGTCTTGCTTTTCAACTGCCTTTGCAAATCGTGACCTACTAAAAACACACTGGATAAACAAAAGTCACACACACCTCGAATCTCCTTGGTGAACTTGACACGCTGTGAATCTGTGAGGGGTTTGGTCTGTTCGTTGATGTTCTGTATGTCCAAAACTTCGCACATGAACTCAATGACCGGCTGGGCTCGGTAAAAGGCAGTGGCCGAGACTAAGGAAGAAAAGAAAAAAACACGAAACACAAGTTCAACTTGTGCAGAACCTTTTAAAGTTTATCTTATTTTAACATTCTGATATTCTGCACCACAGCTATATTTTATACTACTTCTGAACATCTACGTTGTGGTGGGCAAGTGTGTCCAACATTGTCAAGTATTTATTTGTACTTACACCATGTACCTTCTGTGTTAATCAATACTATACAGTATAGTCTTTTACCAATTTGTATATCTCCTTCCCCAACCCTATATTATAGTCAAAGTTAGTCCTGTGTTTCACTCTGTCCAATTTTGAGTTGTGCTGTACTTTTCTAATCTTCTGCATTACGGTGACTCTGACATGGGAAATTCGCTTCATTGTAAATATATGCGAGAATAAAACTTGAAATCATCCCTTATCTGGACAATGACCCATGACCGATGGTCAATTAATTATGACACCCCTTTTAAAAGAGCTTTTCATCTCGCCCACGCACACAAAAACCGAGTGCCATTTGACACGACATTTGCACTCGGTGTGCTCCGAACAAATAACAACTGTGTGTGTATGTGTGTGTGTGTCTGCTCGGTACTGAATCGCCGAATTGTTCTGAGCGCGAGCAGAGTCCCCGCTGACGCCTTACCGTCGATGTTGAGCATCATGTTCCACATGGCTGGGCGGACGGACTGATGGAAGCCGAACCACACCTCCCTGCCTCCGCCGAGAGGGTGGTAGTAGCCCTCTGGTGGAGAGAAGAACGAACGGCCGACGGGGGTGTATCTGTGAGAAAGGACAGATAGGAGAAAAGAAGACAAATGAGAAAAGAGCTGTTTAGGATATACTCACTGTAAGCATTTAATGTGGGAGTTCTTCAACATTCTGTAAAAGTATGCGTTTTACAACAATCTAAGATACTAAAATTCCCCATGATACTCTATGAAGCCCAAGAGCAGCCCTGTTTAGATGGACACTTTTAATCAGAATAAGTGCTTAATCAAAATAGAAATGACCCATGATTGGGACCACACACCCTGATCGGAATAGAAACATGCTATTAATAACATTTTCAACAAAACTGATGTGCAAATACCTTTAAATAGAATTATACACATGTGTAACTGTTCCTAGTTTTTAGTCTTGATCTCATCCTGAACAGGACAGTGTTGCCCACGGTTACCTCATGGAGGGCAGGTGACGGGTGATGACGTCCAGCGCCTGCACGGAATCCTCGGGGACCTCGTTCAGGTGACCGGAGAGAGCCTCCAGGAGCATCTGCAGGCTCACCACCGACACCCACTGCAGAGACACCTTGAAGGTCTGGTCCTTCCCCTCACCTGGCAGGGTCACCTCCAGATCCACCTAAGGGACCAAGGGACAAAGGGGAAGGAGAACGAGAGAACATTCATTAAAAAAAATAATTAAACTGCACACAACTGGGTACACCATCCATGCCATGCACGCAGGTCCAGGTGCTGGGTTGATTCTGGCCCGATTCCTATGTTTGTCTAAGACGACCCTGGTGGGTTGAAATGCCGCTCTTTATTTAAATAGATGAGTCATTTGGGGAGAGTTCAGTTTGTGGACATCTATTTTTTACTCCTTTTGATACCTTTTTTCTGTCCTGCACCCGGCCTCAGAGAGGTGGGATGTGCCTGCATCTATTTTGAAAAACCTTGATTCTGGCCTGCCAATTTTCCAATCTGTGTTTCTTTACCACTCGTGTCCTGGTTTCCCTCTTCACTGATACCAAACTGATGCAAACTATGAATGCCCTCCCCCCAAATGGCCAAATGTATTTGCTCACAACACTATGATAATGAACCCATCATGTATTTGCAATTACAAAACAACTATACTGAACAGTGTATTCTCTTAACCTGATGTACCTCATTCTCAATGCAATAGAAACACTCCACCACAAGGAAGTCATTTTACCCAAAATAAAAGCTGAGGAGGGCCCTATGGGAATGACAGGTGTCACTTACTCCATTTCAGGAGATACAAACCTGCTGTACTTCTTTCCGTCACAAGGCCCGTTGTGGCCAAACATCCCACTTCTCCCTCCTCTTCTCTCACCATTGCACTCGTACCGCTAAGCTCATGTTACCCATCTCATCAATAGAGTACTGAAGCCATGACGCGGCATTCCCATGGTAGCGATTTCGCTATATCTACACAAATCAATCTAATCATAGTGGTGATCATAGCTGTGGCATTATAACCCGTTTAAATAATTTAACCTCTCTACAACATTCTATTATCAGTTCATGTTTTTGTTACATTGCAAAAATTACACCCTACCACCTTAACATAAATCAATATTACTTCAATGACAGCTGAAATTAACTTCGAATCCTGCATTTAAAATCCCAAATCAGCAAAAACATATCTTGGTTTTACTTGTAAAGCATATAGACATCAGTTCTTAACTATAGCCAGGCTTTGACAAGACCCAAGATTGTTATTGGCCCTTCAAATTCTAGTAATCCTGACAAAGCGAATTAATAAAATGCTAATTACAGACTATTAACGCTAATCTGGGAATGAGTGTAATCCTGGACATGGATAGTCTCCCACTGGTGGTGGTGATGGTTGTAAGGAAGGGGAGGGGAGGGGAGGGATAGAGGGTGCCCTTACCCGGTCCCTTCCGATGGGCAGCGGGTGGGCCGTGTACATGTTCCTCTTGCCATCGTATCCAGGCTGCCGGTCCCCGAAGATCTGCATCTTAAAGTGCCTGACCATGGTGTCAACCACCTCTCTGTGAGAGAGAAAGAGAGAGACCAAAAAAAAAAGAGAAAGCCAGAGTAAGAGAAGAAAGAGTGACAAAAAAAGATTGTGTGGGGAGAGAGAGAGAGAGAGAGAGAGAGAGAGAAACAAAGAAAGCAAGCTTGTATAAAAGCAAGCCAGGTGTCTAGAAAAAGCACTGAAGGACACAATTCCACCTCTGTCTGAGTGCACACACCACACACACACACACACCCCCACACACCTGTTGACCCTCCGCGGTCTCTTCTCAGGCTTGATGTCGATGTCATAGTGGTAGACGTCGATCTTGGGGATCTGCACCTGGAAGTGATTGGCCAGCAGGCGAATCGGCTTCCCCACGGTGCCCAGGCCGGGCCGGCGAGGCGGCTGGAAGAGGGAGGTAGGGGCAGGCGGGCCTACGGGGGGGGAGGGAAACATTACATTACATTATATTATGTTACATTTAGCTGACGCTCTTACCCAGAGCAACTTGAACTAGCAACAGTGAACTACATTACATTGCATTTGGCAGATGCTTTTATCCTGAACTACGTACAGAGAAAGTCCCCCCCTTGCTCTTGGCAGCTCAGCCATTGATCAGGGTGTAGGACCCTACTGCCCTACTGGTTTGGAATTCGAACGTGCAACCCCTTTCTATCCCAAGACCAATGCTGCATGCAGCCCCCTCAACAGAAACACAGGTTTGCATGAGTGGGGGACATGCCAAAGAATCAATATAGACATTTTAGTATACACACACACACACACACACTATCACACTATCCATTCTGCAATTAACTTATTTAATTACCACAAAATGTTTCGGTCATTAGACCTTTGTCAGGTAGTTACATTACAATCAGTTATAGACCGTTTGGTAACCTCCAATGCACAGGTCTATACGTAAAGAGGCGTGCAAGGTTTTAATCTTTTTAAGGATCAATACCCATAATCTGATGCTTAACATAACAATGGCATGATACGAGGTAGTAAGAAAGCCTTGATTTGGACTGACAATTTTTTGTTCAGCGATTATAAGAAACATGTTTGAGATATAGTAAGGTTGTGTTATTGGCTGTATGTGTGCGCATGTGGTCGGATGTTATGTAAGGTACCCAGCACACACACCTAGTGTACATTACTACAAGACACAACGCATGTGATAAGAGGTACTCACACAGAACACAACTAAATTAAACATGGGCCGACCGACCGCCGTCAGTACTGTGACACGGGAAAAACTGTTGCGGCGGGCCGCGACCTCTGACCCGGGAGGGCGGCCACAGGAGACAGCGAGAACAATATAGAACAATGCAAACCCAATTACCGCCAGCCCACTCCCCTCCCGCCCACCCAAACGCACACAAGCCGCCCAGACAAAGAACAGCGTGGCCGAGACAGACAGGGGGAACGACCATATGGGGGGCAAACAAGAGGCTGGGATTACTCACTGTGACTCACTGGGGGCTCACGTACACGCGCGCACATACACACACACACAATGTCTTGACTCTCGTTGGTGTATATTATGTTCTAGACCATACACAACAGGTTAGCACCCCAATCATTCAACCCGCAGTTCCATCTGTTCTTTATCATTTTTCCGAGTCTCAAACTGCTCAACACTTCAGCGGTATAGGCTATGTACATGTCTCTACTTTGTACTGTTCAACACTTTGGGTGTATGGTCTACATAAATGTCTCTACCTTATACTGCTCTGCTACATTCCACCAAAACCACTTTGCCTTGGACGTCCTTTTGGTAAGAAAGCCTGCCCTGCTCAAACTCCTTTTAAAGAACTGCTCAGCGTGAGCTTCTACCCCAGACACTAGTGTGTATGTAGAAAGGGGTGGGGGGGAATTCCCTCCGAGGTTTTCTGGGAAGAACTACTGTACGTAGAAAGCGTGACATCATCTTCTGGGCAACTAGCTTCACATTTCTTTTTTTGGCTTGAGGCTCACAACTCAGAATAAGGAAACTGGAGAATGGAGAGAAGACTCGCGACTAGTCCAAAATTGGGATTGCAAAAGTACAGTATGTGTGTAAAGGGGATAGAGAAGACGAGTGGTGTGTCAGTGTGCTTGCTTTGTTATGGGTGGGGGCTGCTTTTAGTGAGTAACATTTGAGTAATGTTTGGGGTTGGCTGCGTTGGGGGCCTCACTGATTTTCCAACTGATGAGCAGCTTTGCAGGGGTCCTGCCTCCAATGTCCTGACATGCTCCAGTTAGCCAGTGAGGCGGAAAGGGGATTGGGATGAGTGGGGAGGTTTGGCTGTAGTGGTGGTAGTGGTGGGGGTCAATCTATACCCCTCTGTTTCTCTCCCCTATAACCAACCAACCCATCTACCCCCCCCCCCCTCCCCCTCCTTTTCTACACCCGAGCTCTGCCCTCTGCCTTTCAAAGTCCCATGAGCAACCGGTTGCTCTGGTCTTACCTCTACTAGCCTCCCAACGGTCAATCCCTTGAGACAACCCACTCTGGGAGAGTGGGTCCGAGGGAGTGTGTAGCTCTGTCAAGAACGACCCACCCACACCCACACACACACACCCACACCCCAAAAGCAGAGACTACTCTATATTTAGGTCTCTCAGCTGGTGCTCAGGAGCTAGACTGGTGTCAGTGTAAGTCCTGTGGTGGAATGCCACGCACCCCCTCACTCACACACACTTACTCACTCCTACAGCCCCTCACACACTGACTCAGGGTACGTCTGGCTTTACTACTCGATCTCACAGCCATGGCTCGTCAGAGCAAATGGAAACACACACGGGTCTCCAACACTTGGTTTCAATCAGATTACACGAACCCCCATTCTCTTCTGCTACTTGGAGCACAGCCAGGTTCTTTGTAAACTGTTTTCTACATGTCCGTTTCCCTTTTGTTCTGAAATCGATGTATGGATGACTGCTAAACATTTAAAGTCTACATTCTAAAAGTTGGTCATCTCATGCTCCTGCCATTTAGTTAAACTCTTTTCTGAATAACTGTGCCATTTTTTCCCCTAACATTTGTGTTCATAAGGCATCCACGCATCATCTTTATCGAGTATACGTCTTTAAAGAAGCTGGTATGGCATATTGTAGTTTACCTATTCATGGCAAAATCACTGGCAAACACAAGACCAATGTTTCAGCCACTGACTGGTACACAATTATCCCTCCTACCTGTCTGATTCCTACCTGTCTGATTCAATTCAATGCCAATAGGTCTGTGCGTGAGAACGCACAGCTAGGCGTGACCTCTGTCAACGTCATTGTGGCTGCACTTAGCATAGGGACTGCACCACAGTGTCACTGTCAATACAGTCTGTGCCATGCAGGCACTATTACTACTTTTTTATATGCCCAATTGCTCATGCCATACGTGATGCCATATATTTTATATCTTGTTCAGGGTCTTCCTGTTGTCTCTTAAGCTTAGCTCATGTAAATGAGGAAGTTAATACCAACTCAACTTAATAATTCCACTTAATGCGTACTCACACTGGGTACATTTTACTCGTACTGTACCAGAGTACGGTTGTCTCTGGTCCCTGGTCTGCACTCACACTGTATACTATCAAACTGTACCAAGGTATGGCCGAGTTGCCCTGTTTGCGATCACACTACATACATGCATGATGCATACCATAGCTGAGTCCAACTGAACTGGACTCTTGCAAGCGTACTATTGTACTGTGCCCTGGTATGAAATGGAGCGATCACACTGGTCAAACAGATGAAATTTTGTTGGTCAAATGTACTCAGGTATGGTACAGATGGCATAGTGCCAGTACGTCCTCAGATTTTTTTTTGTGCTCTTCTCGCCTACATTGTCAACCTTTTTTTTTTTTTTTTTTTTAAAGCTCTTGCGTTCTGTTCTTGCTGTTCCTCAAAGAAGTAACCTCAAGGTAAAAAGCTTTTATTTTGATGCCTGACTCTTTTTAGTGCTGGGCGAGTGATGTGAAATCTCCACTGTGGTAGTTGCCAAACTTATTCATATGATAATGTTGACGCAATTTACCGATACAACTTACCACAATTTCCATAGCAAGAACAAATTTATGCAAATGACAAGGCTATGCTTTGTACCAGAAATAATTAATTGGTACCCACTTCTACCTGGCTTTCCTGTTACACAGTGAAAACAAGTAATTTAGTGTGAAGCAAACCAAAATATTAAAACAGACCTCATTAAAAAACTCTCTAAACAATGATAAGGGGCCTTGAGAGAAAAGAAAATCTTTAAGACAACAAAAGCTGAAAATAGGCCCTTTGCAATGACAACACAACAGGAAACAGAGTGGTGACCAAAGCTTTTCACAGCGGTTCCCTGTTAAACACTCGCTACGTTTAGCCGAAGTCACACTGCTTCACAGAAGGCTTTAATGATGCAATCAAAGGATAAAAACCAACAGAAAAGGCTCACAATATCTGACAGCCCCTCGAGGCCTACAAACTTTGGTTAATGGGTGGAAATTAGCCCTAATAGCCCAGACAACATGAGGCTTTCAAAAGAATCAAATAACTTTTATACACACTCTGACACGCTATTCACAAAGGCACTCAATTGAGCCATCCTAATATCTAGACCTACTCTTTTTTTCAGGAGGTCTTAATAAGCTATCCGTATAGTTACTGTCAGCCCTTTGAAGACAATGTCTCCTCTAATTTAATTATGACAGATATTCATGCTTTTTTTGTCAATTTGTTAATGGGACCTCCAGTTACATGCCACACACGATAATATTCTATGATGTGTAGCAGCCATTTGCAAAACTGTTGCACATGAACTGTTGCTACATGTGCACATCTAGTAAGATCATGATTGTTGTACATAAAGTTACCTACATATGGCAGTAACATTTCACAAACTTGACAATCAATAGCTGCAACCAAGAACCAATATGAAGGCATTCTGGCAGTGGCTATTGATCCTTAAGTTGGTATATAACGTCACTACTGATGACCAACCACTGGCGGGATACTCTGACTCACCCCCAAGGTGTCAAAGCAATGCATTCACCCTTCGATCTGCCTTGCGGGATACAATGCTGTTAAGTAACCTTTTCAGTGTCTGCCAACATGGCAGTATAGTATTCGACTAGGACTAAATGTGTGTGTGTGTGTGTGTGTGTGTGTGTGTGTGTGTGTGCATTCTCAGACTTCAAAATGTATAGGCCTACACCACAGCTTACCTTTGCACACTAATATTAGCCTTAAAATTTGGAGCTGGAAAATGCTTGGCAGTAGGTGCGTCAATTCAAAAAGACATGTGCCAAATCTGGCATTTTATATTGGCTTTGGCTGATAAGATCATTTTATTTTTATTTATGTGTTAAACTACAACACACATTTTAGTTCCTTTTTGAAAAGTATACATTTACCTCACAAATAGCTTTGATATTAAGGTAAACTGAATAAAACCCAACAGAAATATGTGTATGATGTGTTGTTTAGGTGCTTTAAGCAGATAATTATTAAGTTTATTCTCTGTATTGTATTACACTAAATAAAATACATAAGCCCAATTTTGGACATCTTTGTTTACATTTGGAGTAGTAAGCATAAAAAATCTTCCTATGACAATGTGTAAACAACACTCAAATTCTCAGCAAGGTTGTATAGATATAATTTGTGGATCACAATAGTCTTACTATCATTAAGTGGACCTTTTGTGCAATTATTCTAAAACCATCCATATAATCTGGTTATAAGAACATTAAAAAAAAAATCTAAAAATAAATTGCAGCCATTTGCCATCCACCAACTCGCATTTTGAACAAGCATGCTTGCCACAGTTCTCGAACTGGATATGAGGACTTGTGGCCATCGGGCGTCGATTTTTAGGTTGTTTATAAAAAAAAAAAAGCAACTTGAGCGTGAAGTGTTTACTATTTACTACTATGCTTTTAAACCATCTCCCGCTTCACTCGAGCATGCTTTCGTGGAAACGATTACTCTTTACAAAATACATGAATATATATATATTTGACCAGAAACGTGCAAACACCTGATATAAAAACTACATGGCGTATGTGCGTATTTTGTGCATATTATATAGTTTTGTATACTGTTACGCAATGTTCCGCAATGCTGCTAAGAATATCATTTAAGTAATGTTAATTAATGGCTGGTTGTCGACGTATTCTACATGTATACTTCACTAACAAGAACTAAGCAAGCCACAGGAAATAACTACAGTAGTGCTACGGAAGCGGCAGCGGGAGATGTGTACAAACCGACGTAGAATGGACACGGAACACTACATCGAATGGCTTCCACAGACAAATAACATCCAATTGAGAGCTCGTTGAAACATTGCAATGCAAACCATGACAATGCGTTCTAGTTGTTTGTTTTCCATAATAATGGTTCACATAAAACTCATCACAGACAAAGAGCGTCGAATGGACATAAACGACGATGCCATCTTGATGCATTGTTTTTGTAGTAAACGTTAGGTTGGTTCAGGCCGAGCTTCCTGCCACAATCGATAAAAAAGAAGCAAGAAACACGCATGGTTAAAGAAAAACACGCATGATGGCTGATTGCACAAGAGCTGTGGTATTCGAGTAGTGACAGACGCGCGAAAACCATTGCGTACATAATGTTTTTGTAAAGGCATTTTTATTTCCATCGAAACTACTCCAGGCACGCTGTGCAAATGGGATGCAAAATTCCACGTTGCTCGCACAATCCTCATTCAGTGCATCCGATCGACTTTCATGAATATAATATGAATAAATAGTCAACACTATCAACACACGATGTAACAAACTGCACTTTGCTGCATGAAACCAAGCCAAAATTGTAAGCATGCTAACTAAATGACAGCAGACGTGCGTCCACACACACGACACGGAAGAAGGTCTTGGTTAAATCCCCCACACCGTGCTGTGCTGCCCTCCTCCTTGGCTACCTGCTGCTTAGAACGGCCAGCAAACAAATTAGCTTGTTGGGCCAACAGTTCCGTTTTTAATCACATCCTGGTCGTATGTTAAAGGTTATAGGCACTTTAACGGAGAAAAATCAAAGATTATTAATTGAACAAACACATTAGGGCCCGACAGCCTCGTTTGTTTTCGTTCTCGTCTTTGAGGCCTATCATGCAATCATCCGCGGCCCCCAGTGAGGCAATCCATTAGCCCGCACTACTCTGTCACTAGGCTTCTCGTTTGGGGCGCTTACCGGGTCCGAGCGCTTCCATGGCCGAGGGCTCTCTCTCCGTCTCTGTCCCGGCCTGGCGGCTCCGTACCGACACTGAAATTGGGGGCGGTATCTCGAAGCTTAGTGGGGCTAATTTAAGAAATGGAAGAGGAGCGTGGATGTCCACAGCCCTTCGAGGGTGCGTTGTCTTCTGAGTGATTTAAAGCAGATCCTGGGGATATTTAACCGAGCATGCGTCAGGACTATGGATATAAACTGCGCATGCGCCATAAAAAAAACCGTAGCAAGGAAAACAAGCCCTGGTTGTCTCACAAGTAATTGTTTCATTTAAATTGAGGGATTTGACTGCCTCGTTGTTGTGACACATTATCGTTTGGTACAGAATGTCTGAATTCGACGGCTCTCGGTGTGTTTTTAATTAACAAGTAAAATGCAAGAGGAAAGTGTGACAGTGTGTAGCGTGAGCTACATGTGAGGAACTAGAGGATAAATGAGCGTATTGTTAGAACATGTGGTGTCTTAATGGATGAGAAGAGGTAAAACTCCCCGTTTATACTGACAACAAAAACTATCATACACATATTGTAGCCTTAGAGATTAATTCATAGATTTATAACATGTCGATTCGAGGTTTCTAGGACTACTATCTCTGTAAAGTAATACAGTCTATCGATAGTCTGTGTTTGGACTGACCATCTCAGGAAAAATGGCTGTTTCTGTTGTCTATTCATTTACACTTGGCTGCCCTCTTGAGGTAAATAATGTCAAATGCAACAGGTTGGACTAAGGCGCTGCAGTCTTTGCCAAGTGTGTCGAAATATTTCACGTACTCCTGCCTAATTTATGTAATGATGCATATCTCAGTGATAGACATCTGACATAATTATGCTGCGTTATTTTTTCAAGGCACTGTATTTGTGAATTTATTGAGGTATAGGCCTGTAAGGGAAGGAGAAAATGGCTTACTTTATTGTCATTTAAAAGATAACTAAGGGGAAAAAACAGTTCAGACTGGGGTATAAGGCATTTTTATTGGGGTAGGCCTATATCCAATGTTTTTAACAATCATAATAATATGAGATATCTCTAAATATCTTGTTAGCATGATCCTGGGCTTTAATTTGAGCTTGAGAGACAGTGAGTGTATATATCACTGACTTCTCCTCACTGCACAGCTCTTGTGCCACCCAGGCAAACCTCTGGAGGTAGTTGCCATTACCAAAAACCATTGCAACCACCTCAATGTTCCTCTCTCTATACTGCATAGCAGGCTCTGGAATTGCCACTATCCAAATCAAGACTATTCTTCACCATTCAAGATTTCCATTCATGCTGGGTGTGGGTCATGTGGGTGGAGGTAGGCCGAAATAGAACGCCTCAAAACGTGAAATACAAATAATAAATAATAATACATTTTATAAACAACATGCTAAAAACAAACAACAATAAAAGAAAAACGTCAAAATAAGTTTAATCTTAAGCAATAACTACGGTCATAGGGGCAGGGCAATCTGAACAGGTGTGTTTTTAAGGTTTTATATTAGTATAAAGTTGTATTATATTTTATGGAAAACTACTGTACTGTCTCTGTGCTATGGACCTACCTTTATATATGTGCAGAACACTTACCTCATGTGCTCGCCTGCACACGGAAGTCCGCTTTAGCAAAAGTAGCCACTAGATGTCGCTGCAGGACACTAAATCAAGAGTCTGTAGGCTTATTGCTCTCCTGAATCTGTAAAATGCTGGGGAAGTTTGATGTCGTAGTATTGTCGGTATTGGACTCCATTACCTGTTTGTGACTCTGCTACTATGTAGATTTTTATGCTGATGTATTTTTTTTTTTTTTTAATTTACACTCATATAAAATATTTACACACATGATATGTGTGTGTGTGTGTGTGTATGTATTTTTAGAAAATTAAATGGGGATTATTATTGGAATCTGCAACACTTTTCTGCAGCAAAAGTATGAAATGCTAATGAATAATTTTCTAATTTCTGAAAAAAAAAATCAAGGTAGCTCCATGTCAGAAACAACTGATGGTCGTTCAGATGGTCCACCTGCAGACGATGATACCACTCCTCTCAGCAGCCACAAACATACATAAATACATGCTTAGCTTGGCTTCACCAACAAGGAGACATATTGCGTTGAATTTTTTGTGTATGTGTTTGTCTATATCCTATCAAAGTTGCAATGACACAGACACAACCCATGCACAAGAAAAAAAGGTGTTGGATATTTCCAAACGCATTTAAAATCTTTTAAGGGTCATAAGATATTGATGAGACAGCCAACTAAAGTTAGCAAGCTAGCTTTGAAAGCCCCCTATCAAGTTCCACTACATATAGCTCAGTCCAAAATGCCATATACAATTGTGGAGACATTAGTATTGCCTATGGCTAGTGATATGTACAAACCAATGTTTGGGAATGCCTTCAAGTGCTCGCTTAATCTATAAAATTGTAGCTGAAATAAGGGCCCAATGAGAAACCTCTAATGTCAGATTCTTGCAGATGCACTGTATTTGCCTATGTTAGTGGGGATTGTGGGCATAGGTGTGTGTGTGTGTGTGTGTGTGTTTGTGTGTGTAACTAGGTACCATAAGATAATGCATGAGCATCAAACCTGAATGGAGAAGGTTGAGGTGGAGGGTTTCTGCTTAGTGTCTCTGTCGGCACTGAAAATGGCTGAAACCCCCTGCTCTAAAAAAATGAAGAAGAGCATTTTGCTCATGTATCTCTATTCACAGATAATGTAGTTCTTCGATCACCATTATTTTACATGTGACCAGCGTAGGCAATTTTTCATTCAAGATGTTGGTTCTCTCATTTTTTACCATGGTATGTTTGTAGGTGCATTCAGATCATGACTGTGAAATCTGAGAATTTATCATAGAAAGATGTTAGTTAGCTCGCTACATCTAACATGGCTGCAACTTATTACTTTTTTAGGCGTAATACCAATATATAAAAACAAAGCTTTTGTGTGCATAGCTTGCAGTTGTAAGACCCCAGAGGCAAGCCGTCAAAGGGTACTTTGTCAAAAGGTGCTTCTTCTTGATTTTGCATTTGTTGACCCCCATAACCTCCACTTCTCCACCTCCTGGTTTACAAGGGCAAGTGAGTCTTTCAGGATAAGATATGAAATGCTGCAGTTGACATCTATATATTTAAATCCAATGCAAAGTCATCATCTTTCGTCAGTCCTTAGCCCATAATTTAGCATTCCCTTTAAATTAATTATTTTTAGGACTTAATAGCAACCAATTTATGTATATTGCATTTCCAAAAATAACGCAAATTTAAAGAAACAGAAAAAATATATATTATTGGCATTTCCAAAAATAATGCAAAATTTTAAGAAACTGAAAAAAAAACATTTTTTTGTGTTCCATGGCAGGAAGTGGGGGGCTGGTGTTATGGGGGGGAGGGTGATAGTGGTTGAGGTAACAATGGACCAGCATGCCATCTATTCTCACCTTACTGTGGCCATTTTGCATTTGTCGTTTTAGCAGGCCAAAAACAAATGTGGGAATTCACAAGCTGAGCCAGCCACGCCCAAGTACCAATCTAACCATGACCTAACAGGCCACCAACAATTATATGAATCAACAATGTTTATATCAGAAACATAGAAAAAGTTTAAAGTGCATTGTCTACTTGGTAAAGACTGTTGCAAAGTATAAAATGAAATATGAAATTATTAAATATGTGGCTGTGGTGGTTGCATTTCATAATGGAAAAACTCTTAAAGGGATAAGGACAATAGTTTGTGAAATACATCTTCATGCAGCCAGAGCCAGGATTTGCTGTTGCAATTTACAACTCCAGATTATGTCACAAGTGAAAAGAGTTTGTTTTTGGGTAAAGCTGTACTGAACTCGTGAATGGGAAATATTGTAGTAAATCCCTGTTGGCTATTAAGAGTTTTGTGTAATAAAATAATTCTTGGTTTGTGACTTCAGTTGTAAAAAAAGCCATTAAAAATGCAAATGTGGATCACCGGCATATGGTTGACAAGTTTGTGAGGCCTCTGTGTCAGCTGTTAAGAACTCTTAAGTGTGAAGGGTACTGAAGAGAAAAGCAGGTTAAAGAAAAGAGCTTCCATAGCAACCCGTCCCCCTACCGGCCAAGTGGTCATGTGAAAATGACTCAGAGCTTGCTGCTGACTGGGGTGAAACCAACGCAAAACACTAGTCACTATAGTTGAAACCATGGGCTAAAAGTAAAACACATGAAAGCCTTGGATCCTTTTATCAGAGTTGGAAAGGAAGTATAATAGAATTATTTGTTTTAAATTAATATCCCAATGTTGGCGTCTTGTTAACATAGGATAAACATAGGACTGGAAATAGTTTTTTATGGGCCTATGTCTAGGTTCACATCATTTATATATAAATATATTTTTTAAATTTAAAGGTTATTATACACGTTTTATATTTCTCACAAAAATAAACACATCAATGAATAAATAGCTCTAGCCTATACCAGTTTCCTGACTGCCTTTATTTTATCAGCGTAAACAGGATGTATGACCATAGTGCATGACGCCTCAATTTTGAGCCTGCGCAGAAGGATCTCGGGGGGTGCAGTGGAAGCCATGATTGAGTGGAATGACCGCGTCGCTGGAGTAGGTTAGCTTACTGGGATCATCGCCGAATTAGATACATTGAGAATTAAATAACATATTAAAACAGAGTTACTATAGGGTGCAGTAATACGACCATATAGACTATGAACAAAACATACTCTCTTTGATTTTTGAGCAAAGTTTTTGATTTCCCACGTGATCGAAGCCATCCAATAGGAGACCTGCTGACGTTGCTGGAAAATATGTCCTTTGTTGAGGTTTGTCCGAAATAATTGAAAAACGGCTTTAATATTGATATAGCGGCATATTCATAGATTGATGGAATATATATCGTTCACATTGGATACATGGATCAATACCGTCGTGGTTATTTTTTAGGGTGGTGTTTTGTTTTTTTAAAAACTAACTGCGCCAAGAATCCGATCCTAATCACATATCACATGACGTGTACCCTCCCCCACCCTTATCCAACGAAGGGGGGAAAGTCGGACATGTTTGGAGGAAATGTTGAATAAAGAAACGTGGCCGAAGACAAGAAGAAAATAAGGAAATGTCAGAAGTATGCGGATTTTAGACGGACTTTTTGCCTTGTTATTATGACATTGTTACTTGGTATCTTTTTTCTCTCTTTTTTTTTTTACAAAGGGTACATGCACATAACCATTTTTATGTTATTTTAGTTGCTTAGTTATAGATTTCACGTCATCAAATATTCCAGGTGTAAAGTAGAAACTTGCCAAATAATGTTGACTACGTTTGGCCTCGAAATTTGAATTGTGTTATAGAGTGTCATTGCAACAAATGTGTAACCTTGTTGTGGGGGTGGGGTGGTGTAGTGTGTCATTAGATAAGGAAACAAAGCAATGTGGTAATCAGTTGGAAATGTTCTGAATTCTTTTTGCTGGTAACTGTTGTGTCTTTTTCTTAGATAAAGTGTCAGGCCCAGTATTGCTTCCTGAGAAGAGTTTGGGGTGCAAAGTGAGACCAAGGGCATGGTGTCAGATGTATCTTACTTTATAGGTCTTCAATTTTTAGAAAACATGGCGTCTTCACATTTGAATTGTGGAAACTGCATGCTGCTCGATAAACAGGGAGGTGTGAGTATTATTTGTGGCGTCCTCGTGGTAACAGGGTTATTTTTCCTTAATTTTAGTATTTGTCTTGAGTATAAGATTAATTGATAACGTCGAAGTAGTAGTTTGTTGTGTTGGAAACGTGGTGCCAGACAGCAGTTGCTGTGGTAAAAGTGCTGTGTCATTTCAGTGGAGGACATTTTCTGTAGGCCTCGTGAAATCTGCCCTGTTAGAGGGAGCCGTTTAACAGAGGGTCATGTTAAAACAGTGAGCCTGTTTTTTTATGATTTCGAGATTAAGACATTTCCACTACAAGGTGACCATTACCACGTGTATAAAATGATGAAATATGCTGAAGTATTGCTGTAAGCCATAGCCTTGGTTTCGGCCATGCCTAGGCGTCTTTATAGCCCTTGTAGTGTCATTAAGTGGACAGTTTGCCATTTGCAAAAGGAACGCGTTTTATATTTAAGCACAGAATAAGAGTTTTTATTGTGATGTGTGGTTTAGTCACGACGCTTCAAAATGGCGACTGCACTACATGGTTGCGGGGCGAGCCGACTGCGGGAAAGCAGAAAATAGCGTGGAGTCTCAATGGTGTATGTGGCAGTAGTCTGATACGCGTGATGTAATCAGGCAAACCAATGGTGTGCTTCGACGTTGTTCTTCGAGCCCGCGCTTGGGTGTTCACTTCAAAACCGAGTGGGTTGTCTTTCTAATCAAGTTAATGTAATGCAGCCAAACCAAACTTGGTATGATTTGGATATGAAGTTAGCGAAATGTAGAGATGGTCATAATTTAAGGATTGTGTATAAATTACGGTTTAACTATGCCAGTGATGTCCACCGAAGGGAAATCGATGGCGGTGAACCGGTTGTGAGGATTTGGGTGTGGCTTATTTGATTGACTACTGGACAGACGTATAGTTGTGTGGGAGGCGTGGCTTTCTCTGGGTTCATTCGCCAATAGTGTTAATAGACGGTTTATAAATAGTCGGGCGGATACGTTTTGTCGCCATTTCACTGAAGCCGTGTTCAGAAGGTTGGAAGGAGACTGGGAGGAAAGATCAGGCAGTACGGGAACCTGAGAGAAACGGGTATACTTAACAGAATCCGGATCCATCCTGATGGAGACGGCCTTAAACCCGCCCCTTGACAGGTACCAATTGGAACAATTGCCAATAAGTTTGCAATCTGACTGAGTATTGTTGTTTTTAACTTGTGTGTAACTTTGGATATGTTGATACAACTCAGCATATGACAACAGCTCTAACGCCGGGTGGATTAACTTCTAGAAATTGTTATTGAATTCAGTAACTTGTAACGGCGGCTCTTGACAGCCGAGCACAGGACACTAACGACAAGCTAATGTTGGTCCTTGAAGTATAACTATGTCTGTGGCTGGTTGGGGATATCAGTTATTGTGCTTGAGATGATTTGAATCGGCTTTTCTGTCCGCCTATCCCTAGTTCGCAGACGCCATTTTTCCTAGCATTTGTTGCTAAGTAAACCGCTCTACACTTTCCCTGGATAGCTTGACTCTTGAGTCGTTAATTTATTTGCTTGGAATGGGTGGGTTTATTCGTAATGTGTTGGTACAAGATGAACTATGGTTGTCGTTTGGCTGTCGGTAGCGTTGGTAGCTTAGCGAGCAACTGACTTCTTTGATTGGTAAACTGTATGTTCCGCCAACCGCCAACTATCTTGCTAACGTTGAAGCCTTTGGGGGAAAGTAATGGCACATTTCATGAAGCCTGAATTTCATGAATACAAGAGATGCATGTGATCGAGCTGTAGATGCAGTCCACTATCGCTGTAAGATGTGAAGTTTACATCTCAGCGATAGTAACCCCCAAAATAACAGTAGGTATCAGCAATAGAAGCTATTTCATGGGTCTTCTGGTACCTAAGACTTGGTAGCTATTTGGCAGTAGCCCGCTATGGTCTCTTGACAGAGGAGTGTATATATATATAGTTGTAAGGAACTGCCATAACTCAAGGCGTGTTAACTGGACGAACTATAGATCAATCAGATTTGAGTGGGTGGTAACCGATTGATCCAGGGGTGTCTGTGTAGTAGCTTAGCGTGGTTGTTAGCATGCACACATTGCGAAGATAGGCTTCGTGGTGGGATGGTTGCTAAGTTACCAGTGTCCTGTAAAAGTTAAGTGTGTTTAGTTACGGGCAAACCCTACAGCTTAAAAGTAGTTTATGTATAAGTAGACGTATTCTAGCTCGTCTTATTTTTATTTACTTTATAAGAATGCAATTGTATATGTATAGTGGCCTACACGTGGTAACATCTACACATTACTCATGCCATTTCAGATACGCCATTGACTCATTTTTTCTTGTACTTATGCTTTTTGATTGACTACAATAAAACTATTGCAAAATATCAACTGTTTCTAATTTTGTATCATTTAAGACAAATTAACCGTGCCTCACCAATGACAGTATTGACCAACACTTTTGCTGTTTTTTTACTGTAAAAATATCCAGTGTCTCCTCTTAACAGTCCTTTAAAAAATCAGTCCTAGTCCTGTTTTTTTATTATTGGCTGATGTGAGGTGATATTGGCTGGAGTGGGTATGAACTGTAGTGTTTCAGTCAGAGCATAACCTGTGCAGCATCTGGGCGTTTTGTGCATTATTGTTAAATAGTAACAATCACTACTGTTCTGTATCTGATGTTTTATTCTAAAATCATTAAAGAATCCAACAGATACATTTAAGATGGTATTGGTGGTGCTAAGACACCCATATGACATGCCTGGTGAAGTTGAGGACTGTGTAATCAAAGCCCCTTCTTTCAAGGTTCTCAGGTGAGCAGAGGTGTTGTGATGCAAGTCCCCAAACACGGTTGCGTCACTCCGCCAATTAGACCACTCTATGGCAGTGTCATGACAGATGGCCCTTTACAGTTGAATTGAAAGCATTTTTTCCAGTACCCGGCACACTTGAGTAATACACCGCCGAACAACCTGTAAAGATCAATCCCTTTCTCAGCAAGTAATACATTTCAGTACTGGTTTAAATTTTCAGAATGCTAGCAACCGTGTAACTGATGTAAATGTTGGCCTACTAAGCTCTAGGCCTACTAAGAACTTAGGCTTATTTTAAGGCTTAGTAGCATAGATCAACAGTAGACTGGATTCTCCCACTTACAGAATCCATTTTCACAAAACAAGTAAGCTAAATATTTCTTAGTCTATCTTTAGTAGTGTAGGCCTAGCCACAAGTGTTGAAGTATTGCATGCTCACTATGACCATTTGAATGGCAGTGTTTGTGGTGGTTTGCATTTTCAGGACAAGATTGTCAATTGGGTGACAGGGTACAACACCTGTGATGGCACTACTTCTCCTTAAAGGGAGATTCACATAAGATTTTTTTTTTCAGAATGGATATTTGAGCAGAACTGTGAACACTGTGGTGTGTGTGTACATTCAGTTCCTACCCCACACCCACTGCAGCCAGCAATGTATGGCCTTGGGTATCAGCTCTGCAGACTTTTGTCACAGCACAAACCCTTACTGTGTTGTGTAGTGTAGGTTGCTGTTTGGAGGGGGTGTGAAGCTTGGTTGCCATGGTTATGCCAGCCTGGCAGCCAATGAAATAGACCTGTTAACTTGGTTGCCAGGCGACCTAAAGGGAAATGGGCAGTAAAATGCATGCAGGTGTTGTTTAACTCTACTTGATGTATCCTCCCCCATCCCCCTGGCTAAGACAGGTGCTGTCTCACAAATGTATTGTGGGGGCTTTAGTTAAAACCTATTTACATTGCCATGTACATCTAACAGTGCCTGCTTGGTTAAAGAAACCCCTTGGTCATCTCTGCAAAGAAAAGTCTGAAGTCCGGGCCCTCTAACGCAGTTACTTTTTGTGGTCAAACAGTGGAAGCAAAAACTCCTGTTATTTATTTTAGGTAAGAAATTAGGCCAGCAGAACCTCAGACGGAGCCTCAAGATTTTAACTCATTGCAACTAGGACAGGACGTCAGTGTAACCTATAAGAGGGTCTGTTATGCAGGACAGGTGAGTCATTGGTGACAGCCCTGGCAAATGTTCAACGTGTTTGCCTAAAGGGTTAATGATATACCATGAGTGAAACTGGGTGGGGGGTTGTGCAACAGCAGGTACCAAGCCTCTCTTTAATCACCATAGTCTATACCAGGATGTGTTATTGGTTAAAAAGCATTAAACACACAAATCACACAATAGGATGAATCGATGCAATTAAGTCCAGTTGGTCAGTTCCACCTCTCATCTTTCAAAGGTGTCTTATGTCAGTCCTGATTTCTCTGAGTTATACTAGCATTAGTATATTTTTCTTCTCGTCCACTTTCTCTCCTTTGTCCAGTCAATAAATCTATTATTTTGGGCTCCCCTACACACACGCACAGGCACCCTTTTGACAGCATGTGCCTCGTCACACCCACCATCCTTGCACCATCTCAAATCTCCCTGCCCCCCTTTTACACACCTCTCCATGTCCTCACCACCTTCCTTCCGTCCGTCTCAACAGCCTCGCTCTGGGAGGGAGCGACCTGGTCATGCAGGGCATCACCACGGTGACAGAGCAGCATCAGTCTGGTGGAGGGGCGGGCAAGCGCATCCGCAAGCCATCACAGCTGTACGAGGGCTTCGAGGGTACCCCTCTGCTGCCCCACGGCAACGCCACCTCCGGGCCACCCCAGCCACCTGTGCGTGACCCCACCCACCCAGGGCGCATGACCAATCAGCTCCAGTTCCTCCAGAAGATGGTGATAAAGCACCTGTGGCGGCATCACTTCGCCTGGCCCTTTCACGAGCCAGTGGACGCGGTCAAACTCGGTTTGCCCGTGAGTGCAGCACCTGGAAGCCAGTTTCATGGTTTATGTTCATGTGAAGTACAAAGTCACCTAGCCTTCTATAAACACATAATGGAAGATTACTGTGACAAAATGACATTAATAACATGGGGGTAACAGTGTTACCATTGGACTAATTGGGCCATTTGTCAAGTCTTACTCCATAGATATTGCATGTATTGTACATTTTGCAGTTAAACATTTTTGCCCTTATGTCAACCATGGTCTTTAGTTATGCTTTGCACAATTAAGTCGCACCTTACAGGTAATGGTTACTTGTGTAAACACTCTGAGAGACATTGAGCTGATTGTGTTATTGTGCCCCCCTCAGGACTACCATAAAATCATCAAACAGCCCATGGACATGGGCACCATTAAGAAGCGCTTGGAGAACAACTTTTACCGTGAGGCCAGCGAGTGCATACAAGACTTCAGCACCATGTTCACCAACTGCTACATCTACAACAAGGTAGGTCATGCATGTAGGGCCATTTGCAATGAAAATTTAACACTTGCAACATTATTGTCGAACTACCCTAACTAGGCTGACATGGATTACTTACCCTTTCACACACTCCACTCATGATACAAACTTGGATTTCAGTAGAACATGCATAATGATCTGAAGGACATTTTTTTTCTCACATTGATTATAGCAGCCTATGATCTGTTCAGTGTTAATTTTCGCCTGTGTCTTCATACCCACAATTCAGTTTAGCAAGCAGTTCTGCCATGAACATTTTCAGGTGTAAAGATATGCAATGGTATCCTAGTTCTCTTAACATTACTTTACTCAGTGACGGATTGATTATTTTGCGCACAGGCAAACGTTGATGAGAAATAACACAAAATAATTCATACATGTTCCACACACATCCTGTAGGTCAAGCACTTTTTAGTGGGGTAATCATTTTTTATCTTATTTTTCTAACCCTATTGGTGTCTCTTTTTTCCAGCCTTCAGATGACATTGTTGTGATGGCCCAGTCTTTGGAGAGGGCCTTCCTCCAGAAGATTGCCCAGATGCCTGAGAAAGAGGTGGAGCTGTCCAACCCTATCCCGCGGGCCAAACCGGGCAAGCCTGGCAAAGGCCGCAAAAACGCACGTAAGTTAGTCAGGGTCCAGTGAAGGGTGTAGGAATGGGAGTGTGGAGAAGTGCTCTTTTAGGCTGGATACTGAATAGTAAAAGGTCACTAAGCTAGTTTTCCTCCTTCCACCTTTTTAGTGAATGTTTTGACAATGGGCAAGCCATAAATGCTTACAGTTTGCTTACCACCCTCTTAACATATATATAAAAGTAGCCACCCTGATGCACATTTTGTTTAGCTGAATTACCACAATTGTGCAAAAAAAAAAAAAAAGAACTCTATCATTTCTCTTTGTTTACCACCCTTGTTCATTATGATGACCTCTGTGTTCCTTTTTTCTTTAGTTTCAGGTGGCATCACCACGGCCCACCAGGTCCCTGCCATCTCGTCCGTCTCGCAGTCGACATACTCGCCCGACATGCCTGACCCCATCTACGCAGTTCCCCCACAGACCCTGCTGGCCAAGAGTCTGCCCCACAACCCCCCTGCCATGCTGGCCATGCCACCGACACAGCCTACCACCAAGGTAAGAGCCCACCACACCTCAGTGCTGTCTCTCTAAGGATGTTCTGAGAGATTGCTCGTGTGAACCCAGCCAAACAAAACAAGATGTTTGTTACTTGTAGCAACTTGTTATTGTAAAGCTGGTCGCACCTGAATTGAATGAATATTCTCACTAAAAGGAGATGCAATCATACCTTGTGGGTTTATGGTCTATTTAAAACAAATTTCTGGTGCAATCTTGCATATTAGATTCTTACCTCATTTTTCCCCCCTGTTGCCATTTCTCTCTCTAGAAAAAGGGTGTAAAGAGGAAAGCGGACACCACCACCCCCACCACCATGGGAATGCCTCTGATGGGCGTAGGCGGCATGAGCCTGGGCCTGGGCAGCGGAGGAGACTCCCCCCTGGCCCTCTCCTCTCTGGGCATGAACATGAACATGAATATGGGTATGAACATGGACATGGACATGGACCTCAAGCCCCCCATGGGGATGCTGGGCATGGGCATCAGCATGGGCCGTGGTGGGGGCCTGGCAGGGAAGGCGCCAGGGCGTCGGGGGGCCAGCGGCCGTCCCATCAAGCCCCCCAAGAAGGACCTGCCGGACTCCCAGCTGCAGCACCAGCCGTCGCGGCGGGGCAAGCTGAGCCCGCAGCTCAAGTACTGCAACGGCATCCTGAAGGAGCTGCTGTCCAAGAAACACGTCGCTTACGCCTGGCCCTTCTACAAGCCGGTGGACGCCTCCACACTGGGCCTGCATGACTACCATGACATCATTAAGCACCCCATGGACCTCAGCACCGTCAGGGTGAGAGGCTGATGCTTAGCGACACAAATTGAACGTCCCACCTTGACTCTCAGCACAGTGGCTGGGTTCAAATAAGCACAGACAGTCACAGCTAAGACAGAGTTATAAACGCTCCACTTGCAAGTTATGGAGACTCGGAAAACATAGCAGGAATGCAAGACTCAAGATTCCTTTATTATGACATGTCAATGTACTTTCCTACTGTCCTGGTCAGATAACACATTGTCAGCCCAATTTTGTTATGACTTTGTAGCTGCCACATTTGCAGCATCGTACCTGATTTTGAGAGGTCAAGGATGATGAGGAATTTAAAATGAGCCTTACTATGTGATGTACTTCACAACCATTGTTGACAACTGAACTGCTTTCACCTGTACTCAGTGGAACCCATACAATAATGACGCATTGTACATTATGACATTATAATGTCAATTGTAAACAACAATCATGAAAGACTGAACAATAATTGTAGTCTGACCCTGCCATAGAAGTGCAAAAATGTTCATTACTGTGGTCACGCATGGCAAAGCGTTGTATACAGACATCGTAGATAGTGGTTTATGTGGACAGTGCAGTAAACCACCGTGACTGTAGTCTGCACAAAGGCAGAAGCGGGAAGCTGAAAACAGGTTGTTGCAGAGGGGAAATGAACTGTGCATTGACTTCCCTTCTTCCTCTTTCCTGGCCAGAGGAAGATGGACAGCCGTGAGTACAGGGACGCACAGCAGTTTGCTGCGGACGTGCGACTCATGTACTCCAACTGCTACAAGTACAACCCCCCCGACCACGACGTGGTGGGCATGGCGAGAAAGCTGCAGGTATGGATTGCTTCTGTCTCATTTACATCATGCAGACACAGAGGTGGCGGGTGGTCCTTAATCTGTTTTACTACAGAGATGTACAGGTGCACATTTTTACTTCCCTTCCCATAGAACACAAACACAGACACACTGCTGGTCCACTGGATTTGTGCTCAACACATTGCGTACACACATAGTTTTACTTCACTTGACAGAACACACACACACACACACACACACACACACACACACACACACACGTAAATACACATACAGACATTGCGGCTTCTCCAGCATGCCCAACACCTGCCCCTGCACACATACACAGTTTTGCTTTACATGCTTGATGCACACACAAAGTCTGGTATGCTTGTTTACAATCACACACATTGTATCAAAGTGAAAAAAAGAAACACTCTCAGAAAGGCAGTAGATATGCCTCACTGGTCCACTGAAAAACTCAGACATGGATGCGTGCAGACACAACCTGCTCCCACAAAAGTTTGCATACCTGACCCAGAAGATCGAGTATTGCAGCCTCTTAACTTTCACTCTGAAGCATGCTTTCACTTGCCTGTCTCAGGCCAGAGTCCTAACAAGTGTCCCAACAAGTGTCCCATGGTAAAACTGACTGAAGCAACACTTTCACTTGCACTTCAAAGTACAGATGGCAACATGATCTCATCTCATCTTATCGGATATCTTGAGCAACAACACTACTTTCGCTTGGTCGCATGAAACGCAGACTGCTGATGCATGTCTTCATTTCTTTTCCCCCAGGACGTGTTTGAGTTTCGCTTCGCCAAGATGCCGGACGACCCCCTGGATCACAAGCCGCCTCTATCTCTGGGCGGCGGCCTGGGTGGCCACTCGTCCTCTTCCTCGTCTTCGTCATCCTCGTCATCAGACAGCGACCTGAGCAGTGACAGCGAGAGCGAGAGCAGCCCCAGCTCGGACAGCGAGGAGGAACGCGCACACCGCCTGGCTGAGCTGCAGGAGCAGGTGTGTATAGCGGCAGGCTGCACACGTGTCGGAGGTCACACACACACACACACACACACACACCAGTGAGAGCACACACACCCAAATACCAGTAAGCACACACACCCACATGCCAGTAAGCACACACATGGACGCACACAAACATACACCAGTGATCACACACAGATATACACACACAAGCGCCAGTGTTGCAGGATCGCAGCTTGGTACCATAGCCATAGACTTTTACACACAAAGGTTAATGGCAGTAATTTATGTAAGTTTTGAGTATCCAATACATTACACACACCAAGAATAAAATGGAAGAATTGTAAGGCACATATATTATGTATTTTTGAATTATGGTATAAAAACACAGGAATGATTACGTAGAGATGATAAATTATCTCTGTAGAGGCTTAAACATTTAAATGACCAAATTGGGAAAATAACACATAAATGGATTTAGATGACCAATCACACACATGTGAATGGCCCAAAGATTGACACTGTAAAAAAACAAAAATGCAACAATAACGTTAGCTTTCAATTTCTGTATGACAATGCAAAACTGATCTTCATATACATATAAGCCATAATGTATTATAGAAGAACTCTTATAACTCCTGTAAAAACCATAGCAAAGCCGTATTAAGTAGTTAAAAGACGCACAGCTTGACAAAGCTCACCTTTGACCTCTTTCTCTGTCCAGCTAAGGGCGGTGCACGAGCAGTTGGCGGCTCTCTCCCAGGGCCCCATCGTCAAGCCCAAGAAGAAGCGCGAGAAGAAGGACAAGAAGAAGAAGAAGAAGCCGGAGAAGCACCGGGGCGGCCGCAGTGCCATGCCGGTGGAGGAGCCCATAGTGAGGCCCCCCAAGACGCCCAAGGTCGCCAAGACGCCCAAGACACCCAAGGTGACCAAGGCCAGCAAGGCGGCACCCACCTCCACGCAGGGCAAGAAAGGCGCCACCAAAAAGAGCGGCAAGAGCAAGTGAGTGGGGCATTTCGCTATATGACTGTCTGGGTCCCTAGAGGTTGTGCTTTTGTGATGAACTTCTTGATTAAAAGAATATTGGCTGAAATTAAAAATTTAAAACAAGTAACAATGCAAGGGGAAACATGTATAACAACTACTACCTGGAAGAGCAGAAAAAAACAAATAATTCGTAGAATGTACATAATATGACAACACTGTAATATCATGTACATTTTAAGGATTACTTGTTTATAACACTGATCTTTGACTGTCCTTGACATAGGCCATCCATCAAAATACAACGTTAAAGACATACAATTTCTGTCTGCTAAGTTGTAACAGAGCTTGTTGCATACATTTAAAAAAAAAAACTGAAACACCACAGACATTGTTGCACACTTTAATTGGAAACGCAATTGTTGTCCACACCCCTTAGTCACCCCCTGAGTTTGACACCATCTCTTCTCCTCCTCCGTCCCCCCAGGTCCTCCAAGAAGGTGATGCCTCCACCCGTGCCCCTGCTGCCCCACTACGACTCTGACGAGGAGGAGGAGACGAGCCCCATGTCGTACGATGAGAAGCGCCAGCTGAGCCTGGACATCAACAAGCTGCCGGGTGAGAAGCTGGGCCGCGTGGTGCACATCATCCAGGCGCGAGAGCCCTCGCTGCGCGACACCAACCCCGAGGAGATCGAGATCGACTTTGAGACGCTCAAGCCCTCCACGCTGCGGGAACTCGAGCGCTACGTGATGACCTGCCTGCGCAAGAAGCCACGGAATCCAAACGGTGAGTTGCCGTTTCTTTTTTTCTTCTTTGTTTTTGTTCTTGAACTGCATTAGTATGCATACTCACACATACATCAGACACATTGGCTCCCTACATTAGGTTACGCCTGGGGCAACTCTGGTTTCACTGTACTTTTGACCTACCCTTGGTACCATCGGTTAAAGGAGAGCTTTGCTGGAGGAATTTTTAGTATTTCTTTGTGTGTGTACCGTGGTGGCAATGCGCATGTTCTCTTGTATAGGGCTCTCTCCTCTTGTAACAAAACCTTGCAGTTTATTCCACTTAAGAAGGACATATACTTACCTTTTTTAGACACACACATACATGTAATGGTTCCCCTTCACAAGAACCAAATTCAGCACTGGGAGGATTATTCTGAAATGTACATTATTTAAATATTTCATCTCTGCACCAGAATAGTAGTTGGTAGTTTGAGTATCTAAGTAATGACGGCTATTAAAAATGGATGAAGAAGAGATGTAGAGTAGAGTTATGATCTAAAGAACATGTCTGGGATGGCATATAAAGCCCCCACATGTGTGGGTCACAGCAAGGATTTATCACAGTGATGGCCGCCTAACTATGGCAGTATGATAAAATTGGCCATTTACCAGTCATTAAGTGGTATTTCCGCTCTTGCCCTGTGTTGTCTGGTGTGTGAGTGAGTGTGTGTGTGTGCGAGAGTGAGTGTGTGTGTGTGCGAGAGTGAGTGTGTGTGTGTGCGAGAGTGAGTGTGTGTGTATGTGCTTGCACCATGCGGTCATCCCCATGTGCTTTGCTGTGTGCATGTGTGTTGTGTGTGTGTGTGTGTGTGTGTGTGTGTGTCTGCGCCATGTGGTCATCCCCATGTGCTTTGCTGGGTGTAACCCTGTGCTGTGTGCCAACCCTGCAGTGGTGAGGAAGAACACGGCGGGCAAGAGCAAGGAGGAGCTGGCCCTGGAGAAGAAACGCGAGCTTGAGAGGAGGCTGCAGGACGTCAGCGGACAGCTCAACTCTGGCAAGAAGCCGACCAAAACCAAAGGTAAAACTCAACATTGACACACATGCACACACACAAAGACTGCCTCTTTTACATTCTCATACACACACACACACACCTTACCAACCTTAACCCTCGAGCGATTTAAAATTGCTCTGATAACTGCTTCTCCGCTATCCTTTAGAAGTAAAGCTTTGAGATAAAAATGGAGACAGTATGGTACAGCAATATTTATTTAGCCCTGTATCTCTAGAGATACACTAGGGACAGACTTTCTTTTTAAAAAAAATATTTTTTAATGGTATGTGCAATTTTGGTACATGTCTTTACTCCAGTAAGTTAACCTTGTGATAAGTTAACCTTGTGATAGTCATTGCTTAACTTGCATCACACTTACAAATGTAGCAGAAATTAGGGAGGAGGTCAACTAAAGCAAAGTAAAACTGCCAAAATGGCTGCATAGACTGTTTTATACCAAAAGTAGTATATGGCAGAAAAAACATCTGTTTGTCACTGATTCTGATCACAATATTTATGTACAAAAATGAAAAGAAGCCCAATAACATTGTGTCATGGATCAAACAAAATGATGGTATCATATTACAGCCTTTGTGGCAACTCCCCTGTCTGGAGCTGATCAAAGCATTTATTTATTGGAAACCCAATACAACACTAAGCTATATGCCAGTAATACAGACTTAACTGTGTAATTTTTTTGTCTTCGTTTTGAGAGTCACTCCAGCCATTTTGTATCACTGACCTGTCCCTCTCCTTCTCCTCCAGTAGAGAAACCCAGCGCAGTGGAGCCACACGCAGTCGCCTCTCGCCTCAGCGCCAGCAGCTCCAGCTCGGACTCCTCATCCTCGTCCTCTTCATCCTCGTCCTCCTCCGACACCAGCGATTCGGACTCGGGCTGAGGGAGGTGTGGTGGCCAGGACGGGCATGGGGCCCGCACCCACCCAGACGAAGAAAAAAAACGCAGGCCCCCGGTACCAGACGCATGTTGGCACCAGGGCATCAGAGAGAACTCTTTTTCTCACGACCTGCGTGTGGAAGCTGCACGTGATGTCACCTACAGAGTACAAGAAGAGCAAGAGAGCGGATAAGAGAAAAAAAGAGAGACAGAGACATTTCAAAAGACGTCTCCCGCTGCAAGAACTTATGGGGCTGCTTCCCCACCCCCCAAAAAAAACAGGAGGGAGAGGGAGTAATCAAGTGGGGGCATACCCTTAAATAGACACTGGGGTGGCCGGTCTACAGTTTTGCCACCCCTCCCCTCCCAACCCCCCTTACCATGTAAATACATGTCCAAATATATATTTTTCTTTTATAAAGAAGAATTCTAAGGATTCCCCAAATGGGGAAGAGAATGAGTGGTCAGACAGTTTGTTTTGTTTTTATAGTTTTTCTTTCCTTCTTTTCAACAAGGAGTTAGAAGTCTGTTAGTGTGGTTTATGTGTCAAAAACCTGTGCTGCTTTCTTAGATCAATGCACACACAAACCAGGAAGGTGGTGTTTCGTAGCTTGATACATGGTTCTACATCAATATCTTTGCTTCTCCTGAAAGAACCCTTTAGCTCCTTCCCACCTATTGCCGTCTCTTTTATCAATCCACAATTCTACTGTGCATCTGCAGCCACGCAAAACAACAATATTGTATAGACTAGACTTTCATCCAAGGCCTCGCTTTCATGTAATGGTGCGAGCAACTCTCCGGATGTTACCTCCCAACAGTAATGGCCCCCATCACCTTGTGTAGATACTTTTTTCTGTTAGTTTTTCATGCCTTTATCACCCATCTCCACGTCCACCCAAGAGCCATACTCTGGATGGATGGCTCAGAGATAAGAGTACATTTAGTCCGCTATTTTCATAAGGTACTTCTTATGAGCAAAGTTGTACTTAAATGCTTTATGCAGCTTTAATATATCTTTTTCTCCCCTCTCCCTTCTGGGTTTGATTGTTTTTCAGGTGTGCTTGTGTGTGTATGTCTGTATATCAGTTATTATTTATTTGCCTGGAGTCTTCAGATGCCTAATGCAGATCTTTTAACAATTGAATGGATTCTTACTCTACAAATGATTTTTTTTTCAGCTCCTGTTGATTCGGGAGTGATTTTAAATAATATTGTATCACTGCTGTACTACTGCACGGGACTATACAGGTTCATGAATTGCAACACGGCACAATAGTCATTTCAGGTATCTTGTAGGTTTAAACAAAACAAAACAAAAAAAAAGACAACACATGTACATAGTTGTACAACTCTGAAGCATGTTTGTAGCTATCGGTAAGACGTGGTTTACCCCTTTTTCATATGATCTGATTTCTGTGTTTTGTTGTTTTTTCCATGTGACTTATCTTTGTTTTTGCCTCATTTTCTTGCCTTGGGGTTTGTTTTCTAACAAAAAAAAGAGAGAAACAATAGTCAAGCTACAGGCATCGTCCAACTCTTTCTGAAGTAGGACCAACTACTTCAGTATCCCATCGTTTACGTTTGAAAGACAATAAAAGCAATGACCATTCTTAAAAAACACTGTGTAATGTCTGTCTCTCTGGTGGGTGACCATTTTATCTAATTTGTCAAGTTTTTATGTATAAAATCACAGCCTACAATAATTTCAACGTTTGAAGTAGCAGTATTTATATTATTATATTACTGTTGTATGCTGGGGGGGACCAAACCTTATGCACTGGGACGACTTGGTTACCTTGTCAGCCAATTAAACCCTTATGGTATAAACACACATTACAGTTACAACTTGGGAAGGGGGAATAAACCTGAAGGTGAACTGAACCAACACAAATCCACAATCAACATGAGCTGACAACATTAACTACGGATGTCTAAAACCCTGACGCGCCACATTGATTAGCCCCTTCCTAAGCTATACTTCAAATCAATTTTGAGCTTATTTCAGACTTGCAGGATATCCACTCAAACAGGCAAAATTACATCAAAACGGATTAACCAAATATAGATAGCATAGGGTTTGACCTCAGGAGTACAATAACTGTAGCACCAGACTACATTAATCAAGGTGTCTGTACAGGTCTAACATGAAGCCTACAGCCAAGGGCACAATCCCCCAAAGCACAATTTTTGTCTTTCTCATAAAAAATAAATGAGCTCTCGTTGATCTCATCTAAAGAAATAAGGTAAGGTAAGAATAGATGAAGAACAAAATATACAGTGTTTTGATTTAGTAAATTTAACTGTGTTGAGACAGTAGGGGGACTATTTCTCAAGTAGGTCACAACTCTATAGGCAACTTCTAGGCAGGATGCTTCCAAGCATGTAAAACCTTAATTGAGACAGAGATATTCTGTTTCGCCTGAAACCACAGGTGGAGCAACACCTAACAAGACAGGCCAGCAAAGCTTGTCTGGCATGGAGGATTTGGGGAAATGACTCACTGGAATGTTCTTTGGGTGGCTGAAAATACTGAACGTGCAGTATCATCTCGTATCCATTTCGGTATAAGTGATAAAAATAAATATTAAGCCTGAAAAAGAAGAGACACGTTAAGCCCTCACTCTCAATACAATACAATACGATACGATACAATACAATACACTTATATATGTCCTAAATTAGACTTCCCTAGCTTTCCTCGAAAGGCTGGAAACTCATATAGTTTATTTACGTATCAAATGTGAAATTTATTGAAAAGTTCCATTTCAAATCTAGTGTTTTTGTCCACACCAGAAGCAGATATAAGTGTGGCTTGCAGCCCCAGAGCCGTATATAGAGATCTCTATATACGGCTCTGCTATTAACTATCATGTGGCGCCATCCAGTGGCGATTTACAGTCTTTTCACAGGTTCAGCAAAACTGTCATGGCGATACCCATACGTCCACGACTTATATCAAGGTTAGCAGTAGTCACAGGTGAGCGCATGAATACTTTGGCACTTTGTCACTATCAGTGAAAGTAGAGAATACGGTATAGCACTAACTATAAGTGTCGCTTGGCTGCTAAACGTGCGCTGTTTTAAAAAATTGGACGTTAATGTGCCACCGATTATAAACAATGGTATCCATTTTGTACTAAAGCTAACCTCTGTGTAAACGTGCCAAAGGTTTTTTTACTTTTACGAAATTCGCCCCAAAGCGATATCTTGTGAAGAAAAGCTGTATTTGATACTTTGTATGTCGCTGTAGACAGCTCTACATTTTGGTTAGATTACTGACAACAAAATTGAGCATATTTTTCCCCATGCTTAGACGTTCTAGTGGTTCGACTTTCTGTCCCAGGTGTTTTGATATGACGTAATATGACTAATAGAGTGCACTAGGGGAGAAATCCTTAATGGCACTTTTCATGAATGAAGCTGTAATAGTATTACTTCTCCTGGGAGGTCTGACAGAAATAGCCATTAGAGAAATACGAGTCGCTTGCTAACCTGTCAGTAATTACATGCCAGACCCTGTGGTGTCAAAGTTTCTCACGTTTGTATTGTGTGATGAGCAGGGTGGTTGATGGGTAGGTAGGTAGGTAGTGGGCAGTAGACCGTCCAATAGAAGTCATATGGCTTTATTCTTCTAACAAAGCAAAAGCTCTTCTTTAAGGAATTTTGCCACTTACATACTCAGTTAAATGACTCAACTTTGATGGAATACCCTCAAGATCACTGAACATGTGTATGAATAGATCCCTAGACAAAGGAATAGTCTGAATACCTGACTCGGGGGTCTGGTTTGTTCACTTTTTGGAATTGTAGATCTGTACATAAGAGTCTCTAAGTAAGGGGCCCTTTGACATCATGGACAAAATCAACCAGCCACACTTGTAGAAGGTTCTGCAAAAATGTAGAAATCCAACAGAGAAAATAAAGGAAAACGGACAACGTTTTTAAAATTGTATGTTATATACAGTTTATGGTCTAAAGTAGTTCTCTAAACCACCAGGAGGGGGCAGTGGCATTGGCCGTGCAGTTTGTCAGCGCCTTGCTTCAGAGGGTGCCTCACTTGTGGTTGCTGACCAGACCGTGGCATCAGCCAATCAGACCTTGGAAAGCTTGTCACATGACCATAAAGGGCAGGAGCACATGGTGGCTGAAGTGGATGTTTCATCCAGAAGCAGTGTGGAAAACCTGGTGAACAGTATACAGGTGTGTCTGTGGTTGCTTACGTGATGCTCATCAGTAACAGTACAGAAAACCAAGTCTACTTGATGCACAGTCAAACTGATTGATTGACTGACTGATTGGTTGATCGACTGATTATTATTCTTGGAGAAATGTACCAAACAGCCATGACAGGACAACAATGAAACCCTAGAACATAGTATGCAGCCATTTCCATGCAACAATGATAAGACCGCCTTAACACCTAAAACATAGCACATATGATTCATTGGCAAAACACCAGAAGAAAAGGTTACACAACACCAAATTTCAAAACTATTTTTTAATATATTAACCTCTGCTACTTGTCCCAACTAGCGTCGGTACTTCCAACCCCCATCTGTCTGTGTGAATGCTGCCGGCATCACTCAGGATGACTTTCTTTTGAAAATGGAGGAAGAGGACTTTGACAAAGTGATCCGTGTCAACCTCAAGGTAGAACACCATTCCCATCCTACATCACCATCATCCTACATCATTTGTTATCAAACTTGGGTGTTGGCACCTCTGGGGATAGATTAATCAATTCTAAGGGGTATGCAAAATTAATCTGTAAAAGGGTTTTCTTCTCAGTTCCTAACAGCATAAAGTTGAGATATGGATTTTATGTGGAAAAAGATTTTATATTCAAACTATCCCCAATACAACCCTATTGCCACTGCATGATTATGTACTATATAAAAATATTCATGCAAAAAATGTTCTTGGCAAGCTGTCCATGGTGCAGGGGATACTTGGTAGAACTTACAATGTCTCATGGGGCTACAAGACCGTTAAATATTTGGGAACCGTGTTTCTACATGATATAGCCATTAATTAATATTTTTAATTAGCTTCCTCTCTCCCAACCCTGCTCCACACTCCTCCTTGCTTCCCCAGGGTACTTTTCTTGTGACTCAGGCATTCTCTAAGGCGCTGGTTGCCGCGGGAGCTCCGAAAGGCTCCATCATCACCGTGGGCAGTATTGTGGGAAAGGTGAGTCATCGCACTGAGGCAGCGTGTGTCTTATGATGGGAAGACAAAAGCAGGTTGCAGGGCCTTGTCACGTAACATGGTGTGTGCTGTTAGTCTATTAGGATGCTGCGTTTTTACATTGAAAAATATGATAGAAAAAAAAACTAATTTTCTCTGTGGAATGAATAACGCAAGTATCTATCTATCTGCCTGCCTGCCTGTCTGCCTGTCAACATAGATCAAGATTGATTGATTCATCACTGAAATGCAGGGTAAAACATTATGTGTCCATCAGGCATTGAGTTCATTTCAATAACTGTGTGATAGGTGGGAAACGTTGGCCAGGCCAACTACTCTGCTTCCAAAGCTGGTGTCCAGGGGCTCACCAGAACAGCTGCCAAGGAGCTCAGCAGGTCAGACCCATCATCACATATTGGAACCAGTCTGTCCAGCCATGCATGTTTTACACTGCACACTGCACACACATGTTTTAAACAGTAAGATTAGTCATTTGTGTATACAACTGCTCTGACCACTTCACCTAAGGTTTTTTTTTACTATTAACATACTGCACAAAGAAACACTGTTGTTGCTCAATCACATAGAAACAGGTAAATGCATATATTTAGTCTAAAGAAAACTGTTGCTTTTACAAACAAAATAAAAAAAAATCATAATTTATAATGAAAAGACCAGCACAACTTACAGATTTATTAACATCAGAGGTTTTTTGGTACACTTTTTAAATGCATTACAATATACTGGTAAACAAAGTTCTGATATGCCTCCTGATTTTATCAGATGTATGTCACCCTTCTCAGATTTGGCATCCGCTGTAACTGCGTCCTGCCAGGATTTATCACCACACCCATGACAGACAAAGTGCCAGAAAAAGTGATCAGCAAAGTAAGTGCCAAATAGATAATATTAAAAACATGTAGACTCTATCTAACAGTATGCAGCATGTAACGGTATGTAACTCTGTATGTATGTAACAGTATGCAGCTTCAATCTGTTAAACGTTAAGAAAGAGTTTAGCAGAGCTCTGACAGACTCATTTTATCTTCATAGATCACATCCCTTGTGCCTTTGGGACGGATGGGAGATCCCACAGGTGAGTGCAGTGCAAACCTTCTTATAATGGAAAGATACAAATCCAAACAGAATTATTATGAACATAACTGCAGCATATCATAGCATACAGTGACTGGTTTGCTATATGTGACCCATTTTAAGCCTTGGACACAAATTCAGCCAGGATACTGAAGTCTTTTGGTGATGATGCAGCAGGCAACTTTTTTAGCAATGTTGCCAGGCAACAACTTCATGGGCTCCTAATGTTCTGATTGGTTGATCGTAAAAAACTGCCTGCTGATGATTTTCTGAAGCCTGCTGAAGTGTTCCTGGTAAAAATGCATCGCTTAATATCAGAGGGAATGTACCCAAGAAGCATTTATTACTAACATTGGCCCAAATATCAAAATATTTACTCTGTTTATCATCGCCTTTAAACCTACACTGTTCTAAAAATGAGACGAATCATAATCGTAGTTTGTTCATTTTAGTATGTCTTCTCTTTTTCACAGAGGTAGCTGATGTGTGTGCTTTCCTGGCTTCAGATGATAGCAGCTATATTACTGGCAGCTGTATAGAGGTCACAGGTAAGGAGTGCATGGCCGTTTGTCTCTGCACCATTTTGAAAGGCTCTTACAGCAGACACACATGGTGAATAAAAAAATGCAGCAATCAGAGGATTTCACAATGCAGTCGATGTAATTTATTTATATTAGGGCAAGACACTATGAAAGAATGAGTAGTTTGATCATTTTGGTTTTGATTATTTGATTTTTAACCAATCCCATATTCTACTCAAAGTCTTACTGTGCCCTCCCTTACAAAAATAAAATATTTGCGGCAAGTTTGCCGCAAACTTGCCGCACACAATAAGCATTCTTAAGCTGCAAGTTTGCCAGAAGTTCACCGCAAGTAAGCATTCTAAAGCCATTATTGCCACAAGTCTGCCAGAAGGCCACCAGAAGTTTGCCACAAACCTAACTTGCATGCCGCAAACTTGCAGCAATGTTGGCAAAGGTTCACCACAACTGTTTGCCAGAAGGCTGATTTTTTGTAAGGGTTATTGTGTCATACTTGTGGTTCTACCTGTGCAGTTGAAACGGGTGATCTCCCTTATCCCCTTCTTTATTTGATTGAAGGTGAGGTGAACCAATTAGAATTAAGCGGGTTAGTGAGTGGTTGGAACAAACATGTGATAAAACCTTTACTTTCTGAGGCTCTGACAATTTACAGGTACAATATTTCAGGTAATTAGCCACTAACGGACGGTATAAATATGCTATTGGTGCATCTCTGACATCACGTGGAATATGTTTCTTCCTCTCTGTCGTTTCAGGGGGGCTTTTCATTGGTTGACACAGACCATATGTGGAGAATGACTTGGCAGCCATTGGCCTTAATATGTCATTATATGTATGTACATAATTTGATTATTTGTACTGTACATATGTAGTTGTATTTAACAAATTAAAATAATTGAAATTTTCTATACTCTTCATTTTTGAGTATGATTTTGTAACATTTGTATACCATTCTTTACTTTTTGATGTGTATAATAAACACTGCTATGAAAAAAACATATCAGTCCCCACTGCTATGAAAACCATATCAGTAAACACTGCTATGAAAAAACCATATCAGTCCCCATCATATACATATATGAATTTAGCTTATTTTAACAGCTGGGGACAGACATACAAGAATGCAAAGACAGATGCTCTCACACACACTGAGTTAAGCACCAGTGCAACAACAAACTATTGTAGAGGCTGTGAAAGTGTGTCAGCGGTGTGGTTTAATGGGGAAAATTTCAAACAGCAAAAAAAGGACCTAAGACACAATTTTCGTAACTGTGAAAACAGGATCAGAAGCCAAACCATGGGAATATCGCAGGGCAGCCAGAGAAAGCGTTAAAGATAAAAGTTTGACAGGCAGTTCAGACTCGATGGAAGCTGTATACGCTCCGCTCTGAGGCTACTGTAGTAGGTGTATTTTAGTTATCTTCACTGATGGACCATAGAGGATAGCGAGCATCCAATTTGCTGACTGCGGTGAGAAGAAGAAAGGAAAAATTTATTCATAACACAAACCGCCACTGTCCTGTGTAACATGCATCCAGCACACAGCAAAGGCAGGAACAAGAGAGGGCAGGGGGGGCAAATAAACAACAAAGAAGACAAGCAGCTCTTTTTAAAAAGATGATATATTACAGAAACAGAATTTGTAAAAATTACTTACAAACATTATAAAATATTTTTTTCTCTTTTCAGCACCATATTTTAGATGAAACAGATGTCTGTTTTTCATTCGAAATAAAACACACAAATAAAAAAAACGCACTTTCTGCACGGCTCTCTTGTGAAAACCACACTGACAACTTTTATTTACCCAGGTTATTTTTTTCCATTGGCCATTCCCCCATCCCTATAATATTACAAGAGAATCAAAGCAACACAAAATAAAAAAAATCAAAATCAAACAATATTGTATTTCACCATTGCTTTAATTAATTATATTACAATGTCTGGTAATTTTCCCCCACCATTCCACCCTCTCAGGTGCTGTCTCTTGCCCGCTGTGGTCCCACATCCCATGCAACCGTGCACTGTTTTTGTCCCGTGCACACTCACACGAAACCTCTATGACCCATAGTAGCCCAGCCAAACCTAGCCATGACAAAACGAAAGATTCACACTCCTCAAGTTCTCAAGTATGATCGTCATTGCGAACTGTGATCTTAGGGAGAGAGGCTCCGTCAGAAAATTGACTGTAATGATTCAAGGCCCTGTTAACATGCACAGACCATGAGTATTGCACAGATAAGTCAGATTAGGTTTTAATGTAATATATTTAATTGATTTATGACCCATCAAAAGTGAAAACTACAGGAAATAAATACAAACGAAATACCACATTTTTTTTCCTTCCTTGAAAACGGCAAAAGTTTGGTAGGATTTAGAGCACCCTGTTGTGTTCATTCCTTTTTAAAAATAAATACAATAGAATATCAGTATCTCTGTACAAATGGTTTGTAATGCACAAAGTCCAGCCAAACAAAAACAAATTCACTGTTGACATGACAGGGTGGCGTAGTCAATAACAAGGGCTTGTGCTGAACACTGCCTCCTTTGGTAGAAGTAGCACCTAGCAACACAGTTTTTTGTTTGTGTGCTTGTTTTTGTTTTATTCAATGATACATAGAAAAAAGAACGAAGTACCAAAAAGAGCGCATACATACACAATTTACACCCCAGGCATACTTGATAATCTGAGACCAGTTGCATCTGGCTGTGGGTCAGATGTTATAGACTCCGTTGTCTCCACCTTCCAAAACATCAATACTGGATTGGTACGATGGCGTTGTGTGCTCAAGCCTTGCCTTTAAAACTGCAGCCGTTTAACTGAACAATGGCAACTTTTTAATCAACTCTACAGTACATGTACAGGAAACACGTCAAGTTCAGTACATTTGATCCCACCTCTGCCCCCAACCGCATGCAACATAATAAACCCAATTAACAGTCACAAAGAACAGAACACACTGCCGTTAAGATGAGATTTGGTCTTTTCCTTTGTTTTATTACTGCTGGGGGTTGACAAAAACTGACCTTTCTCATAGACCCTTACTACGGACACACCTGCAAAAAGCGCACTGTTGAAATTTAACACAACAGCAGATAAATCATACTCTGTAGACTCTGTAAAGGAGGTTCCTGTCCCCAAACATTGCTGTTGGCCACATTTGATGTTATTGTTTCCCGCTTGATATTTCCAATGGTGTGTACTTTTTAAAAAAGAAAAAATATCCTATTCCTCAGTCTGTTTCCCCACTTTATTTGTCAGTCAGCAGGTGTCCATTCTCAGCTGGCAAAAACTTCCACGGTTTAGTTTGGGGTTGCTTTTGAGGGCATCCATTTTTTTTTGCGTTTTCAAGACACAGGACATGAGGCACAGGAAGTTGGGGTGGGGTGTGTGGGGTGGGGATGAGGGTGGGGGGTGGGGGGTGCTGAGCTGGGCTTTCTATGAGGCTGGATGCTGAGGGACAAAGCAAAGAGGTAGAGAGGGTGAGACGCCTCGAAGGAAGAGAATCAGCGGGGAAGGGACAGGGATTGAGAGGGGGGGGTCACTGTAACCTGGGGGTTTGGGGGGACTTGGGGATGGGCGGAAATGGATGGTCGCTGACTCTTTGGTTCAGCCACTCATTACAAAAGAACACAGTTCTACTCTGGCCAGAACACTCTTCCCTCACAGTCGATCTTGGCTCTCCTCCCTGCGTGTGGGGGTGTTCTTACTCTTCTCTTCTCGTCCGTTGGTCTTTGGGAGTCGTTTTCCCTGGGCATGTTCTTGAGTGAGTGCCGATCTGTTTAACAACAGATCTTGTATGTGTGTGTGTATGTGTGTGTGTGCGTGTGTGTTTATGTGTGTGTGTATTTGTATGTCTGTGTGAGTATATGAGAGTGTGTATTCCACATCTTTAACTTAAAAAACACTGAGCATTCATATTGGCACATCTATGTGGTTGAATCAATATGTGTTGTATAAGTGCATGTCCGTGTGTGTGTGTGCATGGGTGTGTGTGTGCATGTGTGTGAGCATGTGTATGTGAGTGCCTGTGTCAGTGTAAGTGTCTGTGTGCTTCGAGTGTGTCAATGCTTGTGTTCCCCTCTCTCTGCATGTGTTTTAACCCAGGAAGCAGACAGGTCCCACTTCAAAGCCAAATTTCTGGTTATTCTCCCCAAAGTCTGAGATCTTCATGTCCAGTAGGGGGAGCTGCTCCACCTGAGGCGTGTTCACCTCCAGCACTGTCCTGTCGTTGCCCTTACGATACTGCAGACAGAAAGCACAAAACAAGGCACAGAAACATACAGGTTATTTATCAGAGAAGGCCATAGATCACACCATTGTAGTAGTTTAATCCAGCAGCTACTGAACTCTAGACGTTTAAAAGCTGAGCAGGCAACGGTGTATTTCAGAAAGTAGGGTTGCAAACTTGAAGTTAGCAGGTATCTTAACCTTATTTTACTACGTATATTACTCCCAAACTAAAGCCTCTTCTCTTAGAGGTCTCTATCTTACTAGTACACATATAAACAATGACTTTGTGACCCGTTAAAATATTCCACAAAAACAGTAAAAATCAGTAGCCTATCTGTACAAAGCTGAAGTGTTTCAAGACCATATTATCAAGCATATCTTTCTGGACTATCTCCATCGTCTTTTGAGAGTTTTGAAGAGATAGCTGTTTAGCTCTTAATAGCTCTCTTTAGGGAGGTTTTTAGAAACAAGACGTGTAATGTGATGATCCCAGCTAGCCTGTTGCTAATTGCCACGTACCGAGCAGCCATCCTCGAGAGCCTTGATGTAGGGGCTGGTCTCGTAGGCGAGCTCCTCCTCGTTGGAGCCCTGGAAGCGCAGTGCCCGCTGGTACTGATCCTTGTCCTTGCTAGTGTGGTCAGCCCAGGCCACGGAGCGGTGGCAGTGGTAGGTGAGGTTCTGGCGAGCCTGGACGCTCAATAGCCTCAGGAAGCCCAGCTGGACAACGCCCACTGGCTCGCCAGCGGAGTCCACGTACGTGAACTGTGACAAGTGAGGAAAACAAATTGTCAGTGGTCAGAGGGATGCTTTCGGTTTAAATCAATTCAGTTTTATTCAATGGAGAACTGTACAGGGATAAAGTCAAAAGTTGTGGGATTCTTACCTTGCTTCCCTTAGAAAATTTGCTGTACCAGGACCCAGGAGTCTCCTTGGCCCAGGTGTTTAGTTTCACCTGGAAGAAGAGAGAAGGAAAATACAACACTCATTCAATTACTTCAATTACGCATGCCCATTTTTTTCAGTTTTAAAGACAAAACTTGCATACAGGTTGGAGATTGATTAAATTACATGCTTGGGCTTTAATCTCCAACAAACTAACCTTTGGTCACAAATACTGTTTGACAAAATTGTATGGTTTTAAAAATTCATATGAATCTGGGACTTACATTTTCCACAGCCGTGCTTGGGTTGAGACATGTCTCTCCACCTGCTGTGAAGTTGCAGTAAACCTTGAAGGAGTCGCGAGAGCATCCCTGGTTGGGGTCAATCCAGTACTCACCTAAAAAGTTGGCACCACAAAGACAGCTTGTTCACTTTACCGTTTTTATTGTGGGATGGGTTCGTAATGTTATCTTTTTTAGTACGATTTGCTAGTTTAACATTATTTACAAATATAATTACTCCCTCACAACAGCATTGATTTACCAATATCTTTGGCTCCTTTTTGAACATCCACCTTAAACTATTAGTCCTTACACCACAGGAACATGGCAGCCTCTGCTAAATAATTAACCATCTTCCAGAACCTTCTCTCAGGGAATTCAGCATGTGGGTATATAGATGCAGAAAACACTCTGACACAACAAGCTAACCAGCTTAGCATATGTGTAGCGTCTTCTATACATCAGTCATGTCCCAAATCCGAAATGTTCGCTCATTTACTATTAAGTTCACTATGTAGGAAACAAAACAATGTCACTGTCTCACACCCTATATAGTGCATATATACAGGGCCGCGTTAACCTTTGCCGAGGCCCGGGGCAGACACCCCCCCCCCCCGAGGCCCCGCCCCTTATTAATACCCAACAGATAACAAACACCATGACCAAAAATAATGTTAAAATGTAGCCTACAAATTAATAATAAAATTAAATAATGGCGCTGGAACAGGTATTGTAATTAATTGTAATCGTCGCTTCCTCGAAATGAAAGACCACGCTCGGACAAAAAATTGATCACCTCAATAACTCGTTTGAGAACTTCTCGCCAGTAGCTCTCCTCCTCTTTGCATTGCTCTAATAAATCGTGGTCGATTCGACGTGCTTGTGTGCATGCTAACCAAAGAAGTACAGCTTTTCTGTAGTTGACTAACTTCATGCTCCTCTACACACGGGCAAAGCTGTGTTTCCAGTCGGGAGAAACCGGTAGTGGAGAATGAAGAAGGGCTTTCGCCGAAGAGCAGACAATGAAAGCAAAAAACATTGCCTGTGGATGGCGAGTAAACTAACCAGTCCCTCGGCACATGCTCTCCATTGCGCATAGAACGATCAAACAGGGCTTTGCTTAAGCGTCGCTTATTTGTCTTATATGTGCGCTCAGACGCGGCAAAGGAGGCATCCTTATGTTGGCACTGAAGTGGTGCTTTTACTCCCTTTTCAACCCAATGGGCCCTATTTTGCCGCGGCGCATTGTGTATTCGCGACATGCGCATGCTGTCATTGCTATTCTGTGCCAGCGCAACGTTCATTTTTTCAGGCAAAAAATCACGTTGTCTAGATAGCAGATGACATTGCGCCGTGACGGGCGGGTCAGCGAAAAGAAGAGGTGTGGTCTGGCGCAAAGCACCAGATGCTATTATGAGAACGCATAAACCACTTGAGCTTTTGATCAATAAAAAGGTGCTTTTTCGTCATTGGCGCATTGTTGAAAAGCTATTTTAGAGGCGCACAACGCTTTGAACCCGATGTACCTGCTGCTGCGCCAGAGAGGCGAGCTGAACTGGCAGAAAAGTTGCAACGTGTATAGCCTGTATAGCCATGTTTTAGTAAGCAAACAGGCACAAATAATGAGAATATAGCAATGTTTTGCAGTTAATAGAAATCTTCTGCAGTTTATTTACAATTTCTTTTGTCGTTTTAAATAAACAGCGATTGCAATGTTCTGCAGTTTATTTACGATTTCTTTTGTCGTTTTAAATAAACAGCGTGGCAAGTTGTAAGGAATAATATGGACAAATCATCAAAAAGAAAACTAGTGGACTAATGGTTTGATGGACCTATACCTTCCGTTTATTTTTGATGTTTCCTTTGAGTTTAAGGCTTTGTTTCCCGTCTTCTAACGTTGTTGTACCGCTTTCGGCGCACAGCGCGTTGAACTCCGATGTAGTCTACCTGCTGCTGCGCCAGAGAGACGAGCTGAACTGGCAGAAAAGTTGCAACGTGTATAGCCTGTATAGCCATGTATTTTTATGTTTTAGTAAGCAAACAGGCACAAATAATAAGAGTATAGCAATGTTTTGCGGTTTATAGCAATGTTCTGCAGTTTCTTTTGTCGTTTTAAATAAACAGCGATTGCAATGTTCTGCAGTTTATTTAATAAACAGCGTGGCAAGTTGTAAGAAATGAAATGGACTAATCATCAAAAAGAAAACTAGTGGACTAATGGTTTGATGGACCTCCACCTTTTATTTTTGATGTTTCCTTTGAGTTTAAAGCTTTTGTTTCACGTCGTTTAACGTTGTTGTAGGCCTACTAGCTTCGTGACACATGAATACCGGTTTTCATATTAACAGAGAGGAGTGCTTATGAGACAGTGACTGCACATGGTGGACTTGAGTACGGGTGCCGAAATGTATCAATAGTAGGCCTATGATCAGACGCACCGAACAATCGAATCAATGATTCTGATCAGAACTTCTAAAAATAGCGTTTCATATTTCCTGGTCCCGCTCACTACGCCCGAGGCCCCCCTAGTGGCGAGGCCCGGGGCTGCAGCCCCGTCTGCCCCATAGGATAACGCGTCCTTGCATATATATAGTGAACCAGTAAACATTTTGGACATGGCAATGGTCTCTCTATCTGATGTGTTGGGCCCCATACCGTCTTTAAGTTCAGGCTGACTGAGCATGAGATCCTGGCAGGTACGGGCTGGGCTCTCCTGTGTGCCGAGAGGGAAGCGCATGGCCTCGATTTCCTGGCGCAGGGAGTTGAGGGAGCCGTAGATCTCCTCCATGCCCTCGTTTCCTGTCAGGAACTCGGCACCAGTGGCATCAGCTGCTGCGCCGTCAGACTCAACCATCATGCTGGCATCGATGGAACGCTTGGACTTCTTGGGAATCTGGATGGGCAGTGGCTGGATGACATCACCAGGTGGGCCCTATGTGTGACACAAAATAGGTAAGAATTAATTTCTCATTTGAAAAAACAAATGTTCAGAAAAGGTAAAACATAATTTTGTGTTGGCATATGCTAATTGACAATGCTAATTGAACAGTTAGCTATAAAAAAACTACCTATAGTTATGAAAGATATATGAAAGGCTATGTCCACATTATTTGCATATTTCATATGGAAAAAATATCTATTTTGTCCATGAATATCATGATAATAACTTACAGGAGGTCCAGGTGGTCCTTGTACACCCTTCTCTCCCTTGGGACCAGCACCACCCTGAAGCACAGGACACAAGCAACGATTAATATCATCATTTCTGATTTAAAAATTGTGTTTGTTGTTTTATTGTCACGTAAATTATAGGGAGAATTAAATACTTACAGAAGCACCCTTGGCACCCTTCACACCTCTAGGACCCTGTGGAAGACAGACAAACAATTAAATGAGAAGATAATTTAATTAAATTCAATATGTGGCAGTTCAGAGTGAAACACTTGGGGTATATTTAGCCGCAGTGTAAAATACCAAAACAGTTCATGTACAAATGCACACAAGTCAGGACAAGCCAGACGTACAACATGGACCCAAATGGCTGATTGCAACTAATCATGTCGCCAAAACTGAATTCTATCTGACTAAATGGGAATACCTCTAACCTTACCAAAAACAACTAGCTTATGATGTAAAAAAAGATTCCCATCTTGGACGTTGACCATTCTGATGCTAATTTTGAGTACCAGCCATCAACTCAAACAGGTTTGGAAGTGAGCCATTAAGCTCTATCACAAACAGATAGAGATTCAAATAGTCTTTGTCACGGGGACGTGAACACTCAAGACTCCTGATGGACAATTAGTGCTATATCTGTGAATGTACTTTCATTCACATCAAGAGTGTAATTTCCAACCATTTGCAGCACATTTCATGTAAAGGGTGAAGTTTGTGAAGTTTGAGTATATTCCACCCAACTGATCTGAAAGCAGCCATTACGGGTCAGTACCTCAAGGCATACTGCCAAGAGTAGACAGGAATAAACAAAGGACCCATTTGGTTTGGGGACAATATCACTTAAGGCTTTTTAGTTAGAATGCTGTATTATCTGTTTCATTCTCATAGAAGGTTTGTATTTTATGGCAACAGAAATAGGACTTCTACATCATTAAGGGGACAATTATCATCAGAGACTTTACAGATGGTTTGTTAAAATTCTTTTTTTTAAATGTTGTTTACCGTTTACTGATTTATCATCTTAACCGAACCCTAACCCTAACCTAAACAAGACACATAATTTCAAGGAATGGTTTATCAATAGTCTCAACATCTGTAGACAGTCTATAGGGCCATATGAAGTGTATAGGAAATTTATGAAAACATAACTTTCCTTACTACCTAAACTGGGGGATAGAAGTGTAGGTCACTTATTTTGAAGATAAATTGACTTACAGGCACACCAGCAGGACCAGCAGGGCCGAGAGGTCCAGTGCCACCGGGCATACCCTACAGCAAAGCAGATCACAGAAGAGAAATACAATATATAACACAAAACGTAACTCCATGTAACAGTGGATTATACTGCTACTAAGTCTCTGTAGCAGAATACATGCTATTGCTACATTGGCTAAAGGTCTAGTGCCACCAATCATTTCTGCTAACAATTTGCTTTTAACAGCACAAGAAAATTGCTTTATGATGCAGGATGGATATAACTACAGAAGTGAAAAAAGACTAACTGCTAATACTGACATAGCAACTTGAAAACTTACACTTAAAAAAGCTCAGATGTTTTAGCTGGCAATTTTTGAGGATCCTCAATGGCAACAGGCCAAACACCCCTCTAAGGGTCTAAGAATCAGAGGTCAGAAATGGCTATCGGGTATGTCACTCACAGTCTCTCCTTTGGGTCCAGCGGTTCCCTGGGGTCCTGAAAGTCCTCTGTCGCCCTTCTCTCCCTGCTCACCAGGAGGTCCGATCAGGCCGATCATACCTGTGTGTCCCTTCTCTCCCTTGGCGCCAGGGTCTCCACGAAGTCCAGCCAAACCTGGAGGACCCTGCAATACAGAGACAGACACAGAGAGAGGTAAACAAATCAGGACAGGAAGTTACAGTAAGTTACACTTTCCATGCATGACTGACATATCTACTTTTTCTACAGTTATCAAAATCATAGTCTGTAAATATGGTGTTTGAATATCTTACAAGAGGTCCGGGAGGTCCTTGCTGACCGGAGGGGCCTGGAGAGCCTTGTTCACCCTGGAAAACAGAGATAGAACCATTGGGTCATCTTGTATTCAGGATTGAGAAGAATGTCATATCAGGAACAAAGAAAACAATAGCCAACTGGACCATGCAGCTGGGCCCATACCTCAGGTTTAGATTCAGATTCTTTTCAATAGTGCTTATTGTCAAGAGTGCTATGAATATCAGTAAATATAATTCAGTTGGACGGCTGTATTCTGTAGAGCACAGTATGCACTGAAACCTCTTCTCTGACAGAGTAATGGGAGAGAGAGAGGGCTTGGGGTGAAAGCATTATAATCTCACAACAGTTGTTTCATTCAAGCATTTCCTGCTGAACTGCTCAAACACTCAGGGAGGTCTGTTCACACTGAACTATTTTTACCAGAGGCTTATTTTAACCTGGCAAAATAACAGCTTTTTGGCATAGGAGAGAGCAGTGCATATAGTACAGGGGGCCTGCTGTGATGGCCTGGGCTGCTCTGGCTCTCGGTTCATAGAGGAAGATGTGAACGGCTGAAAAGCCCTGATATCATACCACTGATCCAGGGAGTCCTCTCAGACCCTCTGTTCCTGGTTTTCCTGGTTGACCCTGAGGTCCAACTGGGCCGGTCTTTCCTGGAGGTCCCTTGGCACCGTTATCTCCCTGTAATCAAAACAGCACCGCATAAATCCTCATATCTATCCTGTAGAAGGGCTATAATGTGAGATTGTGGCCAAAACTGGTACTGCAATCGAATTCAAAATACAGTGAACTGTTGTTACCCCTCTAGGGACAAAAGGCAAAACTCAAAATTAAAACAACATTTGTATTTGGTAATTTAGCATGTAAATATTCTTGCTGTACTACTTTTGTCAGTGAAATTAGTATTTTAGTTTAACCGGATTTCTTAATCTATGTTGACATGTCAGGACCATTTTATGATTAATTGATGTGAATTTCTTACACATAGCATCTTTAAGGATCGATAATTTAAAGTGCATCCGTAGTAACGCATGGCTACATACCTTGGCTCCCTTCTCTCCCTGTCGTCCCTCAGGTCCTCTTGTTCCGGCAGGACCCTGTCAATGAGACAAGCCCAGACACAAGTTTATCCTCAAATGAACACTGATTGCGTGCAATGCTGTATTGGATTATTAAATATTCCATAAAATACACACCCTCTTTCCAGGAGGCCCAGGTGGTCCGTTCTCACCAGGAGGTCCTGGAGAGCCCTACATTTGGGCAAACCAGACAGAATGATAATCAAAAGAGTAATTACATAATAATTACATAAATGTGAATATTTGGTACTTGTTGCACAGAATAAAGGAACAGGCTTGATTCAGTCTCTTCAACTTTGAAAGTGCAGGAGTAAACTGATTAAAGAAAAATCAGAAAGGCTGCACTTTGCACACACTTTATTTTGCACACAATTATGCAAATAGTTTCTGCATAAGTACATTTTGGTATAGCTTCCTTGTGTTTATTTACACAGTGTTTATGCTAGCCATACAGTTATGCATGATTAGCCAGGGATAATTAATCACTTTATCAACACTGACATTTCATGTCATTGTGCAAAGTGAGGCTTTTTTTGTTTCCATAATGTTATTTGATACTGAAATAAATAATCTGCAGCATGTTCAATCTCCCTGTGTGCATTTAAATCTGCATTCCAGTCACAGAATATTATGCAGTTTATTACTAGGCAAACTGAGAAACTCGAGAAGAAATGGGCCATTTCTACCCTGGATACTGCTGAACCTGAGAAACACTCAATGGAAATACTTTTGTTTCGACTTGCCAGACACTTCATGCTGTCTGGGTCTGAAAGTACTGCAGTGGTAACCATGGTAACTAACAAAAAGAAAGTGGTGTTTGACAAAGGTAACAAAAAAAGGGGTGATGGTTACTCACAGCTTCTCCTTGTTCGCCATCCTCTCCTCTCTCTCCCTTGGCTCCATCCGCTCCCTGCAACAGACAAATAATGCAGGTTATATCCAGCCGTTTTTTTGGTCAGTTGGGGTTTGTTTCAGTCTGGTTAAGCATAGGATATCACTTGGAAACAGCAGTCTGTCTAGACCAGATGTCAGGACCCATCACTTGCACGCCTAGAGTATAACTGGACTATAACTAACATGCAATCATTTAAAAATGTCTTATGCAAATTTTTCAATTAATGGCAAGAGTTCCAAGATAAATGACAGGTCTCAACTTACTCTTGGGCCAAGTTCACCAGGGGGGCCAGGATCACCAGGGAAACCAACAGGGCCCTGTAAAAGCACATTTCACGTGTTATTTTGACATGTTTTTCCAGATTCAGTAGTTTCAGCACTGACTGACATGCATGCTTTCCACTCACAGGGTTGCCTTTAGGTCCATCATCTCCAGTAGGTCCTCTTCCACCAGCTGGTCCAGCAGTTCCAGGTTGTCCAGACTCTCCCTTCTCACCACGCTCTCCACGAGGGCCCTGCCATTGGACAATGTGGCTGTCAGTCATAGTCCAACATTTGATGTAAGTTGCTTTAGGTATTAATGGGATGAGAGCAATAGGATTGTTACCTTCTTTCCTGGCTCGCCGCCAATTCCAGGTGGACCAGACTCACCAGGCTCTCCCTGTCAGTGAAAGATATATTAGCTTAATCTGTGGTTTCAGACATTGTTAGGCATGCAGCAAGCAATCTGTGAATCCTGTAAAGTTACCAATTAAAGATGACTGCAAGCATGCTGACTCTACTACTACTACCATTAGGCAAATCGATTATAGCAATATACTGGTTTCAGTCTGGACTCACATTCACAACATATACACATTACTCTTTATATCGTACCTTCTCTCCCTGAGGACCTGGGTTTCCAATGCCTCCTGGAGGCCCTTGAGGACCCTAATGAAGAAAAATCATACATGACAAAATTATTAATATTAATTCAAATTATAATTAGGATACAGTTGTTTAAATTCACACCTCAATATGCTACCATTGGTAACATGCAACATCAACAAAAAATATGATGCTCTTTGGGGGAAAAGGTGTCTGTAACAAATGTGTTCAAATGGGCATGCATCACTATAATGTGGTCACTTGCACATTTAAATTAGCTGGAAAGTCCAATCAGTTTGATTAAAACTACTAACATCTGGTGGTTAAATGCACTTTGAATCAGGCCTAGATCTCATGGGGTTAGAGATGCCCCAACATTGTGCATATGATTTCCTTACACCACCATCATGCTGTGATGACAGTAGTGATATATTTTACAGAATGACAGGACAGAATGATATTATGTTACTTAAGTTCATGTATAGTGCTGCAGCTATGTACTGAGCAGAGACAGCAGATAAATGCTCTTATGTCTTTCACTTTAGAAATAACCTGAGAGCCATTACGTAGTCTAAAGGACCAACTAAAACTGATTAACTACAACTTGACTACACACAAACACAGCTACTCTATGTCAGTCAAAACAATGGACCAGCAGCTATCACCATGACAATAGTTACACGATTCAAGAGATGGACAGACAGACAGACAGAGAAACGGACTTACATCTGCACCATTGGGACCAGCTGGGCCACGGGGTCCTGGAGGGCCAGGAGGTCCCTGTAAAGAAAACACAGAGAAGTGCCAAGTCAGCCAGGCAAGGCCTTTTATCTCACTGTATACATACCTCAATCAACAGTCATTGTTGCTATTGTTGCTGGGATCAGTGTGAGGTTTGTTGACAGTGTACAGTCACGGTGATGCATAGATATGATGTACTGTAGCTCCAGAAAGTTGTGCATGAAGTGGCAACTCACCATTGGGCCAACGTCTCCGGTCTCTCCCTTCTCTCCAGATGGGCCAGGCAATCCCTAAAACAGAAGAAAGGACAGTTCTGAATGCATGCAAACAAATGTCCTGAATTCTCAGAAGAATCACATAAAGACTGAGTCAACTTTGCTGGAGCTTTCTATACCTGAAGGCCGATGGGACCTGGAGGCCCGGGGAATCCTCTTGTTCCTTCATCTCCCTTGGCTCCAAAGATACCCTGCTGACCCCTGGCACCAGTCTCACCATCAGCTCCCTATACAATGTACAGAAACAGTAATCAGCATGTAGACCGCTTTAAGACAGTTTGATTATTGACATCATGGTTGTTCTCACAGGGTTTCCATTTTAACATTCCTAATGATGTGAAACATTGCTGAAGTAGTTTGAGAAAGAAAGATAATGTTCAGGCAATGTTACAGTTACATTCAAGCTGACAGAAAATATGAACATCACAAGCTATCAAAGAAGGCACTAAGATGTTGAATTGTGTCATACGTACAGCAGCACCAGGCTGGCCAACTGGACCCATTGATCCTGGTGGACCAGGAGGACCCTTTGGAATAAACAAACAGATATTTAGAGATCAGGAGTAATAAGGAAGACAGATTTTACAAGAATTTGAAGATAAATCATTTTTATACACCTGAAGCCAAGCCTGCAGTTACTTACGTGCTCTCCCTTGCCTCCTTTAGCTCCCTTCTGGCCATGCTCACCAACTTCACCCTGTTGGGGAAAAGAATCGTCATGGAACCATCACAAGACATAAAAAACATCACTGTATCTTGAACCACAGAGCTTCTTTTGAGTCCTTTGTGTTATAGTAGCATCAGAGTTATTGGGTCACTAGCCTTGTCTCCGTCTTCTCCAGGAACTCCTGGTGGTCCTGCAGGGCCGGGGAGACCCACTGGGCCTTGGAGTCCATCACGACCAGCTGGGCCAATTGGTCCTTTCTCTCCCTGAATGAGGAAGTAAAAAAAAATGTACAAGAGAAAAGTCAAGAATGGATCACAGCAATGTGGTTTAATGTCAATGACATGCACAATTAGCACTACTGTCAGCAACAAGTTTTGTTAATTAGTTCTTTGAGTACGTTCTGAGATTTCGGTATTGTCAATGGAAGGAAATTATGGCTCGACTGCTTGATAGATAGGCAGTTGTACCACAGTAAAGACAAAATATGAAAAAAAAGATGTTTGTGCATTGTGTGAAAAAAAGACAAACTTACAGGCACTCCCTTCTCTCCTGCAGCTCCAGGTGGTCCCTGGGGCCCTGGTCTTCCTGGGGGTCCGATGGGGCCTGCTCCACCTGCTGAGCCCCTCTCACCTGATGATCCCTAGAGTGGCGGACATATAATTGGTGATGTTTAATGACCACTTGTAACACTACTCTATGACTATTAAAACTAGGATTTCCCACAAGAAACCAATGATAAATCATTCGTAACATAGTGTTGATTTGTTGATTGATCTTCTAAAAGGTGTTTGTAAGACTTACGGCTGGGCCAGGAGGACCAGCTGGGCCTTCACTTCCTTTGAGTCCAGGGCCTCCCTACAAGAGAGCACATGTTTGATGTCACCACCACAGCAAACGACAAAGTAATTGTCCAATATGACATAATGATTGTCCAATATTTGTTCTGTGTTTGATCAGTCTTGTGGTTAACAAATAACCATATAGACCAATTGGCATTGTCTTTTTTTAACAGTGCAATAAAGTACAGCTTGGATTGCAAAATATATATATTTTTCATGACGCTAGCACCTAGTATTAGCAACTTTCAAAACTATGCTAGTCAGCCTTCTTACAGGGGTTCCTGGAAGTCCTCTCTCTCCGGGGAATCCTCTCAGACCAGGGGGTCCATCTTTTCCAGGTCCACCAGGGGGACCAGGGTCACCCTTGGTTCCTTCCTTGCCAGAGGGGCCAGCCAGGCCCTGCTCTCCTGGAGGTCCAGGGGGGCCGGGATGTCCACGCTCACCCAATGGGCCAGTCTCACCTGCAGGACCCTATGATGGTAAATAAGACAACAGGTCAATAAAACAGTTAAAGGTGCTGTATGTAAGACATTTATGACAAGAAATGACCCTAACATGTTACCAGACATTGAGAAAACATGTTAAATAAAAAAACTGATTTGATTGATAACTGAAGACATATATGCCTTTTTAATAGATCTGGCTAGGGACAATGGATGAAAGTTAGCAACAGTAGCTAACTCCGGCCTGATTACAGCAAGTATTTTGTCTGTTGATGAATGCAGACTGTCCTTACCAACTAAATAAAATGATTGATTGATTGACTGACTGACTGACTGACTGACTGACTGACTGACTGACTGACTGACTGACTGAATGAATGAATGAATGAATGAATGAATGAATGAATGAATGAACAACAGTACAGCCACAATGATCACACTTTAAAATGTAATTTACAGCACACAAAGTCTGTTTATGTTTTGATATTTTGTTTTGTCTCTTGCCTCTAGCAGGGGGACAATGGTTTACAATATAAAAATGTTATTGTAGTACTATTTTTGGCCGCAGTCCTGCATATAGCACCTTTAAACTATGACATGTTGAGATCCTGATCAGAGGTGTTTTATTCCAACATACACAACTAATGCCCTTAATTAATATTCAGTGATCAAGATCAAATATTGTGCTTTTTGAATCAGACTTGGAATTTGCTATCCATCCTTGAGAGAAGATCTCAACTTTAACTTTCAATAATCATATAACTGGAAAACGCTTAATTAGGTCTAAATAACATTACAATATATAGGTTTCTCACCATTGTTTTAGAATAAAGTTAAAGGAAAGAAACTTACACAATTTGGGCATCAAGCCTATAGATTAGCAATGCTACTGCTACTCTTCTAATTCTAATACTTATTTTGCCTTTTTTTCTGCAGTAACCCCAACAGGTCACACTATTCAAATGTATTGTGCATTTAACTAACTCAGAAGTAATATCCTTTGGCCTGTGCCATCGGCCAGTCTTTATTTAAGACTATATAACTGCCAGAAACTTTAAATAGATGTCACCTCCAAAAAGTGTCACAGTTAATTGTCTATAAGCGGAAGCAGGTCATATATATTAAAAGAGTACAGATTCTCAGGTGCTTCTATAAAAGTGTTGTGGAGGGAGCCTTTCTTCTCTAGTCAGACTGACTCCCAATTACAAGATGCCAGTATTAGTTGCTTTTACTACCAGAGCTGTTGGTTTGTACCATTGGCTTGGTCCATTTTTGCTAGCACAATTACCTAACTCGGGTGCAGACCTGACAACAGACCGTTTAGAAAATGGGGGTCTGCAGTACTGGTTGGAACTCTGGTACGGTTTGCTTCGGTATAAATTCTATTCAATCTAAAACTAGGAGGTAGGTGATATTGATTGCCAATTGCCAACCAATATTAATAATAGATAAAAAGGATCTGGGTTAGCAAACAAACATACGATTTGAATACATTGTAAAGTACATGGTTGGCCTTACCTGAGGTCCAACAACTCCTGGAGGACCAGGGGGCCCAGTCTTGCCTTGGAATCCCTATGAAAGAAACAGTTAGTTAGTTCAACAATGATGTACCATAAGCTGATATTGATCAGCTTTGAGTATTTTTGGATATGCAGTATATAAGTTCTCTCTTATTAAGATTTTTGGTTATTTCATGCCAGAGAATGAAGGGCAAACACTATTCAGATGACTATACATGGTGCTGTATGAGATGGTAATGTGTATCCCTGTCACTAGAACGATTCAAGTCATAAACATGGTGCTAATGAGAGAAGGCTCTTGGACTTACGACTTCGCCTCTCTGTCCAGGGTGTCCGGGCAGTCCATCCTTCCCTGGTGGTCCCTTGTGTAGTTTGAGAGAAGAGTTATAAGTTAAAATATGACACATAGCCACTGTAACTTCTTTATTAAACTCTATAAACTGCATTAATGCAAAATACTGTTGCTTACAGGAGGTCCCTTTGGCCCAGGGAATCCGTTTGCTCCTTGAGGTCCGGGCAGTCCCTATGAAGAACAGTGACATGATAGCAATTAATATCAATGATATTTGACATGATCTAATAAACAGGTGTCTTCTTCGAATCTCATTACTCACCCTCTCTCCTGGAGGACCGGGAGGTCCATCACTTCCTGATGATCCCTGCAAGAAAAAAGCAATTAAGGCAATTAGCTCACCTGAGCTCAGGTGTACTGATAAAACCTCCTTGGTGTTTGATTCATTTTCTGATGACTCTCACCTTGGCTCCAAGCTTTCCGGTGGAACCACGAGGACCTCTCTGACCTCTGGGTCCCTAAAGGAGATATGACACATTAGTCACTTAAAATTCAAAAATTCAAATGGAGCTGGATAAATGTAGACAAAAGTCAAGGCGGAGGCTATTTAGTGTCCGGTAATTCAATTTCAAGTCAGGTGAATTGCCTACATAACACCATCAAAAGGAGGTAATCTTCGCTACTACTGTATGTCTATCTGAGGTAAACATTGGCATGAACTGTGTAAAATAAATAACAATGGGACTGAAATAAAATGGAAGTACACCAGGAATGAACTAGTTGTAACTGGAAGCAAATGTCTGCAGACTTATTTAGGTAGTATTAAGATGTACATCTAAACAAGTGACACCAATTCACCAACTCACTGGACCAACTCAAGTAACTGAAATTATTCCAACTTAAAAATGCAGGAAGAAGTATTCACTACGTCTTAATGTAAATCCATTGAAGTGTTGAACTTACAGTGGGTCCTCTCTGTCCTCTTGGGCCAGCCTTTCCAATGATACCCTACAAAAAAACACAATTCAGAGATAAAGTAAGCAGTGTTCTATTATGGTTTTATTTTTCACATTCTGCAGTCTAATTTCTCCGTCATACATGTGGTGGCCCTTACCCTTGCTCCTTTCTCGCCATTAGCACCAGGGAATCCTGGGAAACCGAGAGATCCCTGTGGACATAATACATAAAGTCATGCAGATGAACACTCACTCTCTTCTCAGTTAAGGAAATCATCACTGTTGGTCATTTACAGTTATTTCTGTCACTTACCTTGATTCCTTGTCTTCCAGGATATCCAGGCAGACCAGGAACACCAAGTTTACCCTACAGTGTCATATAACAGTTTTAAGATAAGACAACTGAAATGTGTTTTCGCTTCTAAACAGTACTGTTCAGCTACCCCACGCAAATTATTGTGTAATTAAGATGAATACAAAAGCAAAGAACCCAAAAGCCGGCTGTCATGAGCACTGCACGGCTATATATGTTGTTGAACATGGAGGATTATTTTTGTTGACCCACGTACCTTCTCTCCAACAAGACCAATTGGGCCGATCTCACCAGGTGGTCCAACACGACCCTTTGGCCCCTCGGGACCATCCTCTCCCCTGGGTCCAGGAACTCCCAGCTCTCCCTATCAATGGCAACAATGCATTGTTAGTGAATTGGATATACACTTTTAATGAAGTCTGTTCAGAGGTCATAAGTAACATATAACCTTAATGTACACACCTGTATTATCCTTCAGTGAAAATAAAAGGTGATATTGAGACATGTGGCTTGTAAATATGTAGATATAAGCTTACAAAATGACTACAGGTTAATGTAAAGTCTTGCATACTTGGTGGTCTAGTCTATGGGTTTGTAGAGTATTTGGTATACAACACCTGGGAATATCGTTGTGATATGTTTTGTGATTTAGGTGCTTAACAAATGAGCCTTACTCTCTCTCCCTTGACTCCAAAGTCTCCTTTGATTCCAGGGAAACCATCTTCACCCTAATCAACCAGAGAGTGATATCATGAACATTCAGTAACACATGAAGGCTGTGTGTCTACCAGGAGGAGGCCAGAGAACTGGTATGTGATGGCGCCACTATTGGCCATAAGTAAAATCAGGGGAAATTACAAAGGTAGACCGGTAGGGATGATTGTATTTGTATCCATAAACAGCCCGTAAGTTCGTTTTTTACAAGTAACAACAAAACATACACTGTCATCCAATACAAAAAAATAAAAAATATACTGAGTAATTTGATAACAATTTTGAAGTAACCACTGAGGCCTCTTGCCAACTTGTATTACAAATGGTAAAACAATCTTTAAGCGCGTTGTGACTTACCTTCTCACCCTTGTGTCCCTTCAGTCCACGAATACCTTGCTCGCCCTGTAATGTAGATGTAAAAACTTCATATGTCAAACAATGCAATACTGTCACACATACAGGCAGAATATAGGAAATGGTGTAAATTACTATACTTGAGCTATACAGGCATTAAAAAGGGCATACTTGTTTTGGATGGAGTGTTATTACATGTACAATAGATGAACGCCACTCAGTGCAGTGCATAGTACAATGTACTCTAAGACTTTAAGGAGCACATTTGTTATGATTATAATAATTCATTGTGCTGCCCTTGTCTGTATTGTATTGTTTGAAGTATAGACAATATGCACATGGTATACATAGCCCTACCATACCAACACATTTTGTCATATCTTGGCATAATTGTCATTGTTTACCTTGACTCCACGAGGGCCAGGATAGCCAATAGGACCCTGAGGCCCACTGGGTCCCTGGAAAACAATAATTGGTAAAATAAATAAATAAAAAATGGTACATTTTTGTCATTAGTAAAATAAGTGTTCATTTTTATAAGGATGGGACACAGTGCAAAATACCTTGATAAACTAAAATGAACTAACTGATCAGTTATATCCCAAATCTGTAAATACTGAGATACTACCGAATTAACATCAATACTAGAATAAAAAATTGAAGTGGAAATGGAGAGGTTTGTCTTAGGCTAGCGAGAACAAACGAACAAATTGAATACTTGCTCTGCCAACATCTTCAACTACACAGTTAGCACTAATAAAATGCAGCTAACTTTTTAACTAATGAAATCAAATATTCTTTATATAATTGATTATTATTTCGGCAGCATAGTGTTGTAAAACCTGTGTTCATATTTTTAAACCAGCTGCAAATGAAAAGCATAGGCAGCTAGCTGGACCTATGACTGTGTTTAAGCTCTTTAAGATAATAATATATCTTGTATATAAAAGTAAAAGCAAAATGTATAAAAAGCACTTGCTAAACCATACAAACCTTCAAAATATCATTTAAAAATCTACATAGTGTTGCCTTAATGATTTATATTTACATTAAAAATTGTGTGACAATGAACTAGCACTAGCATGTTAGCTGAGAACTTGGCATACATAATTAGCAGTAAGTTCTGTTAAAATGATTTAACAAGTAGTTTTAAGGTTTAAAGTTCAAATGTTATGAAACAAAAACTGAGCACGATTTCTTTTGCAGTTCATCCTGTTTTGTGGTCTACTAAAATAACTTTAAGTGACATGACTTGATTAGACCTGATTGGGGTATGATTTCACTGCAGTGTCTTCACCTGTCATATCACTATCTCTCACTATGAGATACTTGGTCCTGATGTACCATAGCAACAAAACAGTTCCATGTCTGAATGTGGAGGGACATTTTTTTGTTTTCGGTCAGTGGTAAAATCACAAGTGCCTTGTAAAATGATAAGGGATGCAGTGGTCCTACTCCTATATTAGAAATGACAAGTAGCAAATAGTAAAATTTGTTAACACATTTTATTTAATTTACATCCTGCCTATTTCCTGTCTTTAAACTATGTACTCCACGTCTGTCTCTTGACAGGGATAACTGAAATATGTGTGTAAAGACAAAAAAAAATTGGTATGTTGAACAAGTGACCATTAATTCTGTTGCTTATCGGAAGTCATTGGTTCTATATCCTTTAATACAAAATAAATGAAAGTGCACTCAAAGTCACTTTTTCATTCACAACCCCACCTGGGTCATTCTTGTCACAGACAAAAGGTCCATAGATTTCTTTTTTTTTCTATTTAGTCAATGCTCCTTGATAGGAAGTCATTCCCTGTTGAACATGATATTTAATCAGTGACGCCATTTGATCTGAACCCACCTGGTTTCCCTTAGTGCCAACTGCCCCCTCCTTTCCTGGGTGGCCCTGGGGAAGGAAGAGGAAAGTAGATCAGTGTGTGTGTGTGTGTGTGTGAGAGAGAGAGAGAGAGAGAGAGCGAGAGAGTGAGAGAGAGAAAAGGAGAGAGTTGGTGCATGGGTGTGTGGGGGTTGAACGTATGTAAGTTCGGCGAATTCTTTAATCCACAGCACAAGGAACACATACATTTTTTTGGTCTGCACAATGACTGAACGTATGTAAGATTGGCAAATTCTTTAATCCGCTGCACAATGGATGCATACATTTTGTGGTCTGCACATGACTGGTGCCATACAGTCCTTTTCATGCTTGACTTGACATGACAAAGAAAAAAGAATATTTTGGGCTTATCTGCTCATACCTGTGTGTAATCTGCTGGGGAATTTAGCCCATTATAGGAACATAACATGATCATTTGGACAAGTGCTTGATAAAGGATACATTAAAGTATCCAATAAGGCTTTAGGTAACAGCAGCAAACTTTTTTCTTCTCTTTGCATCCTGACATGCAAACTGGTCAGAGAGTTTTTTCGGGGTGGGTAAATAGACAATACTTACTGGGGGACCGTCAGCTCCTGGCATGCCTGGCAGACCTGGCTTTCCTCTGGGTCCCTGGAAGAAAGCAAATGGGCATCATGCCACCATGTCTCTGATGGACAGTCACAGCAACATGGCAACTCAAAATGGCTGTTTATTTTTTTCCGGTGTTTACCTTCTCTCCTGGAGGTCCAGTAGCTCCCTGAGGTCCTGACATTCCCTGTAATTCCATGTAAATATTACACATTAAGAAGGAAATATTTTACTTGTCATGGGATTTCATTCAAAGAAATATGTGTATATGTGTGCTGTAATGGGATTGCTGGTCATTTTGTTGTTCCATTTCAGAAGGTAAGTCCTCTTGGGGAATATTTTATGGCAGTTAAATTCATTTTAATGAATAGATTATATATATTTTTTTTATATCATGTAGGCACTTTGAGAATGTAAAGTGCAATTCAGATAAAATGCATTAATATTGTTATTATTATTAATATTAGTTATGTGGGGGTAATATAATAGTTATTTATCACAGGCTGTATGCAAAATAATGGACCTGTCTTTGTGAATAAAAAAAGAATAAATTAAAACTGGCTATTTATTCAATTTTGGCTAAAGTATCGCTGTTGAGTAACTGTACAACATGTGTATTACACAATGATGGTTAACTAGTATGTTGTGTCTTAGTACATCTGGATGTACTTTAGTTATTTCTGGGATCTTTGTCAGACAAAGCCGGCAGTCTATAGGACTACCTATATTTATAGCCTACACCGCCCATAAGCTGACATACAGCAAAGGCATTTTTTTAAAGGTGCCTCTAGCTCAAAGGGACAGAAATATAATTTTAGACAAAGCGGCCTACTCATTTGGTAGCAAATATAGCAAAGGCTACAGCCAATGTAATCATATAGCCTAAGGCCAACATCTGGCGGGGTACATATACACTATGTATTATCACCTTTTCTAAATTTGTAAATGATTAAAAGAGGACTTGAGCTGGGAACTCTGTTGTGTGGGACCCATGTGCCCAGCCTAAAATACAACATGCATTTAAATGGACAGAATAATCATCATGCAATTGAGTCCGCCAAGAGACCCACATTGCAACTACCACTCCACTGGAGCAACATTGAATCACTGCTGTTCCTGGATATTCATACTCAACTATGACCTCTGACCTCTTACCTGAGTTCCTGGTTGACCCTGCTGCCCAGGTGGGCCAGGCTCTCCCTGGGGTCCCTAAAACACAAAATCAGGAAGATGAATGGTGAGTCATATTCCAAACCTATCATTTTTACTGATCATTTACAAATATTGTGCCATGACTACTGTTGAACTGAATGTCAAGAACAGAAGTATTTTTAGGACTTTTGTATAACCTTACACATGTATTTCTAGCAACACTGTTATATATAATGCTAAAAAATATTTCAAAATGTAAAATAAATATATAGCAAAGAATAACTAACCAGGTTTCCTTTAGGACCGTGAGGGCCGTCATTTCCACGCACACCCTAAAAAAGAGGCCGAAGTTATTCATACCGTCCTCATCTACATACACTTTCACATATATATTTATAGAAAGCATGATAATGAGAGCGCTTAAATACTCACAGGAGGTCCAGGGAGACCAGTGGGACCTTTGGGACCCAGCAAACCACGTGGTCCCTATAGTGTAGGAAAGAGGATGACACACACATGGGTGAGGCAATGCACACAAGGGCTGTTTAGATGTACTGTATACTTGAACATACACAATATGGAAGTGGAGCAATGTATGACAGAATAGCGAACAGGATGACAAAGGAATGCCAGTATGGGGTTTTAGCATAAATAATCACTTGCTTCTGTTATATTTTGAGGTAAAATGCCACAATCACTGGTATCCTAGCACACTTTGGAGTGAAACACTAACAGTATTCCCTGGACTACAGAGAGTACATCACTAACGCATCAATGTAGCATCTTCATGTATACTGGGAGGAAAACATGACATCCAGATCAAATCAAACCAACAGCAAGGTAGGATTTTGATGCTGAGACAGTCAGAAAACACTCACTGGTTCACCTGGAAGACCTCTGGGTCCGACGTCTCCGTCGTCTCCCTGGAAACAAGACACGCAAGTTGTGAATGTGGATGTTATAACACAAATACCTGCATCCCTCTACATTTATCTATTATAGCGTGCTATGCTTAAACACAGTTGTCACTTTGTGAGTTCTCAAAATAGGATGGTGATTAAAAAAAAGCAGTAACATTACACATTTTTACAGCAATGTTTCTCATGATGAATTTCTTACGTACCCTCTCTCCATCCTCTCCAGGAGGACCTAGTGGTCCCATTCCACCTGTCTGACCCTACAGAACAGAAAGCACAAAGATATTCAAACATTTAGTACAAAGATATTTAAACATTTAGTGTCATATTCACCACTCACCCACCTTATCCCCAAAATGTTTTTTATTATATTATTTATATAATGTTGTTTTTATATTATTCATTTGTTTGTTGATTGTTTATTTGTTTTATCCTAATCTTCTAGCCTAAAGCATTTTGTGTGCATAAATAGTGTAGTATATAAAAACTGACTATCTATCTATCTGCAGGTGGTATGTGTAGTATCTTGCTTGCTTGTTTCTAATGAAGGTTTGTAATACAATCACACACTGCCAGGGGGATATTTCAAGTAGGTGGTTTAGTAACTAACCCAGATAAATAAACTCAGAGTAAGTTGGGAATAAAATATAGTAGAATAGAATAGAGTCATCATTCTCTTCACAAAATGAATCCACTGGGTTCTTCTTTTAGGAGGTTTACCATTTGCTCACAGTTCACATACAAAAGTAAGTGACTAAACATTCTTTCTGGAACACCCACGAGGGGGTGAGTGTTCGAGGCCCAGATGTAGTGCACAGGTGGGGTTGAGCTGAGGATACTTACCCGTGTTCCTTTGTCACCAGGCAATCCAGGAAGCCCATCAAAGCCACGGTCACCCTAACAACAACACAGGAAAACAAAATTGAGCAAAACCTCCCTTATTCCGCATGAATTGTGTTGGTCTATATTATAAATGCATTTATATTCTGACAACAGCTTATTATGGGAATACTATTTTAATGCTGTCATCTAACACATCATGATATTATGATGCATTCTTTTTTCACCAGCATATGTTCTTTCATATTTAAATATCCAGAAGTTGTTTATAACCTTTACCAAAGTAATAATGCATTCGGGTGTGTCTGTTACAAGCAGATTGCTAAAATAGCCAGACCAATATTCTCGAAATGTGGTGGGAGGATGTAAGAGGGACTACGCCATGACACCATTGCCCTTAATGAATAATAAAGCACTACAATGTGCACTGCACCATACTGATAAGGGTTTATATATGGAGTGTTCTTAGATTGGGTCTAAAAAAGCAAGTGTTTGAATAATAAGTGCGCAATTAAGAAGGTTAGGGGTACTTTAGCATCATACTAAACTGTGCTAAGAGTTGAGTATTTTTGAAACGGTGAGGTCTACCTTAGCCACATACTAAAATTGGATGAGTTTTTGTATATTGAGTGATTTTAAAAGATACAAGGACCGTTTATTGCCACATGTACAGACATACTGGGTAGGGTAGGGCATGCAGGGAAATTGGTGAATTTTTTCTAGGTTAGGCCTGCCTTAGCACCATATTAAAATGTGCTGAGTGTTTGAATATTAAATATTTTTAAAATGTTAGGCCCACCTTAGCCCCAGACTCTCCTGGCATGCCACGTGCTCCATCAGCTCCAGCACGGCCCTGTAATGGGAATACAGAAACTGGTTGCACACCTTTACCACACATCTACACAAAGAGTCCAGATTACTACTAACACAAACATCCAAGTTGTAGTGTTGTTATTTATTTAATCAATCCCTCATTTAAAAAATCTACTTAGAGTATTTTACAACAATTAAAACACTTTTTCACTCACTAGCAGGAGATCTACACAGATCCAAAGACGTGGTACCAACTTACCCTGCGTCCAGATTTGCCGGGTGGGCCAGACAATCCCTGTGGTCCTCTGGGACCCTGAATAAATTAACAGAGGTGTCCATCAGAAATGCCTGACATCACTTTCATCACAAGTACTAACAACCAGACAGTAAACCGGTATGTAACCATAGTGTTTGTGTACACCTAGCTTATAGTTGTAGTTGCAGTTGTATTGAATTGTTATGTTGTTGAAGGTGTGAGCATTTCTTACCTGAGGGCCAGGGTCTCCGCTCTCTCCCTTCAGGCCAGGACTACCAGGAGATCCCTACAACAGATAAAGACAATGCTTTGTATTTTTCCCAATATAATGTTTCGTCATAAATGTATAGTATTAGAAGGTCCACTGTGTTGCAATGGTCTTTTCTCAACACTTCACCTCAGATTTTTCACTATAACTGAGCCATGAGAATCTATTCAGCGTAGTGGTATATTGACGGCTTAAGGCAGAGAGAACCAAACAGGAGAGCAGAGGGGAGGGATTATTTCCTTACCACAGGTCCGGTGCGGCCAGTGTAGCCCATTGGGCCAGGGGGTCCTTTCAGGGCCATCTGTAGAGAGAGAGAGAGAGAAATACGGCATCTATCACAGCGTGCATCTGACATTTACCCAGCCCTCCTCCTCTCCATTCACACTGTCACCAGTTAGCACACACAGGAGTGATTTAGACCCTATGGGAGTGTGATCAGGAGAAGAGGGGAGTGGGGATGTGTGTGTGTGTGTGTGTGTGTGGTCGGGGGGGGGGGGGGGGTGATGCTGCTTACCCGAGCCTGAGACAAGATGGCCGCAGCCTGGGCCTCTTGCGCTGAGACGACTGGGCCCTTGTCTCCACCACTGCTGCCAAAGCGGAACTATGTGGAGAACGACATTAGATTTGCTGTAAGATTTGCTGTAAGTAAGAGTGAGGCTAACACAGATAGATAAATGTATAGGAGTCGAGTGTGTTCTGGAATATGTAAACCTCGCGTATAGGAGACTTACGGGCAGCATGACGGAGGTACCAGGTGGTCCAGCAACTCCATCAGCGCCAGGAAGTCCAGGCTTACCAGGAGGACCCTAAAAGGAGAGATGGTGCTGTGGTCAGCCATTTGTACTCAGTGGTGACTCACCAGTACATCAGTAATGTGTAAGACTCCACCCCAGTATCCATATATTTGGTTGCAGGACCTACTTGCTGCCATTATAAAAGCACACACACATATGCATACCACTATGCATACCAGAAGTACTTACACACTAACAAACATAGACTGGGTCACTCACCCTCTCACCAGGATCACCAACAGAGCCAGGAGGTCCAGAAGGTCCTGCAGGACCAGGGAGACCCTGAGGAAGAGAGGCATTGTGGGTAAATGTACACTTTCACACATACCAGTAACCACATGGATGGTCTTACATAACTGTAATGAATGTGTATATGTATAGTTAGTACACGATTGAAATATAATTTCTGTGGACAGTATGACATATGAGAAACACTCACTGCTGGTCCTTCGGGTCCTGGGGGGCCATCGATCAACATGCCCTGGAGGGACAGAGAGTTAGAGGTCAGTGAGAACAAATTAAATAAATTCTTTGAGAGTCCACAAAATTCGGAATTAAGCTGTCCTTTGTCTTACGGCATCCTTCATAAATATAGTTTTGTCAAGTCGTTATTTAGTCAGTCATTTTGTTAAATGTAAAATGTAAGTCAGTGAAGCACAGTGACTGAGTTAACACATTTAATTTCTGTGGATGTTTTGTTTGTACAGGGCCACCTACAGGTGAGGAGGTATCAGTACAGGGTGCTGCCACCCCCCTTACTCACAGGCTCAAGGACAGCAGGCTCTCCCTTCTCTCCCTTCAGGCCACTCACGGCAGCCTGTGGAAAACAGATATATAACCCAAAACACAGCTAAGTCAGTGCAGGTGGACAAGACAAGTCGCTGTCTATTAGCAAACCAACCAATGAGGGCCCATTGCCCTTAGCTGCTCCAGCCTCTAAGACCGGACTGAACTAGTAAGTGAGGAAAAAAACAATGAGGTTGAACGAAGGAGAAGACTGTGACATCAGGTATGTGTGAGCAGGTTATAGAGGAGAAGGCCCCATGCTAATAGATAGGGATGGGGCCCCAGTATGAGGGAGCAGCGTAGAGACTGGAGACTGCTCATACTGCAGGGTTGTTATCTCATTGCAGGCCCTCACACACACACACACACACACACACACACACACATACACACACAGGGTGGACAATGAGATCCTATGTCATGCTCACATGATAGTCCCCACAACAAAATCCACAAGAGACATACCTTTGCCAACACATGACATTTTTGTCTTGTGAAATTAGACACCCAGACAGGATTCTGGCAGTTTACAGAATTTACACACAACTGCTCCAATGTGTGTACCTACTGTGTATTACATTAAATCCATCAGTGTGAAACTTTACCCGTGTTTTCTGTGGTAGCTCCAAGTGACACAAATGTATTGTTAAGAATTTCTTTGAACTTTGTAATGAAAAATGTACATACTCCTACATACCAACCATGGGCATTCCTCTGCCTGTTATTCCATCTAATTTTATTCATTTTGACTCGCTTTGTTAGATTATTCCATGAAAAATATTACCTGTAACAGGTATTTATTATCAGTTGTTTGGGATAACTTTCTCTCCTGTAAATATGGAATACTATGCAAAATTTACCCTGACACAACTGACATGGGCCCGACAGTACACATGGTACTATATCTCATGCACTCAGTGTTGGTTAAGATGACGTTGGAAAGCACTAACATTACTTCATAGAGGTGCACTGTAAATCTTACAATAGCATGTGTGCCAAATTAAGCGTCTCCATTTGGCATTTTTTGGTACAGCTGAGTCACCTATTTTAAATACAGTCACTTCCTTGACAGTTGGCAAGGCCCAGCACAGTTTGTGTCAGTGCAAATATCGTTTAAGCCGCAACACATGTAGTTTTTCTACCAAAGCTGTCTAAATATTTAGTTTAGCTTTTTTTTGTTTTTTTGTTTACTTTCGCATTTTTCAGTTGAAGGGCCTGATTCACACAGCCTTTTGGTTTAGGTTTTGGTTCACTGTTGCCCAAGACATACCAGACATTTGCCCAAGTCAGTAGAAAATCAGCATCTGACAAGAGACAAGGCTCTGGTTGTTCTAATGGCAATGCCACATGTGGCTCACATCAAATCAACAAACTTTCCCTTACAAAAATAAAATATTCGCGGCAAGTTTGCAGCAAACTTATGGCAATTTTGTGGCGAACAGTTTAAACTTGCCGCAAACAATAAGCATTCTAAAGCTATACGTTTGCCAGAAGTTCACCGCAAGTAAGCATTCTAAAGCCATTATTGCCACAAGTCTGCCAGAAGTCCACCAGAAGTTCACCAGAAGGCCACCATAAGTTTGCCACAAAACTAATTTGCATGTGAAAAGATCACCTTGCCACAAACTTGCCGCAATGTTGCCAAAGGTTCACCACAACTGTTTGCCAGAAGGCTGATTTTTTTGTAAGGGTTCTCAATCATGCCAAGAACAGTGTAAATCAAGCCCTTTTTCTACAGGTATACAGTAGCTATGCTTCAAAATGTATAGACACTGCCCAAAAAAAAAAAGAAAATAAGAAAAAAAAAACAGCACAAATCCCATTTCAGTGTCTACATGAGTTCTGTAATGGGGATTTGGTCACTAGCGGAAGCGGGCTTGACTTACGCCTCCCTCGTCCGTCACGGCGGACAGAGCAGGGCCCATCTGACCAGCGTCGGGCTCGCCCTCTGGTGCCGGCTCGTTGTAATCCTTGTAGGAATAGTCGTATTCCCTCATGCCAAAGTCACCGGTCACATACTCCTCTGTGAAAGCCTCGTCTGGGGACTGAGAGGCCCCCTCGCCACCTGTCTTGGTGGCTTCTACCTCCTCAGTCACCACTGGCTCCTCCACCTGGACCAGACCATTGGGAAGGGAATGTGGCAGGGTGGGGGGGGGGGGTTGGAGGGAAGTTGGCAGAAAGGAAGCACCAAAGACAGAAATGGGGTAGAATGGAATAGGAGGGGAACAGGAAATGGAAATTGGAGGGGGTGGTGATGGTGGTGGTGGTGGTGGTGGGGAGGGGGGTGTTCATTGGGGATTCCAAAGTTGAGGGAAAGTGGGAAGGTATTTGAGAGGCAAAGGTGGGTCATAGAGGAGGAGAGGGGAAGGGGTAGGGAGATTCAATGAGATAGGGCTTACCTGGAAGAGCAAATAGACACTGGGAGAGGGATACTGCTTTAATACAGATCCCACTGTGCTGCAAATGAAGAGCTGATAAGCTATCGCTCTTGATCAAGCCATAGCTGAAATCCTCTTTCAGTGTCTATGGAGGAGTATTTGCTGCATGCACATATTCCCATGAACTAAATACTGTCTTTCACCAAAACACAACACTTCAGGTTGAGTAAGGATTTGCAGGATTTTTACATCAAACCAGAAAGGTCTAGATATAGAATACAGAATATCACAAACCACCACAGAACATTACCGGTAAGTGATGAATGTGTTTTGTTTGGTGAGAGACATGAAGCAGCTACAATTACAGCTAATGCACTAGGGCTAACTTACCATTTCATCTGAGATTTACCAAATACCTTCCCACTGGAAAACTTTCCAGCTGCTACAGATTAATTCAGTCATTGTACCATAAGAACAAGTCAATGAATATATTTTGTATGTACACATAAATAAATAAATACACATGTATATTTAACTAGTACAACATAGTACCCCAATACCCTTACACAAATACCAACATTTTAGAAATCATATTTAAATTTCCATACATTATTGTTAGATCGGTACTGTTGGATGAGACAGAATGCATGATATTCATTCTCTTACAGGACAAAGCCTTTTATATGTCTCACACTCCTTCAAGATTTTTGCTCTTATTTCAAGTGGAGAGCGACTGTCGTCCATCTTGATATGAGAACAAAGAGTGATCTTGGGGTTAGTGAGAGTGTGTGGCATATAAGTGTGGTTGGTAAAAAGAAATGAATGCTATGCATTCTTCTCCAGAAAGGACGTGCTGCACTACTCATGGCACTGGTGGCTCCAGAGTGACATATTAAGGAGAAACAAGATTTTAAAGTGCGTCTCCACAGTATGTGTAAAATACTCAAAGGGGTTAAAGTGACTATACCACTATACCATGTTAATTTAAAACAAAAGGGGATTGGACTCACCTCCACCATTGTGTCAATGACTTTTCTGCACTGTCTATAATGCCTTAAAGCTAAGTAAACTAAATAGCTAAAGTAAAATACTGTATCTATACTGATGTAATGAAGTGGGAATAATCGTTGATGATAATTACTTGTGTCTTTTAAACTCTATTACATCTATTTTGGTTAAATATAGCTTGGGCATTGATGGATGGATATGATTTGAGGGCTGACTCCTAACGCAGTGTCAGGTTTACCTGGACAGGTGTTGCATCATGTCCAATCACCTCACCATCTGGCTGTGGGGCTGCCTCTTCCTCCTCTAAGGTGTAATAATAATCCTCGGTGGGGGTGGGGCCATTCTCAGAGTAGGCAGGATCTATGTCCTGATTGGACGATGGGGGCCAGGAAGTAGGTGGGTTGAGAAGTGGAGATAAGATTTAAGGAAGAGTGAGTGGTTAGTTGGGGTTAAGATCTCAATTACCGTGTTAAAAGAAGAAGAGGAAGACCACAGGAGGGCCACAGAGGGTATGTTTGTCAGCCCAAATTGCCGTGCTGACAAACATCGTAATCCCAAATGTCATTACGATATTACACTGTAATCAAAGAAGTATTTCGAAGCTGGCATGAAAGATCTCGCCATAAACCTTGTCATCCTGAAGGTTTATGGCATTCAACAAGATCTAATATCCCAGCAGGAATTTTTCTCCAGAAAAATTCCAGAGCATATTAAGAGTGCCACAATGCCATGATGGGGTAAGACAAGAGTCAGGTTAAAACCCCGTAGAATGTCAGGCGAATGACCTCAGCGGGCCTAAACATCTGACCAATCCTCTGACGATGATCAGAGCCGCGATCATCGCTGCCAGCACATTAAACAGTGAGTAATGTTGTTCTTCTGTTAGGGCAAAAAGATTTTCTGAAGAAATATGAAGGACAGAGAGGTGAACAATACAACTCTATAAATCACAGCCTCACAGACAGAGCGAAAAAAGATTTTGCATTCAGTTGCACCTTACCACGACAACTTAATTTCCATGGATTCAAAAACAAGCTTTAAGTGATCAGCTTCAATGTAGTGTTGAAACTGCATTGTACTTCTTTTCTAGCATACAATGCAGGTTAAGTACGAGAATGCTAAAATTTTTACTCTTTTGTTCCGTGAGACTGTTTTACTCATATTTTCGTAAAATATGACCAAGACAAAAGCATCCCAGAAACATAATGAAAAAGAGACCGGACAGAGAAAGAGAAAAAAAAGAGACAGATTTGAAACTTGTGGTGTGTTACTTTTTTAAACATCTACAGATCGTCTTTGTATGTGTGGTAGCGTACTAAGTCACTATTTAAAAGATGGCATGCGCATATTTTTTATTGCTGTCTTACTACTCACTAGACAAGAGAGACAGTAGAACGAGTAGGACTTGGAGTACAGACTCAAAGTTACAGGAGATCAAAATGCGAAACAGATAGTGGACTGTGCAGATAGTCATGCGGCAGTGTCACAGTCCGCTATGTCATATCGTCTGTCATGATCACACTGATCATATGATATGTAAAACAGTGGAGAAGGTCTAGATCAGTATGTACCAACGTTCTGGGGACCAGGTTACTGTTATTCAGGTGTTGAAGATCCCTGACCGGATCCCCTCAGACTAACTCTACTGTCAGTGTCTACTGTAAGTCCTAAATTATCATTTTTTAATATAAAGGCTAACAATGTATTGATAGTAGACTAGTAATCTAATATTTTTGTCTGTCTAGTTCCAAACTTGTTATACTTGCATAGAAAAATTTCCTTTATATAAATTAATTGTGCTATTACAATCATATCAGCCTAAGAAAATCACTGAAAAACTCAACACAAACAAAACAACTAAGGGTGCATCTGACCAAGACAATTCTGTCTTTCTGCTGCAAGACACCTCTGTGAAAAGTAACGTGGTCCCCAGAATGATCAGGTTGGACATAAAGCTCCAGACAGCCAACACGGGCTCTCTATTTGTACCTGTTGATAACCGTTGGTCGGTTTCTTCGGTTTTTCTGGCACAGGAACGGTGGTGCCGCTGACCACAGACTTGTCAAAGGGGGGGAAATTTTTGGATGTGGATTTGACGTTATTGACCTCGACTGTAACCTTTGTCTTCTCTGGCTTGGGAAGAGGAGGTAGTGGCAGAGGCACAGGGGCTGGTGCCTCTTTCTTTGGCGGAGGTGGAGGTGGTTTTGAAGCTGCAACTTTGACCTCTTTGACTACTTTGACTACTTCTGTTTTGGCTTCTGGCTTGGCAGCAACAACTTCAACTTTCTCCACTTTGGTGACTTCTGCTTTTGCTGGTGCCTTCACCTCGGTTTTTACGGTCTTGACCTTAACAGTTTCTGATTTGGTGACCTCTGGTTTTACAGCAGTGACCTTGACTTCTTTGGTTTCCTCTGCTTTCACTACTACTGTTTCTGTTTTTGTGACTTCTGTTTTCGCTACATCAACTTTAACTTTTTCTGCTTTTACAACTGGTTTGGCTGCTGTGACCTTGACCTCGGTTTTAGTGACCTCTGCTTTGGCAGGTTTGACTTTGTCAGCTTTAACTTTAACGGTTTCTTTTTTGGTGACTTCTGGCTTGGCCGCTACCACTTTGACAGTTTCGGTCTTGGTGACTTCTGGCTTGGCTGCTACCACTTCAACTGTTTCGGTTTTGGTGACTTCTGGTTTGGTGACTACCACTTCCACTGTTTCGGTTTTGGTGACTTCTGGTTTGGTGACTACCACTTCCACGGTTTCAGTTTTGGTGACTTCTGGCTTGGCCGCTACCACTTTGACAGTTTCGGTTTTGGTCACTTCTGGTTTGGTGACGACCACTTCCACTGTTTCGGTTTTGGTGACTACTGGTTTGGTGGCTGCTACTTTCACTACTTCTGTTTTGGTGACTTCTGTTTTGGCCACTTTTACTGTTTCCTTTTTGGTAGCCTCTGGTTTGGCTGCTACCACTTCCACTGTTTCGGTTTTGGTGACCTCCGGTGTGCTCACTACAACTTGCACAGTTTCTGTTTTGATGACATCTGGTTTAGCTGCTACCACTTTCACTGTTTCTTTTTTCGTGACCTCTTTTTTTGTGGCTACCGCTTTCACCGTTTCTTTTTTTGCGACCTCTGGTGCAGCCACCTCCACTTTCACGGTTTCAGTTTTTACAACCTCTGGTTTGGCGGCGACCACCTTCACAGTCTCTGTTTTAACGACCTCTGGTTTGGGAGCTACAACTTTCACCACTTCAGTTTTCACCACTTCAGTTTTTACAACCTCTGGTTTGGCGGCGACCACCTTCACAGTTTCTGTTTTAGTGACCTCTGGTTTGGGAGCTACAACTTTCACCACCTCAGTTTTTACCACTTCAGTTTTCACAACCTCTGCCTTTGCTGGTGTAACTTTGACCACCTTCTTCTCAGCCTTTACAGGTTTTTCCTTTGTTTCAGTCTTTTCTACTTTAACTTTAGTGATCTTGGTTTTTGCCTCTTTAACAACTTCAGTTGCGGCGGTTTCAGCTTTAGTAGCTTCAACTTTCACAACTTTAGGCTTCTCCTTCTTTTCAACTGCGACCTCTACTTTTGCCTCAGCTTTGGTTGCCCCACTTTTAGCCCCATTGCCGTTAGCATTAGCTTTCTTGTCAGCCCCGTTTTTGTCAGCGGCAGCTTTGCCATTGGCTTTTTTCTCCTCGACGGCCACTACTTTCTCCTCCACAACCACAACCTTTTCTTCAGTCACTTTGGCTTTGCCGTTTACTTTTTTTTCAACAGTGGCAGGAGCCTCAGTTGCTTTACCATTTCCATTGCCATTGGCTTTGCCATTGCCGTTAGCCTTAGCATTGCCATTTCCATTAGCTTTGGCTTCACCGTTGCCGTTAACTTTGGCATCGCCATTTGCCTTGCCATTGCCATTGGCCTTGCCATTTCCATTGGCTTTCTTCTCCTCAGCTGCCTTTCCATTACCATTGCCATTAACTTTGGCTTCGCCATTTTTGCCATTGCCATTTACTTTGACATCACCATTGACTTTTTTCTCCTCTGCCACTTTGCCATTACCATTGGCCTTCTTCTCAGCCCCATTTTTGGCTGCTGCGGCAGCAGCGGCAGCTGCAGTTGGTTTGATTTTTGACAGGAGAACCTCAATGGCAGTCGGCTTGGCCTTGGTTGGTTTAGCGGCAGCCTCAGCTACAGCTGCCTCTACTTTGGCTGCCTTGGTAGGTTTGACAGGGGCAGCAGCGACCTTAGCTGGTTTAGCTGCAGCCGGCTTGGCCTTCTCTGCGGCAGGCTTGGATGGGGCAGGCTTGCCGAGAGCAGCTTTGGCCTTTGCTGGAGCGGGTTTGGGTTTGCTGGCCTCGCCATTACTAGCTTTGCTACCCTATTACGTGTGTAGTTGTTAAGATGCGGTGCAAATTTTATATGGATGTGGGTGTGGGTGTTGTGAGATGGAAGGAGACAGTAAGAGAGACAGACAGATAGACAGACAGACAGGTACACAAAAAAAAGACCAGGGATGGGAGGGGTTGGAAGCAAAGGGGATGGACAGATGGAGAGAGAAAGACAAAGGTTGATGTTTTGAGACACAGTGAAGCTTGGATGACTGGTTGAGACTCCTCTGGCATTACTGGATATAGCCATATACAATACAAAACTGCAGTAGGAAGAATCACAGAGGTGCTTAAATGACACCTGCATCATAAAAACATATAATACATAATTTTGGACAGCAAAAATAACTATTACGGGCCATTTTCTCCAGTAATGCCAACCTCCACATTAAAAAAGCAGCAACTTTGTGCTTATGGTTTGCAGGGACACTGGGTGGCAGGTGGACAGGTGGAGATGGGCTGGTGGGGGGTGAGAGTGAGGGGTGGGAGGTTCGGGTGAAGCCAGCGCTACTAAATATAGTTGTCACAAGAGGAGATCACACTGATCTTTCCAACTGTGTGCAGAAAAGGACAGTCTAAGAGACATGCGACAGATCCTACATGATCCCAGGTGAGATCACACTAAGCATGTCACCAGGCAGAGTGAGATGTTGAAGACGGAAATAATAATTACATCCCAGTGCCAGACACATGCATGACATGCTTCATGGTAGTGCAGCAACTTAGATTTCCATTGGGGACTATCTGATATTAGGTAGTACTACAGTATTATAAGTACCAGTGGTGCACTATGAAGTATGAGTACATATTACACATGACCATTTATCATTTCAGTGAGTGAATAGTTGTTGTTGTTGTTGTTATTGACAGACATGTCTGAAGACACACTATTAGATTTGATTTTAAAATGTGAAACAGACATTAACATCACATGCTGGTAGATGCTACACATACTAAAACCTAAAAGATATGATGCATCGCTGACTTTCAAACACAAGACACACAAGGATGCAGATGCACTCTGATCAACAAAGACTGGCAGGCAACCACACTACTAGCCCACGTTGGGTTGGTTTTTTAAGACAGACAGCACATTGAGTCAAACAAATCACTGTAAATGAAGACGAATCACTCAAAAATGTGAATTCATGCAGGTGTGACACACTCATACTAATTCAATTAGAGTACGAATCAATCATGCAGAACTATATCAGTTGGTCAGACCTAGTGATTAGGGGGAGGGGTGGGGAGGTATATGTGTGTGTGCATGTGTGTTACCCTTGCATGTGTGTGTATAATTGTTCATGTGAGTGTATGTGGGTCAACAGGTTTACTACTGGACTGTGTGCATGAAAAGTTTAACCTGTGTGAACAAGATTGTCAGTGCACTATAGTGAATTACCCCCAGTGCCCCTGTGTATTAAACACATTTATATATAGTTATACAAAAACACACAAACAAACATACAAACACGTAAACACAACAACTGACAGGATGGAAAAATGACATCCAGACAACGGAAAATTCCACACTGACAAATGGTGCCGACGACGTGAAGGGGACGGATGAGGACGATGTGAGCACAAACGTGTCGGGTATAGAAAATGGGGGTGGTGGGGAGAGAAACAAGAAGTAGAACGGATGAGAAGGATCAGAGAGACACCTGTTGAGAGTGCTGTTGAGAGATACTGAGACCTACAGGTACTGAGAGACTCCCTGCTTTAGCAATACCACACCGACACCGTTTCAGGTGAAAAAAAGAAAAAAACTTTTGTAAATGGCCATGGATCACAACAGCAAATCTCATCTGTCTCTCTCTTTCCCTCTCTCTTTCTCATTCCTCTCCCAGCCCTCTTTTAGTTCTCTTTAGCTCCCTCTTTACCTGGTCGGTAGGGCCCCCCAGATCAGGGGAGGGGGAGGATGATGGGAAGGGGGTGCCGGTTGTTTCCTCATAATAAAAGGGGTATTCATAGTCATCCCGCTCTTCATCAAAGTACTGAGAGACAGGAAGGGGGGGGGAGAAAGATGGAGAGGGAGCATGGAGCACAGTGGAATGCGAGAGGGAGGGCAGTGAGCGTTTCAATGTAAAAGAGAATGAGAAAGAGAGAGAGAGTGAGAAAGAGAGGGGGTAACATGGCAGAAAGTTGAACATTGAAGTAAAAAAAAAAAAAAAACAATGCAGAGTTTGATCCATTCATAAAGGGCCAGTGTGTGTGGTGATGCTTGGGTTCTCCACAGCATACACTCCTGACACACTTGGCACCTTTGTGAATCAGTCAATAAGCACAGTGACAGGTAAACACATTTGTTCATTTATGAGCACAACTACAAGAAAATCACAATATCCCCCTGGAAATAACATAACTCTAAATCAGAAAATGGAAGACTTGATAAGTTAACTTCTCGTACAATGGGAGATTTTAGATACCTTCAGATCAAATCTATTTGTTTTGTAATGTAGTAATGTGAAATATTAAATGTTGTGGAAGGAATGTACACTAAATAGTATCCAGAGATGTAAATAATGATGGTCATGTAACGACCTAGATCTTTGTGTTATCATCCCAACCCATAAGTGAGACAGACAAGAGAGAGATGACAGCAGCGTATTTTTCTGTTCATCTGCTCTCCTGTTTGTCATTCTTCTATAGCTGTTTTACTGAAGACATTGCTCATAAAATGAAACAAGAGAGGAAGGCTGGTGTAAACTGCATTGGTTAAGACAGAGCTGAACTTTGATGAGCTGCAGATGATCAGGTGAACCCGTTTAAATGGGGTGGGGGTGATGGTGGAGTAGAATTAGTGTTAACGGTTACCATAATGGAAAAATAAAGGTACAACAACATAACTTGGAAACTAACCATTGGTGATATATCTTAATGCACAATGTGTATGCCTACTGTGTGGTAATTTTTTGTATAAAGTTTTTTTTCTGACATAAAGGTGTTTCCCTTAGCCTGGGCATGCCCATACTTCCTGTGCCGCTGCATTTGAATTTCGCTTGCAAAGTCAGTCTGGCCAAGCTCCCATTCAACACCGTTTCTACATTAACAGAGAAACTGGGACCAATGAAAATCTAGCATTTCAAAAAGGCAATGACGCGGTAGTTTAGCAACCGGAAATCTACCTCAGTCACTGTCAACATGGCGAACGTGGAGCAACGGCAAGATTTCAATGCAGCTGTAGCTGCTGTTTTGGAAGATGGGTGAACATGTTAGCCAACGAAGTCTACAAAGAAAATCTCCTTGGCATTGTTGTCAACGAGGTTCATCTGGCTTATAAATGGTAAGTGTTGGCAAGTCAACCCAGTTTACAGTATGTAAATAGCAGAACAACACAGTAATATCTTGCAAAGTTGTGGAGCTATTTCATTGACAAAATAGCTGCATGTTACATTGTCAGCGATAGCATATGGAATTTCGAGCTTTTGTGCAGTTACGTTTTTGTTTACTCATATGCACGTTACTATTCTCTGTCTTATACATGGACAATAATGTGATTGGTCGAAGCTTCGTCCAGTAGCAAACACAGGCATTTCACACACGTGGGTTAAGTCCGCCCTCTGAGAAATGGGTTTACAACACAGCTTGGCCAGACCAATCTTCACAGAGCATTGATAAGTCGCGTTAGCCAGGCTAGTTTCCCTTGGAGAGTCACAGTAAATGTGAATGTTAAGCCTAAAATCAAACCAGTAGTGTGAAGCCAGTGTCAAACTTTCATATGTGCATATAATCATTTGACAAACATTTCTAACCAAAAGGTGATGCCATAGTTGATCTGGATGCAATCTAGTCCTGATGAAGTGCAGGACTCACCTACCCCTCACTAGATCACTGCCAAATCGGCCACACAATCAAAGTGCTTTCAGAAGCTTACTTAAGTTACACAATACTATCTCTTAAGAATGTAAGCAATGTGTAGAACACCCAGAGCTGATATTCCGGCTTTATCATTCTGGTATCTATGAACATCGAACAAATTCTCCCCAGAGGTGCTGCCTGTAGCTTTAAAATGTGGCGATGTAAGCACAGAGATAACCTTTCACAGGTTCTCAGTAAAACTTTTCAAGGCCCTTCCATTAAGGACAGACCATCACACAGACTATATGCTGGCGTTTTAAACAGCCAGTCACACAAACACACACTGTGACTCCTTAGGGAAAGAGCGCTGGCTAGCTAGCCAGCATCATAGAGGGTGTGCTTGTTTGTTTGTATGGGGGGCGGGGGGGGTCTGTAGTATGTGTCCCAGCGTGTGGTGAGGGCGCTACTCACGGGAGGGTTGGGGTCCTGGGCCTGGATCCTGGGCAGAGGGGAGTCACAGTCGGGGCTGTAGTGCTCACA
>CM059283.1:14877523-15022523 GCA_030347295.1 Setipinna tenuifilis
CAAAGCAGGGAATGAACGAGTCAGAGAAAAGAAAAAAAGACATTGGTCGTTGCCAGAAAAGCATCGGTGGAATCGATGAAAACCAAGATTTAGACAATAGTGGGAAAAGGACAAACAAGAAAAGAGACGCAAAAGAGACTTAATCAGAGTGATTTAGAGGGGTTATTTGCATGGTATGAATCATCAAACTTCATCTCAGGTGCGATAGGTGAGATCTCAGGTGCGATAGGTGAGATAGCAGCTGAAATTCTACCTGTTTCTAGGCCCCTTTACATGACCATGTATGGCATAGTTATACCCTTACGATGAAGACATTTAAGTTTTATGGGTAGCATGGCTTTTGTGCAGCATGCGTGTTCCTCTGCGTTTTAATTATACGCTAGAAATTCAAAGCACTTTCAGCAACATCACAGTCTCGCCATAGGCTCAGAGGATAATTGCAGAACAACGAAAGCAGAGAAAAGAAACATGGAGCCACCATAAAACCACCAAGACACTTAAAAAAAACTACAAAAGCAAAACATATACAAGAGGAGAGGAGAAAAAAGTCTTTGATGGAATCTGCAGGAGGAAAAGCACTTTAGTGTGTTTTTGAGGAAATGGGACTAAGAATAGCATAGCGAAGCTGCTCATGCATGCCAAAACACCAAACAACATATACAAACAAAATGAATAACTATTCTTTCACATGTCTTGATTAAAATGTAGAATGAACCCCCCCCACACTGTCCATTTCCCAAACAAGGTTTATACCAGACGATGGTCTGAGGACTGAAACATGTTAGAATAAAACAGTTGTTTGCAAAATGGACTGTTTCGGAGTTCACTTTATGTCTTGATGTGTAGACTTTTAGTGATCTTCAACAAATCTCTTCTCAAGGACAAACATTTGAATCATCTCTATTGATCTTCTTCAACAAACATGAGGATTCCAGGCATCACATCAATCAAAGGGGGACAGGAGTGGCTCAGCCTTACCTGAGAATAGCTGGCTGGTGGGGACGGAGATCTGGGCCTTCTTGGTGATGCGGTAGGCATGGTCGGGGGTGCCAGCGCGGCGGGACGTGCAGAAGCCTGGAACCTTCTGCACCCCCTCAGGGAGAGAGGGCAGCTGCAGCACCCGCAATACATCCACTGGATCTGGGGGAGACAGGGAAGAGTGGAGAGGGAGCAGGGCAGATGGAGAGAGACGGGGGGGCATGTAGGAATGAATAAACAGATAGAGAGACAGAGGACAGAAGGTGCTGTTAGAGATAAAAATGCAATGCAAAAATTAGCCATCCAAAAAAAAAACATTTTGTCATGCCAGTAAAGCTCACTGGAATTGGGTTGGATTAAATTGAATTGCTAAAATGAATTTAACAGTTTTCATAGAATAGCTCAATAAAATATTCTTCTGACAGTATGTTTAAAGCCCTACATTCATGTTCCCAGGGTACTTTGTGGAATTTTTCAAGGAAATGCATCGGAATGTGACAAAATTGCCGACAACATTCCGGAAGCTCTTTACATTTTCTTTGCAAGTTCCAAAATAGATGTGAACCACTGCGCCGCAGAGCTGTTCCCTCTCTATCTTCTCAGCAAATCAGAACAAGCAGCAGAAGCCTTTTCATGTGGTCCCATTTTCACCCCTTTGGTTGTTTTTGACTGACGTCACCGAAACTTCAACACAAGAATCTAAATAACTGCATTACGGCAACAGAGACATATTTTGTCGGTGATGGTGCCTGGCCCCGAACTGGTTAACAAAGTGCACTGGTAATGGTAATGAATCAGCTAAAGGTCAAATTATGCGGTTATGCATACGGTTTTCCAGGCTGCCGCAAATGCACTAAAATCGGTCGCTTTTTAATTTAGCGGTCAGGAGTTTCCTCAATGTCCTCGCCAGGGTCCTGGCCACATTCACAAAAACAGATGTCATCTCTAATTTAGTTTTGGTAAGTCATCCAAGAGCCATGTACAGCATATTCTCTGAACACAGGTCTGGTCTGGAGGAGTTACTGCGAGTCTGGTACAGTCCCTTAATCTCAGTCATTCAAACTTGAGCTCCACCAGTATTCACATGCTGAAACCTTTCCCACGTATGAGCTATGAAGAGCGATTATAAGTCAGTGTAATGTCATGTGATAAATGGACTTGGGGGGACTGTCACTCTAATACCGCAAGAAGGATTTCTATTGCCATGGACTGTCAGTAACAACCTGACAGAGAGAGAGAGAGAGAGAGAGAGAGAGACCGAACGAAGTGTGGAGGGAGAGAGGAGATGTAAATGGGGAAGAGAAAGACGTATAGAGGGCATAAGGAGAGAAAAAAAGGAGAGGAAATCCCAAAGGAGAGCTTTAAATCAATGCTCCATTGAGGTCCATACACAGAGGCGAAACGGAAAGACTTAGAGAGAAAGAGAGCAAGAAATAGAGCGACAGAGAGCAAGAAAGAGAGAGACCAAGAGACCGAGAGAGGGAGAAAGACAGAGAGATGGAAGGGGAGAGAGAGAGAGAGGGAGAGAGAGGGAGAGAGAGAAAGAGAGAGAGGGAGGGAGAGAGCGAGAGAGAGAGAGAGAGAGAGAGAGAGAGAGAGAGAGGGAGGGAGGGAGTAGAGACATGGTGGTGGAGATGGCAGCTACTGTATCAAATTGCCAAGCAGGATGAAAACACACAATGTGAGCCTCTGTGTAAAAACCCGCAGTCACACACACACACACACACACACACACACACACACACACACACACACACACAACCGTACACCCACACATGTATATATACACAGCTGCTCCCAGGAGCTTCCTGTTCAAAGGAGGCCCCAAAAATATGTTGACAAAAACACTACCTCAGGTTACACACACATACACACACACACACACACACACACACACACACACACACACACACACACACTCACACACACACACTGGGACACATACTTTCCCTCATTCATTTATAGACAGACAGACAGACACACACACACACACACACACACACACACACACACTGGGAAACATCATTCTATTATACTCATACACTCACACACACAAAAAACATACTTTCAATCATTCTTTTACACACACACCCACTCGCACGCACACAAACACTCTGGGAAACATACTTTCAATCATGCTTTTACACACACACACGTACACACACATACACATATACACACACACACAACGCACCCATAAAAAATTGAAAAAATGAAAATGGACGTGCAGGAAGGGCGGATGAATGGGGGCGAGAGGCCCTGTGTGCTTTTCTCCCGTTGCCACCCTGCTAAGTATTCACACATGCCCAGGGACCACCCCACTCCCCAGCAGGCCTCAGGTGACACACCCAGGGTCTGGAGTGGGGATGGGAGTGGGATAGGGGATGGAGGTGGGGATGGGGTTGGGGTGTGGGGGTACCCCTGGTAACCCAAGACGAATAACAGATTCTATCTGTTCCCCCTCTCTTTCACGGGCCATTTCCTCAGCTTAAGCCATCGTCTCCTACAGTAAAGCGTTTGTTTTCAGGTCGCACACATACAGGGGCCCTCGCTTAAGATACCGGGGCATAATGAGTGTGGAGTGGTTACAGAGTGATTGAGGACATTGTTGTTATCTGTGTTTTCCTTACTAACAAATGACATGTGTTAAAATGCATAATGTAAGACTATACTCTCTGCAGCACAGTGGAGAGACCATTGCTTTCACTGTGACATGCTCGTTTGACCACTAGAGGGAGGTAACATTAAAAAAAACTATGTTGATTTAAATGCAAAAGGCGTTCACTTGCCTTCTGTTTACATAAAGCTTAAGTTGCTCAAAGGGAATAAACTGCACATTAGGGAATATACAGTATGCAAATGCCAATGAACAGGAAATCACAAAGGCCAAACAAACCTGAAGAGCATCAGTGTGATGCCCTGTGTGTGTGTGTGTGTGTGTGTGTGTGTGTGTGTGTGTGTGTGTGTGTGTGTGTGTGTGTGTGAGTGACCTGAACCTCACACCACAGGCTACTGGGTGCCCTGGAAATGAAAGAAATGTAAGAACAAATGAAGCACTGCAACTCAAACATGCGAAAAGCACACAAGGCAACAGCAAACACAAACACACACAAATGCCCTTTGAGGGGCCTAAACACATGCGAACACACACACTTGCACAAACACTGATACAGACACATGCACACACACAAACACACACACACACACACACACACACACACACACACACACACACAAACACTCATAGGCATACACGCACAAGTGCGTGTGCGTGGATGAGCCCTGGGAAAAGATCAGGCTCTCCTCACAGAGACGTGCTGGGACTCTGTGGCATTAGTGTGTTTGCCATCCACTGTAAACACCAAACAGTGAACAAGGGAGAGATGTTCCTGTGGATGCTTCCCCCCACCCCCCCTCCCCCACTTCCACACCTCCCTTCTTCCCTTTTTCCCCTCTCGCCGACCCCTTGCTCTCCTCTCGCTCTTCGTCTCTCACCGTCTTCCCTTCATACTTGTGCACCGGTGTCAAATACCAGAGAGATACACCATCTGACACCTTGACCTCTACACTTTCACCTTTCTACTGGCACAAAGGTGCTATTGTGCAGTGTGTCTCCATGCTGTGGTGTGTGTGTGAGAAGGAGAGAGCGAGAGAGACCCAGAGAGACAGAGAGAGGCAGCGAAAGAGAGAGTGAGAATCAGAGAGAGACAGAGTGAGAGAGAGACAGACAGACAAAGAATAAGAGAGATTGATGTAGAGAGAGAGAGAGAGACAGACCGATAGAGAAAGACAGAGAAAGAAATGCAGACAGACACAGCAAGCTATAGAGAGAGAGATAGAGAGAAAGAGAGAGAGGAGAGGAGAGGAGAGAGAAAAGGAGAGGGAGAAAAGAAGAGAGGAAACTGACAGGAATAGCCACATACAGCAGTGAATGAAAATTCTCGAAAAGTGAAGATCATAAAACAACATAGGATGACAGTAAACAAGGCGAACACAAGAGGAAGAAGAGGAGAGCGGCTTTGGAGAAACGCGAGTAGACAGGCTGAGTCTGTGCCCTCGATTACCTCCCTCTCTCTCCGTGTCTTTCCCCCCACAGACAACCGCAGTAGTTAGGCGTGTATGCACAGCCGTGAGCACAGCCTGTAATTTGCATCATCTCTCTCTATATTTATGATGTATGTATAATGCTCCACATTTGCACATAGAAAAGCTATCATAACCTCAACAACTATAATGATGGGGTATTAAAAATCTCTGGATTTAAAAAGTATTTAATATGAAAGCGATGCACATCTTTCCAGACTACTGCAAGTGTTTCTTTTTTTCACAGGCCTGCAACAAGTGCACCAAGTCAGGAGTTCATTTCATGGTTTTCTGAACCAACTAAACTCTCTAACAGTTCCCTTTAAGTTCCTAAAGTTCCTTGGCATGGTTGGCAGCCTGTTGCATGCAAAGTATTCATTTTAAAATATGTCATAACCCCTTCCTTCCTCCTTACAACTGTACTGTACAAAATGTATGCACCAACTTCAAATGAGCACACATTCAACCAGTGGCAAGAGAAGCTCCCAAAAAAACGCCCTTTCAAGCTCATTTCCAACATTTCTCAGGATGTACTAGATTTGAATTGACATTAATACCCACATTCTCTCTGTGCCAGGCGGAGTGCCAGCGTGTGTGCCCTGCATGTGGTCGGGCCATGAGTCAGTCTGACCAGCTTGGGGAGGCCGAGCCCTGTCGCTGGGAGGGTTAGTGTGGATGCTCTGACCACAGCGGCCTCTCTAAAGCGGCACTGTGCGCTACTAAAAAGACGTAAAGCTCAAACCCAGCGCCGCCCCCGCAGCTACAAGCTACATTTTGCTTTATACAGAGCTCTGTAAATACCCAGAGTAAACGTCCCTGTGGCTTATCCACTGCAGTGGAGAGTCAACCCCAAGGCGTCAAGCCCTAACAGTCTTCCCAGATCTCTCCTCCTGGTCCTCTGTGGACACACACAGCTGGTGTGTGTGTATAAAAAGTGGGAATATATATATTTTTAAAAAGTGCTGCAATTCTGAGTGTATTAGAGAAAACCATTGTTTATCCATAACTTAAATAGTACTTAAATGCTCCGGTGACAACCTATGTTACTACAAATGGACACTTTGTGTACTTTTACTAGAGATTCTCTGAAATGCTGTCCATGGGGCCCCTTGTTACAATGATGAAGGCCTCCTCTGCAACTATGGAGGCCATTTTCTTGTGGACTTTGTATAAAACTCTAAGAAGTCAAATTTGCCTCTATGCTTGTTGTCGGAGAGTAAGCCGCACCCGTCAGAATGGTCAAAGAATCTATTCCTTCATCTTACTTCCTGTGACTGATTAAGCTGTCTGAAAAAAAAAACAAGACGTGACATTAAAAAAAACATCAATGTCAGAAGATTTATGTGTGTCTGACTGGTGGTGGTGGTGAGGAATCTGTCGTGAATATGACAGTGAAGAAAAGGGAGGAGAAGAGAGAGAAAGGGTGTAATCATCACTCCTTTTGAGTCGTAGGTAGGAAAATCCCCTGCAGTGAAATTACCCACACTTTCAGAGAGACAAGAAAAGGAGCTTGAGTCCCTAAAGTGGGAAGGTGGGCGTCCAGTGCAGTAAGACTGTGATTTCAGCTCAGTAGATTGTGCTATAATGGGTGAGGGGCCCCTTAAACTGGGCATAATTCTATACATAAAATGCCATTTTGACTTAATACTGTCTGGGTTGTAATGAGCAGGGTGTCTAGGAGATGCTGGTGAAACTGACTTCAGGCCTCTAGACTGAAGACAGGCCGCACTCTATCTTTAGAAGCACGAAAAAACATTGACAGAGAGCGCATTGGCATCTTTTTTTTTTTTTAAATGTGGCTCAAAACTAACTTTATGACATGCTATTTTTTGCAGAATACTTCAGGGGATAGTCTGTATTGCATGCACACTTTAACTATGTATAGCAGTCATGCATTGAGTCTGGAAGAGACATCCACTGATCTATTTAAACATGAATGCACTAGCACGGTGCAGACTCCCAGCACCACCACTTCCGGTCTCCAACCAAAACCAGCATGCATCGGCAGGAACTGGACCATGGTCAAGAGCAGACACTGCCCGCAGTCACTGCTGCAAGCTGACATCCAGTCCAAGAGGCCGAGGCAGCAACCTCAAACCTCCCAAAGTAAGCAGGGAGTATGTTGTACACTGTGAGACATTCTGTAGTGCTGGTCTCAGCAAGGGAGTGTGTCATGTGCATACTTCGCCACAGCATGGCGCTATTGAGACCATCCCATATGCTTGCGGATTTTTGGCGACCTCACACACAGAGGGGTATTTCATGTTTTAAGTGTGGTTGTGATCTTGTGGGGGGGACGCCATGACAACAGATTTACTGCAGTCGTCTGGTCTGCAGGCATCTCGGGTCAGATGGAGGTTATCTTTAATGAGTGTATGAACATATACACGCTCACACACACACGCACATACACACACACACTTGATGGGGTATTTGACCAGGCATGAGTCGTACTGGATGAGACGTGTACGAGCAGCACTGTGCCCAGCTATGGCCTGGACGGAGCAGTAAGGGCTAAACAATCATGCACAGAATTTAGCCGAGCGAAGTGATCAGCGCTGGCTTAACTACTGACAGAGAGGAAATGAGAAAAGGAGGGAGTAAGGGAAGGGAGGGAGGCAGGGAGGGAGGAGAGAGACCCCCAAAATAGAGGAAGGGGCCTACCTCTTCACGACTGGCTAGCGGGAGGCAGGCTAAAACTTCAAGAATGAACAAAAGAACGTCTCGAAGGTACACGGACAGTGAGTGAACGGACGTCTCTGAGAGGAAAATGTAAGTAACAACAGGTGACACCCTGTTGAGGAAGAGAGGCACAGTGTCAACCTCACGTGCACACCCGTTGTAGAGTATCCCGGGCATTTCCTTCGCACACAGTGCCTCCATTCACTCCCCGGTGAGCGCGCAGGGGAAAGAAGGGGTAAGGGAGCGAGAGAGGGAGTGGGTATGTTTTGCTTAGCGTTCTCCAGACAGGCTGTTCTTTGACAGCAATCGCTTTGAAATGAGGTGAAGGAACATCCATGTTAAACAAATATCCCCCACCTACATTCTTCCATCACAAAAACGCGCTTTCATTTCCATTCTAGACACTTTTTATTTTGTGATTTTATAAAACTAGAGTGCATGTAGTCTACTATGTACTATGTAGACTACACGGTTGTAAAAGGGGCTTTCCAACTGCACAGACTATACGGAATCACTGCAGGGTGTCTGCAATAGCAGCCTTTGCGCCTGGGGCCGGCTGGGTGGACGCGCACTCAAGCACACACACACGCACGCACTTTCTCAACCACAATGCTCAGTGGCGAACTCAGAGGGGGGGCGCTATACTGGGGGAGAAATATTTCAAACTGCTAAATTCATTTCGATATTCGATTTCACTGGCATATCTGCGGGGTTGATGCGCAGCTTTTCAAACCAAGGTGTCAAACCCACACACACAGGGGGGACATTCAGCGGCCTGACGCACAGACTGAAAAAAAATCCCCTCCAGTCTCCACACGCGCATTTGCACAAACATAACTGTACAGAGCGCGAGTACACACACAGGGGCACACTAAAGCATTCACTGCCTCTCTCTCCCTCTCTCTCTGGGACCCGCTCTCACAGAAGCTGTATAATAACCTATTCATAAAACTAGAAAATATTCAGACTTCCTCCAAAATACACACGGGAGTCGGACGAGGGAAGGCGCAATCTCCCCTGCAATCTGAAATTAGACCTGGAGCCAAGGAACACACAGCGGAGTGCACAAATTGCTAGACATATTTTGCTAGATAAACGTCGCCACCTAAACACACAGAAACCACAGAAGCGTTAATATGTAAATTTGAAAAGTATTGTTTTTAATTATGAAAGATTTATATTAAAACGTGCTATTGTTCGAAAGTTACGCAAATCCAATGGATTATAACTGTATTGTTATCCAAACTGAAACCTGAATAAAAAAGGCATGTGAAAGTGGTTATCACATCCTGAAACTGAAAAGAGGATAAATTCTGTGACGTTGGTGGTGCCTTGTGGAACGTCTTGTGAAATCAGGTTAAATAGATAACTGAAGAAAAGGTCTATTTTGTTTGATAAATGCCTTGCCATCCTGTAAAATGTAGGAAAGGAAACACCTATCCCCAAACAACATTTAAGAAAATGTTCACAATGAAGTCCACACTGGAAAAATGTCACCACAGATTTTGATATTATAGACATTATCTACTTAATTGATTGAGCAAATGAAATAACAGTTGTTGTGCAAGTTATAAGTTAGGTAAGTAACAGACTAAAAAGTGGTTAAAGCTTTTCCGAAGACATTCGTCTCAACCTGTCTCCTGTGATTCCTCTTTCTGTCTGTAAGGGGCAGGAGGCTGGTGAACACTAAATCTGCGACAACACTGATGCCAACTCACCATGGATAAGTCTGATGAGAACCTTGGCAGTAAAAATGCACCGTCCTACCCTATAGCCCCGTCTGGGATAACACGTTAGTGCTGTGCAACCTTGCCATAGCATAGCATAGAGTTACATGTAAAAATGGATTTAAAAGACCTAATGGAACTTTTAAAACAAACTAACGTCAACTCCAAACCAACGTAAAGATTATATAGAATAAACTCTACGTAGATGTCACAATTTGAATGAGAACAGTCAGTAGGTAGACTGCCACCTGTAAACGAAGCACTATATCATCTTTAATAACCTTGAATGTCAGTCAAGACTTTAATGTAAAAGTTGCATGAAATGCTCTCAAAGTAACGGTTTATATCTCGCCTAACAGGCGCTCCTTCAGAACAGCCTATGCAGGCACTTCTGTGCGTAAAAACGCAAATAACAATTGACGCATTGGGGCATATAACAACTGATTCATAACAGGTACGTTCTCACAACACGACAGATACATCAAACATACAATTGATAAATTCCAACAGCAAGAACGACATATAATTCCATGGTCCAGAAGAAGAAAAGCGATCTTACCTGCTTGCGCCAAAGGGGTTTGGAGCAAGGCGAGAGTCAAAGTCACCAAGGCGAACGAGAGATCCATGCGCCACGGTCTCCGCTTCTTCCGAAACAGGCATTCTCCAATATCCATAGTGAGGGGAGTCTGACGGGTTGCTTCTACTACAACGCAGGACAGTTTTGAATTAGAGATGCCGTCTCCCACAGAAAGTCAGTCAGCAGACTGAACTTTCTGTGAGGCAAAAGGAAAATGGCACGCCTTAAGAGATGCCCAGGACTTCACACCCACCTTGTCTTGAATAAGTTACCTATCTACCTATCCTATGTACAAAAACTTAAATACTAAGAGGGATTTGGGAAATAAATATTGTTGTTTTTTGACTTGATTCCCTAACGCTAAAGCCCCATTGAGTCAGCAGAGATAATATGAGTGCCGAAAGTGGAGAGAGCAGAGAGAGACTTGAAATCACTCTCTCCCTTTCTCTCTCTTTCGCTCTCCCCCTTCCAACTTTCTCCCACGAAAAGTGAGGGAGCGTGTGTGTGTGTGGAGAGAGAGAGAGTGAATGAGAGAGTCGCAGTGGAGGGAGAGGGAGGGAGAGGCTGTGCGTGAATACGCCCGTGGTACACGTAGGCTGCGTGTGCAAATGAGTTAAGGTGCGGACAAAGATATAGAAAGGGGTCTTTATGGAGAACTATCAAAAGATGACCTTAATCACCCTGGCCCGCGTATACTTTATTCTGGATAACAAAGACGTTCTAAAGAAGAGAAACTAAAAATATCTGTTTTGCCTTGCACTGATATAGTTTTTGTTTTAATCGGTGGCCATCATACCTTTTGAAATTATTCTACTTCAGGTACATGTCTCTCCCTGAGGCGCTCCTATGGCAAGTCCACTCTGGACTTTTTTGGTTTGAGCGATTGTCTGTCTATAACCTAATCACGTATCTGTGTCCGTATTTATCTCCGATAAGACAGTTGAACCTTGTGGGACCGGTGGGTCCGAGGAATTCTGAAGGAATGTACTGCAACCAATCATGTGAAAGAATGCATTCTCCGCTACCCGTACCGTGAAACCACGCCCACACAGTCCCCTCAGCTCTGTCTGCCCAGCCCACCAAGCCTCCTAATTGGCCAGTCCCACTTGGCGCAAACGTCAGGTGCAATAACCTGGAAGGTAAACAAAAGATTCCCTGATTTTATTTAGCAGAGAGCATGTTTTGTCAGTAAAACACTGTGTACTGTCAAAAACTAGTAGTTTATGGTGTAAATGTTTTCAAACTTATTAATAAGTAGTCCCAACCAGAATGATGTTGAAGCTTGACATTTCTGTATAAAACCAACTGCGTATTCTATTAGCACTCACAGACCAAAATCAACTTCTGCAAGAAGGATGGCAGATCCAGGGTTTTTGAGGTTGTATATTTGGTTGTAAGTATTAGAAGTATAAAGTTGACTAGATAAATGAATAGATTAATCACTCTGTAGTCCACCTCCATTGCACTGTTTTATAATACTTACTTTCAAAGAATAACTGTCGTCTGTTTTGAACTAGTCAGTTGGTCTAGAGGAATGTGTTTAGTAATGTGTATAAGTTCTATATTTAATTACCCTATTTTGTTTGGAACATATTTTACTATAATACTTTACTTTTAAAACTACTTTTAACCAAGTCTTAACAGTTTCCCCTAGTCGTGCTCTTACTTGTTGCCATCCTAGTGCAGCTTATGTATCTTGCCAACCTCATAGACGTCAATGGCGCTGTGCACAGTATAGCTGGCATTAGGCCACCTTCTTTGACTGTCTATGTACATGCCGGCAGGCAATAATTAAGCGCAATCACTCTGATGTTCTTTCCCTCCAGCTCTCCCTCAGGCCCTCTCATTTCTCCCTATTTTGGTTTTTTGATCCAGGCACGAAAAAAAGACCTACCTAGCATGTGGTATTTTTGCCCAACCTTTTTGCTTTTGGTCTCTACCATACATAGATACGGTAGCCTACAATTGCAATTGCTTTAAGCAGCTGAGACCTTCACTTAAGTCCGCCTGACTGCTAGTGTTCAAACGAGAGTTCTTCCATGGTCCTCTAACTACAGAAGGGAAGGTCCTGTTATAAGAATATCCTGGCGAAAGGCTGAATCATCACATCTGAATGACTGACCACCTACCGCCATTGCACGCCATACATCGAGAAACGTCTCTAAACAATACGACCAACACCTCAACTTGACCTTAGTACCAGCAAGAACAAGTCTTTGTTTGCAACGCAAGGGGACAATTATGCAAGTGCATGCAATGCAAGTTAACAACTGTTTGGCCTTCAGATTGTTCATGACAAAAAAAACGAGAAGATTTATCCTCACATTCCAACATCACATATCTCACACATGGGTCAAGAGTATTTGTGTGGTGGATTTTGGTTCTGTGCCTGAAAAAAAACTGACAATAGAGGACTAGAGAAAGAATGAGAGGAAAGTAAACCTAGAATAGACATCGCTGGTGTTTGTGCTGCCCCAGTGCCCACTTTGGCCGATCCTCGTTTCCATATTAAAACATAATCACTAGTCTATGTCAGAACTGTGGTCTCCCCACTGACCGTGGCACAGAAGGAAGAGAGACAGAGTGGAACAGACAGTTAGGGACAGAGGCATGGACAGAGGGCTGCCATTTTACTCAGAAAACTCCATGTAATTGATTAATAAGAAGCCAAAACTTATGTACAGCCATCCTCAACTTTCACATGATGTACAGTTATCGTAGTTTTGGTGTCTAAAAATATTTTTATCTCAACACACATTTGGGCTGGACAAGCCAGGGGTACTTAGTTGTTTCTGTCGTTACTAACGAGGTGTTTTGGAAAGGTTTGCAGGCCATGCGATTAAGCAAACAAACCCAACAATAAGACGATTGGCTCAGGACTCAGGAAATAATAGTATTGAAATAATCATTATAAAACCTTAAGTGTTGAGTGTTCTCTCAAACAATATTATGATAGAATAAGGTTTGTAGTCAGGAAGGGTTAAATATCCTCTCCCAAAAGTACTCTTTTTAGGTGCCCAAGTATCTTGTGTTTTCTATAAACTATTTAGGCACTGATGAAAAATCACCATGGTTACTGTGGCTGCTCATCCAAGCTGGTGAAGACTGAGCAGCAGCAGCAGCAGCAGCAGCAGCATCAATAGCAGATTTGAGGAGATCCTCTCTTAGATCTCACACTGGGATAGACCCACAGCAACAGATGTGCCCAGTCAAGGAGATGCTCCTATGATCTCACCCTGGGATAGACTCTCAAACCCCAAGCCCTGGCCTTACTGCCCAAAACCATTAACAAGGACATTAAAAACACACATCAGGAATCAGAGAAAACCTGGGCTCAAGGCTCTTCATCGCTTGAGAAATTCCCCCTGGTCAGCAGTCGTAGCATCTGTGTCGTGTCAACCCCTCAAAACCTCGAAAGGCTCCAACCACCCACGGCTGCATCAGCACGTGCGCACAGCTGTTGAAATTAATAAAGCCTACTAATCAGGCAGGGGCTAATTGGAGGGTGGGGAAAGACGAGCGAAAGACGAGGCCTGTGGGCTCCCCTAGCCGTCGGGGATGTTGGCCACCCACACTAACACATCTTCAAACCCAAACCGGCGCAAGTGATGTGTAAACAATTATCTGTGCTGTCAGTCAGGGAGGGTTTATCTACAGATAGGCATGCTCTCATATGCCAAGACTGGGCAATATCCAAGGGTGGAGGTGGAGGTGGGGGGTGGAGGTGGAGATGGGGGCTAGTTGATGTAGAGTAAGGTGGGGGGTGGTGGTGGTGATGGAGGGTGGGGGAGGTGGGGGGGTGGAGAGATCTCTGCGAGTGGTGCACAGGCAGACGGTGCAAGTGCTTGTGGGTAGGCCAGCTATTTTCAAACTGGGACCTTGTAATTACAATGAAATGACCAGATTATATTGCAGACTTCCTTGAAAAGTCTGTATTTTACTGGGCTGGGCTGCAAACCACTTACACACATAGACATACATGCACACACACACACACACACACACACACACACACACACACACACACACACACACACACCACACCACACACACACACCCTTGGCCTATGCATGCAGCTCTCTGAAATAGATCAGAAAAAAGGGGCAAGAGAAAAACAGATAATGATCGTGTGTGTGTGTGTGTGTGTATGCCTTAATGCACATTATACTCAAATACATTTGGGAGCACATCACCAGCAAAAGAAAAATGAAAGCAAACAAGGTGAGAGAGGGAACGATAGAGAAAGAGAGAGAGGGGGGGGGGGGGGGTAGAGAGAGAAAGAGAGAGAGAGAGGGAGGGGGAAAGATGGAGAGAGAAAGAATGAGAAAGAAAAAAAGGACAGAGAGTGGGTCAATGGCTCTGGACTGTAGCCCTGGACACACCCATCTAAACCACATACCTCAAAATAGGCTGAGGAGGGAGGGAGGGAGCGAGGGAAGAGAAAGGGAGGGAGGAAGAAAGAAAACACCCACATGAGCGGGGCATAGAGAGGGCCATAGTGTGTGAAAAGGGGTGTGTGTGTCTGCATGTGTGTCTGTGTGTATGTGTGTGTGTGTATGTGTGAGGGAGTAGGGGAGTGTGTGTGTGTGTGTGTGTGTGTGTGTGTGTGTGTGTGTGTGTGTGTGAGGTAGTTAGTGTGTGTGTGTCTGTCTGTGTCTGTGTGTGAGGGAGTTAGTGGGTGAATTGGTGTGTGTGTGGCTGTGTTGATCTATGTGTGGGGTGACTGCTTGCACCCTCTCAAGGTTTACATGCCAGCTTGTCTATGTTGGCTAAATGTGAGTGTGTGTGTGTGCATTTGTGTGAGTGAGAGGAGAGGTCTATGTGTTTGTATATGATGACTGAATGTGTGTGCATTTGTCGTGCGAGAGAAGGAGTGTGTGTGTGCATTTGTGTGTGAGCGAGGGAGCGAGTGTGTGTAAATGAGTGTGTGAGAGAGGGAGCCTGTGTTTGTTTCCATGCCAGTGTATCTGCTTAGCACTGCAATTTACTGCGCCACCCAAATGTGTGTTTGTCCAACTGTGGCTCAGCTGTGTGTATGTGACAGTGTTTGTGTGTATACGAGTCAGAATCTATGTCTGTGTGTGTGTGAGAGAGAGAGTGTGTGTGTGTGTGTGTGTGTGCACATGCCACTGAAGGCATGGCACCATGACTAGGTTAGATTACTAGTGTGTGTGTTCGTATTTTACCTTGACGCCTCAGTGTGTGTGTGTGTGTGTGTGTGTGTGTGTGTGTGAGCGTGTGTGAGAGTGAGTGTGTGTGTGTGTGTGTGTGTGTGTGTGTGTGTGTGTGTGTGTGTGTGTGTGTGTGTGTCTTTTAAAGTGCTCCATTGTATTTCGGTAGCTGTTTCTTTTGGCTGTTAGTTAAAAGTAAATTTAGCCCGCTATCTAAACTCTGCTTCAGCTCATTTAGCCCCATCAGCTGCAATTAGGGATTAGCTATATTACAGTGCAAAGCCCCTCAGAACTGCTAAGCGCTAGCGAACCTCACAACAGAAACGCCACTGATGTAAGCTTAGAAGAAATATCAGGGATTATATCCATCTTATTGTTTTTCTCCCAACACATCCATTAATGAAAAATAATATATGTGTGTGTGTGTGTGTGTGTGTGTGTGTGTGTGTGTGTGTGGTTGAAGGAGTAATACTCAGTGATGCTCTGCATTTAGAAAAGGCTGAAAAAAAGGAGGAGGAAAGCAGAACAGAGGAGAGGAGAGGAGATGAGATGAGAGGAAAGAAGAGAAGAGAGGATGATAGGAGAGGAGAGAAGAGAGGACGAGAGAGTGCAGGGCTATGTGGAAAGGTACAGGGAAGAAAAATCATAGGAATGAATAGCTACCCAAGGGTGGGGATGGGGGGGGGGTGCGGTGTGTGTGTGTGTGTGTGGCGGGGGGTGCTCTGTGGCATGTTGAGGGAGGGGGCATGAATGAGAGCCATTGATGGAGGGAGAGAACGAGGGATCAAACAGTATTTACACAGGGAGATTCCAGAAAGAGAGCAAGAGAGAGGAAGAGAGAGAGAGAGAGAGAGAGAGGAGAGAGAGAGAGAAGAGGAAGAGAGAGAGAGGAAGAGAGAGAGAGAGGGAGGGAGAGAGAGAAGGTGGGGTGAGGGAGGGACTGCAGGGGTGGGGGCCACCAGGTCGGACCTGCTGACTAAGGTGTGGGATTGGGGCCTGGGGACACTGCCGAGTGACATAGCTGGAGAGAGAGAACGAGAGGAGGGAGGGAGAGAGGGAGAGAGAGAGCAAGAATAAGAGAATGAGAGGAGGAAGGGAGAGAGGAGAGAGAGAATGAGAGGAGGGAGATAGAGAGAGACAAAGGAGAGGAGAGAAGAGGAGATAGATTGAGTGAGAGAGAGAGAGAGAGATAGAGAGATAAAGACAGAGAGAGAGAGAGCAGAGAGAGAGAGAGAGAGAGAGACTAATAATTCCATGACTGGGCTATACCTGTCTCTGTGGGGATGACCACAGCAGTGACACGTGGAAAACAAGGGGGAGGGACAGAGAATGGAGTCTTGTCTTTAAACCAAACACAGTCATTGAATGGATGCCTGGAAGGGCAACCACAATTCTTAAAATGTAATATGCTCAAATACACAAACACTGGACAGACTGTTTGTGTGTGTGTGTGTGTGTGTGTGTGTGTGTGTGTGTGTGTAATAACAATAATAACAATAATAACAAAAATAACAACAACTATTATTATTAGCATTGTAATTTGTAACTATGGTATTCATGTAATTGATGTTAATAATAATACCAACCCAATCCCCTGCCCCCATCCCCTGTCCTTAAGTACATCCATTATATTCCTGTGTGGACATTTCAACTGACAGTGTCAGGCCCCCCAGATTTGGTTCCCAGGACAATTTGGCCAACAAGGTCCATAGCAACCTCTTATAATAAACACAAACATTTTAATACAAGTTTCATGTCAGAGTAAGGGTTTTTTTATTCAGCCATTTTAATGTAATGGGACATTTGTGTTCTTTTTTGTTCCTCCTCATGTACGTCATGACTTTTTTTAAATTACAATAAAAAGTCTCCTGCATTCTTCAATGTGCATGACGTGTGTTCACACAGACATGCATATTGGGACCATGGTGAAAAATTTACGCTTGGTTTTAGGTTTTCCTATCAACTCAAGGAAATGTCAACGAGCTCCCACACTCTTTAAAGAGTTTACAGCACAAGTAGCTATGCCAGGACCCAACTGAGAAACCTCATGGTTTTTTTTTCTTCAGATTTTGTACACTTACGTTGCTGTGTCGTTTGGGTGGCACTGAACTAAATAAGTTCACTTTCAGAGAGCTAAAGCCACTAATCTACATCACTCTGTGTCCAACTCTTACAGCATACAGCCAAAACAGTCACTCAATTACAGCACTGCACACAAAGGAAAGGGGATTTAAAAACAGCATGTAGTTACATATGGACAGCAATCAGTGGTGTGGTGAAGAGTAGTTACATGTATATACACCATTAACACACCTTTTTAGGTCACGAAACAGTGTTTATTATTGTGTATTATGGGTAATAATAAGCAAAAGCATAGTTTGCTCACCTATTTTACCACTGTGTGTGTGTGTAGTTTGACCAACTTTCCTTTTGCCATTACACCAATGACAACAATGTATAATGTCTATTGTATGGCCAATCATGACCTTTGACACTTAGCTTCATTCCAACCACAGACACGAAAAGGCTGCACAGAAGGCACACAATAAAAGCAACTGTTTGCACAAAGACAGCATGCACTTCAATGCAGACAGTGTGTCCTTTCACACAGTTAACACAACAAATATAGTATGTGTATGCAGGTGAAAATACACAAATTGACATACTGTTGTGATTTTTATCTTCCTGTTAAGACTGCACTCACTTTTGTTTTTTGTTTGTTTGCTTGTATTATTTGTTAGTTAATAGTTTTTACTTTAGTTTTTTTCTTTTTCTCTCATTTTGGTTCTGTTATTGTTTCTTTAAAAGGTTAGGAGGAAGACCGGTATAACTTTTGCATTCTTACCTTTGATATGACCTCATACAAAAAAATATTACTTATTAGAAATTGCACTGCTTATTGTATTGTTTATTGAGTTTTTAATATTTTTTCAAACAAACTATACATAAAAAACCAACAAATACAAGCAGATGAAATGGAGGGCTTAGCCTTCTAACACTGCTCCTTAGCCACAGAGGTGAAAGGGCCAGTCAGAACCAAGTGTGTAGACTCAGAAGAGCATCGCAAGGACCAGAGTACACATGACCCTGACACATCCAAAGAGGAGGTGTGTGTGTGTGTGTGTGTGTGTGTGTGTGTGTGTGTGTGTGTGTGTGTATGTGGTTGTGTGTGTGTGTGTGTGTGTGTGTGTGTGTGTGTGTGTGTGTGTGTATGGGGGGGGCACCATATCCATTCATGCTCAGTGAGAAAGGGCACTGCGGGTGGCGTCACACCGATGCCTAAAATGACCCGGGCGACCCCTCACCCCATTCCCTCGGAGCACACAGCTGAGCAGGGGCTATTGTGACCGGGCCGCCGCCAGCATCCATTCATCTCCTGCCCATGACAAACGCCTGCTCCTCAAGGAAGCAGGGGGGGGTGCAAGAGGGGGACAAAAGCCCTCAGTGCCCAGATCACAGGCTGACCAACCAGCTTGGGAAAGTTTAAAGTCCTGTGCTCTCTTCCTGTGCTCTTAACACAGGTGACTTCATTCACAGCTCATAGCTTGTGCAAAACGCAACAATGCAAAAGGCAACACAGGCGACTGCTTGGGACCCATAGGCAGAGGTGGACATTCTGGGTTCAGAAAGTAAAAATTGTGCCACATATTTGTTCCAGCCAATTCACTGAACCGGCTGATCCTAGGTAGATAAGATAATTAGTGAAATCACCTGTGTTGAGAGCACAGGCAGAAGGAATACATGGCAGGACTTTAACTTTCTCAATCCACTTTGTCCACCTCTGCCCATAGGCCACTGCATGGCCCCCGAGAGCTGACAAACCTTAAACAGATCTTACAGTAGTGGCAGTGACAGTTGTTAACCGAAGTTGTCAATTGACTAGCTTTGAAATCGCCTCTGACTGACCTGGCTAATGAGCTGTGCCTAAACTCATTAAGTTTAGCTGGTTCAGTGAATTGGCTGGAACAAATATGAAGCACTGGACTTTTCACTTTTTGAACCTGAAATGTCCTCCTCTGGCCAAGATTAGCCATTCCAATGGAATCTGGAGTAAAATGCTGTGCTGGCCTGCCTCTCAAGTTTTATTGCTACTATGCAACAGCAACAGCAGGAAGGACTTTTTTGTCAAATAAAAGCATAAACCTGTCAACACACATATAACAGTATGTCACAGAGGATTACTCTAAGCTTGCAAATAATCCCGTTTGCCAGTATGATTTGTTCTTGCCATAACTTTTAGTTCTGCATTGGTAACGCTACTCCATGTCTGAGCAGGGCATCTAACCACAGGTTGTATGGTTTTATTTTGCTACAGAAGTTATTCAAGGGATTGAGAACTTGTAGAGGTTAACGTGCATGATATTAGAACCACTGGCAGTATTTTCTTTCACCCCCAAGCTGCACCATATTTAAAGTAACCAAAACCAGCAAAAAAAAAAATGCATGGCAGTTAACAGCATATACCTTTCACAGCACATCCCCTCCTAGTTCTCAGACAGCGTAGCTCTGATGGAGTGAGTGAGCGAGCGAGGGAGGTAAGCAAGGGGTTCCGGCCTGTCAGAACAGTGCTAAGCACCTCAGCCTGAGGTGTGTGTCCACATGGCCCATCCCAGCAGGCTGCAGTACGGGTACGGGAGGAATAATGCACCTTTGTGGCTCCCAGTCCTTCCCTCCCCGACATGCCCTGGACAGGAGTGATAGTGCTGGGGTGGGGTGGGGTGGGGTAGGGTGGGGTGGAGTAAAGATTGGGCCGGACTGGGGGTAGAGGGTGGTGGGTGGTGGGTGGAGGGGCAGACACCACAGTGGCACTGGTCAATCGGAATGCGCTTTGGTGGAGAGAACGAGCAAGGAGGGAACGGGGAATGTACCACTGGAGTGCTGAGGAAGGGAGGGGGGAGGCAGGGGTTGGTGGTGGTGCTTGGGGCTTTTTGGTTGGGTGGGTGGGTGGGTGGTTGGGGTGGCCAGGGGGAGAGGGTTGGGGTAGGGTGGGGAAGAGAGGCAGGCAGAACAGAGGGGCCTTTTGTGAGGTGGGAAAGGGGGCAGAGACAGGCCGAGCTGTACAGTAGAAGTCTGAAGGCAGAGGTAGGTGAGGAGGAGGAAGAGGAGGAGAAGGTGGCGGAGCAGAGGAGAGGAGAGGAGAGGAGAGGAGAGGAGAGGAAGGCAGCTTTTGCTGCTGCTGCTGCTGAAGCCGAAGCCTCAGCCTCAGAAGACGTCCTCCTACGAGCCGAGGCTGCCTCAAAGCCTGGGCCCTGTCCACCAGTGGAGAACTTAAGTAACACGATACTCCCACAAGGCTTCCAATATCAAACACACACAGCTCCAGTTTCACAGAAGACCTCTGGCCCTCTGGCCTGTTAAAAAAAGAAAAAGAAAAAGAAAAAAAGAAGAAAAAAAAGATACAGATGCAAATTATGTAGATGGGACAGAGAACGATCTCGAAACATACCCCGTTCCAGACGCGGCCGTGTATCCAGAACCGGAGTCTCGTAATTACAACTTAGTAGTACATGTGCTCCATGATGACAGGACCCTTGTGGTACAGCTACGAGCTGAGAGCCAACTGAAGCAACATGTTGAGGTCCCTCAAAAACCAAAACTGACAGAGAAAACTCATAACTGTGCATAAAGCCACACGGAAGGATGACAAGACGCTGACAACATCACGTAGACACAATGTAAAGAACATCCATAGGTCTGGAATGGTTATGATATACGGTAGACACAACTGGTGATAGCTTAATCAGCCAACTAGCAAAATGCACACTTGTCATGTAGGATGAGTTATAGATTCATGCAAGAAGAAGAAGAAGAAGCATCCTCAAAGATCATATCTTACTTGTAGATCAAGCTTCAAGGCTGGCTTCTGAAGTCACTCCAGTCCAGAGCTGATGAGATCACTGAATAACTGAAAAACAAAAGCAAACAAGAAGAGAAAGACAAACACAGTGCTCGGCCCAATTAAGGCATTTTATCACAGTGGGATATGTCCATCAGACGTTGTCTTTGAGGATTGCTTCCTCTCAAAGGCAGACACAGAAGGACGACATAAGTCTGCAGTCCGGTCAAGCAGCAGTGGGACTGGGAGCTGGTTAATCAGGTCAGTGGCTGCCCACAAAAAAGAAACTCAAAACAAACCAATGTATTAAAGGACCATCTGGAGCCAAGCCATTGGCCACTATCTGCAGTTTCTGAAAGAGCATCAAAGGACTTTGAGCACATTTTTAATTTTAATTTTAATTTTTTTTGCCTGCACACATCCGGTTTGCTCTCTCACATACTCCCATGTTGGGCCTGGTCAAGCTCACTCTCACTGCAGGACAAATAAACGTTGCGATGACACGCACAGCAGCACAGCAGAGTTGCCCACTCCCCTTTCCCTCACTTCCTTCCTTCCTGTCTTGTACTCTTCCCTTCCCTTCCAGCTCCCATTTCCTGTGACCGCCACGCGGCACGCCACCAGCTGATGACCCTTAATGAGATGGCCCCAGGGTAGAAAACAGCTGACTGCAAACAGCTACTTAGTGTCTTGATTACCAGTTCATGACATTGTTGTGATTCAGTAATGTTGACAGTGGTGATGACCAACAGTTTTCGCTGTAGGGGAGGTTCATTAGGGTCATGCTTAGAAGAAGCAGCAGCTGTATTTATGGGATGTAGTAACATAGCAGGGTATGGTTACTGTACAATTATGTTATTGTTGTTAACAATTAAAATATGAATGTCCTTCCCCATTCTGATGTTGTAAATCACTTTGGATGAAGCACCTGCTAATTGCCACAATATACATTAAGGCGGTTCACTAGAAATCCCATTAGATGTACGGTATGTCATATTATTAGACAGACAGACAGACAGACAGACAGACAGACAGACAGACAGACAGATAGACCGACAGACAGACAGACACACACACACACACACACACACATACATACATACATACATACATACATACATACATACATACATACATACATACATAGACAGACAGACTTTATTTGTCTTTACTTTTTGAATGTCTTGAAGTTTTTCTCAGTAGGATGCAGCATTAAACATTTTCAACAGCCATGTGTGAGAGACGTAAGAGATATGTGAGAGATTTATTATAGTTTCACACAGGCTTCCTGTAACCAGAGTCAGATTCTAAAAATGATAATTTGGGTGTTACATTTAGCTAACCACCATGTCTGTTTCCTGTAGTTCTTAGAGGTGTAGAGAAAGAAAGTGGGGGACACAATCAGTTCACATGGCTGTCATGATATTTTGTGTAATTGTGTGTGTGTGTGTGTGTGTGTGTGTGTGTGTGTGTGTGTGTGTGTGTGTGTGTGTGTGTGTGTGTGTGTGTGTGTGTGTGTACATGCGTCTGTGTGTGTGGTATGTGGGCTTTTGTTATGTCCGTTACATACTGAAAAGTTGTTTTCATCGTATGTTATTGAAGACTTTTACACTGCTAGGATTTATAAGGCTAAAAGCAGTCCAGATGTTATACAATAGTAAGAAATTTTGTATATCATATCAACTTTGGACATACTGACTGTGTCATAGTGATTCTAAACACAATAATTATAACCACATACAGTAAAAGTTTGCTCACATCACCACAACAAAATCATAAATGTAATTCTCTGTGTTAAACTCTTAAGCTCAGTAGCATTCCGTTTTACTGACAAGGTTTCAAGGGTTTACTGTCTTGCTGAAGACTGACTTTACAACATATTCTGCATACTTCGAAATGTAACGTCCCTCAAACGTTCAGGAAATATTCCTCGAGTCAGCACCATGAAATCACATGTTGTGTCTGGGACAGAAACAAGCCGCAGGGAGAAAAGTACTCAGTATGTTGTTTCCCTTCAGTGAAGATCCAGAACATTTTAGCAGCTGAATTATATGTTTCAGGCAGCGTCCCACTCTTGTGTCCCCGCCGAGCTTCACTATGTACTTATGTGCTTCTCAGAATACATCGCCCAACATACAAAAGCAGGCTGAACCATAAACATGTAGATTCTTATTGCCATCCAATAAGGTTATAGGGATATATATATATATATATATATATATATATATATATATATATATATATAATTGTTTGTTTCATCATCTTTTATCTATTTAAATTTTACCATATTTGTGGGTTAATTGTTGTATTTAATGTTATTTTTATTTTTTGGTAAGGTGTATTAGGACCATTTCACACGGTAAATTGTTGTCAACTTTATTCATTGTATTTTGTGCCATGTGTACCATTCCACATGTTGATTTTGTATTATAAACTAAAAACTGATTGATTGATTGATTGATATGTGAGCATCTAAGAAGCAGAACTAACAAGCAGCACTTCCTCCTGTAAGTACCAGCGACTGGAAAACACATGACCCCTTGTTATTCTCCACTGAACATGCTCTTACATCTCATCAGAATTAAAGAGCATGGATATTTGTTTATATTATTATCAAGTTCCATACACAAATATTCATAATACACAGTTAGCAGACACACAAAAGCATGTTTGCAAGTTGGTTATTTATTTGCTCAGGCCAACCTGTTTGGAGCTAGAAAAACCATTTCCCCTCGACAACTTCATCTATGGTCCATTTAATATGGGGAGAAAGTAAACATTATGTGCTAGCTCAAATACACGGGAGGCTGTGGCTATTCCAGGACTCACCCTAGAATGGCGACGGTCCGTATGACAGTTCCTCTCCTCTCCTTCCTATTTTGGCGCTGGTCTGGTTCTACAAGACATCCTGAACAAGAGATTAGTAAAAGAGAAAATGACTTGAGATGACAAAATCACGCCTGCCATGACAAATGTGCCATAATGGTGTCTATGGTGTCTTTGAATGAAAATACCAATAAATAAATGCCTCTACCTCAGGGATATAAAGCAGGCTCAACAAGAAGAAGTGGATGTATTTTATAAGAAATCCTGCTTGACATGACAAAATGTGCCATAATGGTGTCTATGGTGTGAATAAAAATAACAATTAAAGAAATGCCTTTACCACAGGGATATAAAGCAAGCTCAACAACAAGAAGTGGATGTATTTTAGGAGAGCTACCTAGAAATGGAATGTCAGTCCTGTGACATCTTTGACGAGTCCCACGTTGACAACAGATCTGGAAGGTCCCCTCCAGTTTTGTCAGTGTGGCAAGGTTTGACATAAGTACTAGCAATCACTTAACATCACCTTGCCCATCTTATTTATGAGAATACATGCCACATTTCAATAGAATATATATTTACACCTCATTAGTTGATTGAAAGTTAAAGTTTTATGTAGTTAAAGTCGTGTGTGATATCTCTGGTACAGTGACTACTTAATATCTAACCAAAGTGACATCATTGAGGATTCTATACAGGTAAAATGAATCTGATTGAATGGCAAATTCAGCCAGCGCGTAGAATGACTGACAGATCGTAGGGGTTGGGGGCTAGGGAAGAGGAAGACAAAAAAAAGCCTGTTTGTAAGAGAGTGAGGGAGTGTATGAGTGATATGGGGGAAGAGTGACTGAGAGAGAGAGAAAAAAGAGAGAGAGAGATGGGAAGATACAGAAACGAGAGTAGCAAAGAGGACAGGGGTTTATAACTAAGATCAAGTAACTGTTTTAGGTAAACTAATGATGAAGTATGCGAGCAAGCTCTCTAAAAACTAAAGACTTAAGAGGGGATGGCAAGAGAGCCTGTCGTGTGGTGTGAACTTCTATTTTAATCCTCTCTAATCTAAACATTGTTGTGTTACATTGAGGTTAACCACACACATTCACACATTCATCGTAACACAGATGTCTTCCTCTTCCCCTCTGTGACTTGAGGACCCAACCTCCAGAAGAAGTCAACATCTGAGAGAAACAGATCTTCCTAAAAAGCCAATATCAAGGACACGCTGCCTCTACAGTCAGAAGAGAAGGTACGGAATATAGGGGTTGCAAGCAAAATGAACAAATTTACAGAAGAGAACAGAATGGAATAGAATAGAACTGATTTAATAGTTTTAATGACAAGAAGACCCAGTGAACTAACTACATGGACAGCCCCTCTTAAACAACTGGGTGTCAAGAGAGTTGCTCAGGGACACAAGGGTGACAGACCCTAGGGTCGAACTCAACTATCCGGTCTTCCTTTACCAAGCTCTGGTCGCTGCCCATCAGACAACCACCACCACTCACAGCAAACTAGGAAGAACAATTTACTGAAGATATAGTTGTTTAAAAGGCTTAATTTGTGAAGTAGTCCGTTTCAGACTACAATTAATTGAGGATAAAATAAGCTAAAACGTGAGTAAAAATACATTTTTATTGATATAGTTGGCTTTTTCTGCACGAGTACAGACGTTCTTTTTTCAGGTGTCAACCTGTACCAAAAACAGAGGGGCCTTTGTAACTTCTCCCTCTAGTGGTAGCTATCGAAACAACAAGCGCATCTTCTACAAAGCGCTAGTGTTCTGAGCGCTCGGTGAACGGAATCAGAGGTTGCAGTGGGGTTCTCAGACATTCAGAGGTTGTGGCACTGTTTGTACGGGGTATGTTTAAGCTGGCCACTTTATATAAAAATATTAAAACACGCACAAGCACATGCACACACAGGCGAACTGGATTTACAGTCATGTAGGCTATTGGCAGACTTTAATGGATGACTCTAGTTAGTTGCAATCTTTACCCATAATCAACAACAATCAGCGAGGCCTACACATGACTCAAACTTCAAAACCCAAATTGTAAGTTGACTAAGGCACAATTTTCCTTCTTTCGAAATGGTCTGGCAGAAAGGGCTATTCCTGTACAATAATGGGTTTGTTGAGTTCGAGTTAGCCCAGCACACAGCAGTAACCTGCGTTCTCATTCTAAATGTGACCAATAAACATATGCCTCCACGGTAGTCTTCCACAATAATGCAATTTTCTTTGAATCTCGCTTGTAATTTTGTCCCGCAAAACCCACGAACTCGTCCAAAACCGATGCAGGGGTGCCCGCTCAAAATACCGCGTGGATAAAATGAAGGAGGAGACAGAGGTGGAGGAAGAAAGAACTGGACTTGCCGCCACACACACACCTCAGTTCATTGCGGGCCGTGAGTGACCCGCGACCGGTGGACGTCCGAATGCATCCTGACGGACGCTTTCAGAGGCACGTGTGTGCCAGCACTCCCTCTCGTGGGTACCTCGGAGAAAGCAAGCCTTAGCGCACCCAGGGCCCGGGGGTCCTGCTGGACTGAGCACCGTACCAACCTACTGGCCCACAAGGGGGACCTCCGTGGCCAAATCAAGACAGCTGTTCTGGAGGGATGCAGGTTCCTGTCAAGAGTGGCTTAATCGAATGAGTTTGCCTTTGTAATGAAGTAGGCCTAGGGGCAGCTGAATTTTAACTTGTAGCCTACTGTACTGAATTTAATTGTTAAACTAATATGAAAAAGAAGGGCAAATTGTACAGGATATGTCCAGCTTTATGCTTTTGAATGTAGTTCTGTTCTCCTCTTTTGACTACTACCATGACCCAGATAAATAAGAATCTTTAGACATACTGTATTTCTTGGCATGCTAATGTTGAAATGAATTACAAGTAATATGGTGGCAGGTCTGCCTATATTATGACGTAAAACATTAAATAAAATATCATTTTGATGGACAGGACAGTAAATCTTCAGGTGACAGAAAAAAACACTTGAAAACAAGATACTGTATTAAAATCTTTACTCAGACATGATACATCAAACAGAAACAGTTTCAGAATTAATGACAAAAAAGAGAAATCATTTCTTTTCACGTTCTTTCCTCAAAACACACAAAAATATTCAATCATTTCCACATTTATGCTGGAGTCAGAGAGATATACGAAGTGGACATAAGAAAAAAAAAAAGAGCAACAACAAAAAAAAAGCGACTCTCCCACTGAACATGAAGGTTGTCGTGTAGGTTTAATACTCCTGGAAACACACCAATGTGAAAGAACAAGCAGTGAGAGCCATCGGACAGAGAAGCAGTCATTTGTTTTTTTTTTCCTTTCTTTTTTTGTGTGGGAGTCAAAAGAAAAGAAAAAAATCGCTATGCCAAAGTAAAACCAAACAAAACAAACACAAAACTTTTTTTTTCTTATTCGATTAACATTAAAACTATCAATACCTGCTCAAGTTTTCAGTCCCACCCTATGCCAAATAAGGTGTCTCGATCTTTGCCTCAGAAAAGATTAACCACGCCCAATTAGAGGCGGGGCTCTTCTGGCCCACCCCCTTCTCAAGTTCATTTCCTGGCGAGGGGACAGACACTCTTCAGAGCTGTGGCTCCAGTGCTGCACCTTTGGGCTCTGAATAGAATTATTCATATACACACGCTTCTATTTATACTGTCTTTTTTTGTTTGTGTTGTTTCTGTTGTTGTTGTTGATGATGTCTCAAGACAAGAGTCCAACACGCTCTGGTACAGTGCACCCCCCGTCGCTTGGTACACGTAAACACACTGTTGTTTTTTGTGACAGACACACAGTCAAAGACAAAGGTAGGGTCCTGGCCTACCTAACCCCTAGTAGCGCGTTATTACCTGGGAAGGTAGTGTGGGTCCGCTATGTCGTGCATATTCTCAAGGGCCTAGGTGGCCCAACTCTTCTGATACTTAGCAGAGAGGTGAAAGGAAAAAAAAAAAGTGAAAAATAAAAAGCACCCAGGGTATTTTCTCCTAAAGGATCAGTCTTCCACTCAAAAGCTCCACGACCTCTTTCTCTCATTCTCTCTGTGTTATGGAGCTTCACCTTTATGAAAAACGACTCGGGAAGCGTGTGATTGCTCTGCTCAACAGCCAGGCTTTCAGATACATGCAAGCTTAAGGTTCCCATCCCTCGCTGGGGGGGATAAAAAAACGTTTCACCTGTTTTGGCAGTGTTGTTTCCTGTAAGGTGATGAGAGCTGGGGAGGAGAAAAAAAAGAAAACAAAAACTTGCTGGGATTTTTTTTTTTTTGTTCGTTGCTTTTGGGTACTCCAGCTCCATAAAAACAAGCACTGCGTCACATTAAAAGAGCCTGGAGTTTCAGACGTTATTATTTTTTTTCTTCTTCTTCTAAAAGCATGATTTTTTTTTTAAAACGTATAAATATAGAGATGTACACGTGGAAGAGAAGAGGGTGTAAGGTCGGCTGGCGAGTCTCTGTGCATAGACCTCAAGCTGGAGGACGCCGCTGCAGTCCCTTTGCAGGGGCGATAACCACTCACCAAAAGGGGGCGCCACAGTCAAAGTGGGGGGGAAGGCTGCTGCAGCCTCACATGAGGCCCGAGCAGATGTGTGTGTGTGCGTCTGTCTTTACTTCCTGTCCTCTAAGCCAATAGAAAACCACCCCCCCCCCTACACTGCCACCCCCCCCACCCAAAAAAACACCTTCACTCAACATACATCGTACAACCTGCCAAAGGGCAAGGTTCTACACAGGTAATGGCATAATTACCGAAAAGAAATCTCTCAGACACACACACAATGACAAGAGTACCCACAGGTAAAAACAAATAACGAAACGAACAAACAATACATCCATACAAACATCCCAAAAAGAGCCTTGCACAGTTCTGAAAAAACCTCTTCTGTAACATCGCATGGATTTAGGGGTTGCCTACAAATCACACATTGAGGGAATCGATGGGCCCAGTTTACTGAGAGTTCTTCGACAGGACCACCCTCTCCCACTGTACGTGACAGTGACCAACGTGCCCTAAGCACAACTAGGGGGCTAGGAGGTTTCATGCACCATGTTTTAACCAAAAGCTTGATCACACAGGGACGACTCAGGATGTCAGGTGAAAACCAGGAGAAGCTCAAGCAAGTGACGCAGGAGCCAACTGGTGCCCCCACAGCCTTAGACCACAGTGTGCACTTGCATCTACACCTAACCACACACGACCAGTTAATTAATCTTTTCACCTGTGAGCACAACAAGCACTCCCATCCAATATCACGAGGGGGAGGGGCGGGGACCTCAAAACTTTGGAACTGCAAATCACCAATCTAGCTAGTGGATGTAAGAGCATCAGTTACTTAAATTTAAAATATCTGAAGAACCATCAAAACCATCAAACACCTCCACATACCCTATTAATGACACTGAGATGAAGACCCGAGAAAACAAAAAAAAAAAAATTAAAATAAAACCAAAATTCGGTGCAGAATTTCTCTGATTCAAATGAAGACAGCCTGAGACCGGCTGTGTTACTTGCATACAATACGAACGTTGTATAAATGTGCGTGAGAGTGAGTAATTACAATAGACATGCAAGTCTGCACACTTCTGTGGAGTTAGCACCAAAAACAACACAATGGCCAACCCGTTTGATCTCCACTAAAGCGTAACTTTTTAAAGAGTCAAAAGACTTGGATGCATCTTTGACCTACACAAAGATGACCTTTTGAATAGAACCATTGTAGCCTTTCAGTGATGTACCCCATGCCATAGAAGAGTGTGTGAACAAGATTTACAATTAGAACTCACAACAGAGTGTGAATATTCACAATAGAAGCACCAAAACTCTGAGATGAGCCGCTTTCATCTGTGAGCAAGTCGACTTCTCTGACCGAGTTGGTCTACGACTACTGCTTTTCTATCCCCAAAGACTTGGAAAAAAAAACACGAAACACAAAAGCTACAGTTTCTTTGAACATCTGTATGTTGTGAACTGTGTCTTCATTTGTTTGCATAATCTTGAAAGGTTTGAGTGGTATCAGGTACCAACAACGTGTCACTGTCTACCCCCTACTAAATGCATAGACAGTCCTTGCTGCTGCTGGGCTTGCCCTTGCTGTGAGGGTGAAGAGCAACAACAGACTTGTGACAACAACCAGGACACTGCGCTGACTAAGAAACGTTAACTCCACTCGCCTCTATTCTACAGACTAGAGCCTACGGAGCGTGAAGTTAAGTCGGTTCTTAGGACACGTGGACTATGCTATTCTACGAGGTGAGGAGGGGTTTGCAAGCTGTCGTGGAGCTAACCAGGTCACAGTGCTAGTGAGGTGTCACACACACACACCCACACCCGCCCACGCGAGGCCACTCCCAAAAAGAGGGGCGCACCCGCAGGAAATGGAATGTAATCGAGCAACCCAAAACGTGTCCCGCAATACAACTCCATCCAACACGGTGGCCAGACTAGCGAGACTCAGACTATCCAACTCAAGAGTTTCCTGAGCCAGCGACGTTAACGGAGCGGCATCGTTGTAAAGCATGCAGACAAGCACAGCTCCATAACGTCAGGAGGCTGATGTCTTCACGGAGAGAAATGTCACTTTTCTCTCTCTCTCTCTGCCGATGAGTTAATTACACGAAACCAAGTGTGATGTGACGCATCACGGAACATTTGCTGGCAGTTTGGGGATTACAGTGACAAAGGTCAGGAGCGTAGGAGGGTGTTTTTGGGGTTCTCTCTCTCTCCTGCATGCTAGGTACTTCAAGAACTGTGGGTGTTTAGCACGTTAACAACGGTGGTCAGTGGAGGACACAGAAGCACAATGTGTGTATGGAGAGGTGCACAGTCATGGGAGGGAAACAAAAAAGCTTGCACATGATGTGAGGAAGAAAAATGGCTCTCCGTAACAAGGCTCAATCAAAAACAAACAGAAAAGGACAAAAAAAAAAAAAAAACAACCACAGAACAAGATTTGTTCTGCCCAATCCATGCTGCAGAGACATGAAGTAGCCTCATGTCCTGCTTTAAAAGAAAAAAAAAAAGGAAAAATCCTAAAGAGCACCCCATGTCCAAATACTCAAGTCAAAACCCTAGCTTTGCGTTTTGTATGGGGCCAACCAAAGCGCAACCCTGAATTTTTTTTTTTTTCACTGCCTTTAAAAACAGGTTTCGCCTCATTTCATGAGTACAGTACTTAGAAAATATTCATTCAAAGTTAAAGCCTGAACACTGCGCGCACAAAGCCATCACGCTCTGGTTCACATCCAGATTCGAGAACGGCCACGGGCAGGCCCGTCAGAGTCAGATGTGCCCCAGCCAATAAGAATTCAAAAGGAGGGGAGGTCATGTGATCCGATCGTCCAATGAAAATGTCATGCCCCTCCCCCTCCCACCAGCAGGGCTTTTGGGGGGTTAACCCAAAAGACCAACAAACCGTCCACAAAGAACAGAAAAAAAAAACGGAGGAAAATGAGCATACATTTTCTATGCTCGTGCAACACAGAAGCTACAGGAGGCTGGATTTGTCCAGCAATTTCCTCAGAAGGCTCTCAAACAGTAATCTAATGGTAGACAGGGAAAAAAGTTAAGCAAAGTTTGAGGTGTACTTGGAACTACATACATTCTTGACAAATAATAGAAAAAAGGAGATTTTTTTTGTTTCTGTGTGCATTAACTTCACAAACTATTTCATAGTTCAGGAGGAACCAAAGTGTTTTTTTTTTTTTTTTGTCGGCGCATATTCTCTTTTTTCATGACAGTGTTGGGTCTTTCTCAGGGTGTAATACCAACTTCGGGAATAGGGGATAACGGGAGAGGAGAGGGAAAGACAGAGTGAGGGAGAGAGAGAGATGGATGACAAAAAAGATGCAGAGGAAGAATCTCAGGATAAGAAAAAGAGGAGAGAGGAGGGGTGGGAGAGTGGAACTCTTTTTTTTTTTTTTTTTTGTTTTGTTTTGTTTTTTTTAAACCAGCAGCCTAGGTGAGGTCCACGGGCGGGCTGTGTGCCAGGTGGCCCTGGTGATGTGGAGGAGGAAGGTGGGTGGAGCCGGACGCGGCCTGGACTGGGCTGGGGCCCTTTTAGGTGAGCTGATGCGGAGCCTCCAGCATCTCCATCAGGAAGGTGTCGATGGGGGTGTCACCAATCAGCTTGAAGAAGAACAGGTGCTCCAGACACTTCAGACCAATGGAGCGTAAGGCTGGCAGCCGGAGGAGGAGCTTGGCAAACCTGAAGAGTGGAGGGCTGTTTAGTCTATGTCTAAACTGGTCTAATATGCCTCAGACTAGACTAACAGATCAGTAACAGTTATTAATAGATCCATTACTGAGTGATTTATGGTGTCAGGTGCACAGATGTATGTCTGCATGACATTTTGTATGTTGATTGTTTATATGCTTCAAGACTGATGGTCCTTTGGTGTGACTATTTAGACACCATCTCTGTACATGAAGAGAGGCTGGAGCTCACACCTCACTACTAAATGACTAAAACACAAAGCATTCAGCAAGCACTTGCATTTTTTCCCAAGCAATTATCTCTACTGATTAAAACATAAACCTCTCTCAACTACTGAACTATAACAAAGCTTGCCATGTATATCTCGGTCCTGTTTTCCTTTGTCAAACTGTGAAGCACATTGAGTTGCATCCTTTGTTTGAAGTGTGCCATACAAATTCATATTATTATTATTATTGACTACCTCCTCTGACATTGTTCCTGTCTGTGGTTGCAGGGATTCTGTTGTGCAATCCGCAGCTGCTACATGGGTGTGTGAGTTGCTTACCTGCCCTGCTGCTCAGGGTATCTCTGTTTACAGTAGGCCTCCAGGGACGCGTACACCTTCTCTCGCAGTAACTCCACTTCACTGGGGTTGGACAAGCCTTTCGCATCTGAGTACACACACACCGAGGCGCAAACACACAGACAGACACAGACAGACACACACACACACAAACTAATTTCAGTTCCATTTCCCTACGCCCCATTTAGTAAATGTCAGCTGCCGGTTTGCTATTCGGTCTATGTTGTATCCAATTTTCTCATTTTTTTTCTACAGACAACACTCGGTGATCTCAAGCAACATTGCCCTACAAAGCCAAAAGGCAGTAAGTGCATAATTTGTCAAATTGAGTTTAGACTGAAAATGCCTTTATAACACCTCTTTTGTCTTGTGACTAAATCCCTTGCTTCTTCCCATTAAGAAAGTACATAAAAGCACTGCCACTATTATACCTACATATTATAGTACAATATGTTTGACCGGGTAATTTGTCTCAGTTTCTTTTTTCACATAGTCACTGCACTTTGCCTTTGTAGGACAGAACAGAGCAATGAATTGATTCACACCAGACATCTTCTTTAAGCTGTATTACTTTAAATGCACAAATAAGTCAAGCGGAAGCCCAACTAATGCAAACGTTCAGACATCAGGCGGAGCGGGTAATGTGGGAGGTGTGTGTGTGGGTGTGTGTGGGTGTGTGTGCGTGTGTGGATGGGTGTGTGTGTGTGTGTGTGTGCGTGCGTGTGTGCGTGTGTGCGTGTGTGTGTGGATGGGTGTGTGTGTGGCGCACCTGGGTTGAAGAGGATGATGGCGCGCAGGCAGCCCAGCTCGGTCTTGTCCATCTGCATGTCACGCATCTTACTCACCAGCTCCGTAAGCACCCTGGAGCAGCAACCAGGAGCGGAGGGGGAGAGAGAAGAAGGGAGAGAGAGAAGAAGGGAGAGAGAGAAGGAGGGAGAGAGAGAGAGGGAGGGAGAGAGAGAGAGAGATGGAGGGAAAGAGAGAGGGAGAGACAGAGAGGTAGAAGGGGGCAGGGGGAGGAGGGGGGCAGGAAAAAGAGAGCCGGAGATAGGAAGACGAGGGTTAGCGGGATGCCAGCCTTTACCAGTGACACTTTGAAACAAGCACATCATCATTTAGCCACATCATCATCATCATTACGCCCAAGCACACTGCAATCAGCTCATATTATTACAGAATAACAAATTATCCTGCTATACGGGGAAAGTAGCAGCTAAATTTTAATTTCATTATACCCTATTCAAGCAATGACACCCTAACCATGATAACCACACTTCATGCCACTGGACATGTAAAAATGTTGGTTCTCTGGACAATACACGACAATGAAATGGATGGAAACTGATTAACCATTAATTAACCATTAATCTTTATCTGCGTTTATCTGAGAATACACACATTTTAAATGATGGTTAACCCGATAATCACCATGGGCTATAGTGAAACACACCGCTGAAGAAAGAGTGCCACCCAGCAACAAACACACACACACACACACACACACACACACCACAAAAAATACCCCTCTCTTTGTACCTTAGCAAAAACAGCCTGTCACCATAACATCAGTCTGGGTCAAAGAAAAGGCTTGTGTTTTTGTTTGTTTGTTTGTTTGTTTGTGTGGCGTCGGGCGGTGTCGTGTCATTACCTGTCGAATATGGCCCGAACCTCAGCATTGTGCGCATTCTCCCTGTGTATTCAATCACAATGTGTTACTACAATGCCATTACACAGTTACATTGTTATTACAAGTGGTTGCCAGCAGAGATCAAGACTCCCTGTTAAAAGGTTCCTTCTTTTTTTCTCCCTTATAACTCTTTTTTTTTTTGTTTTTTGGTTTGGAGGCCTGATTGTAAGGAGTAACAAGCTACAGGCTCTTGTTTGTGGTGGGTGGGTGAGAGGGAGGGGAGGGTGGAGGAATCAGGGCAGGGGAGGGAAGGTAAGGGGAGGGGAGGACATAGAAGCACAAAGCGTGTTTGTAATGATTGACTTTCTCCGGGGGTGCAAGCCTAAGGCAGGATATATCAGTTCAAGTTGGTTCAGTGAGTGTGATCACACCTTTCACGGAGATAGGATTTAGCCTCTGCACAAACAGCATGGACAAGTCAAATGGGATGCTCAAATCAAGGATGGGCTAGAAGATTGGCATTTGCACAGTGAACATTTAAAAAAAATCAAGGCACTAATCAAGACCTGAAGGCATTTACACTTCATGGGGGGGGAGGTTTGCAAGGACACATTATCCCCCCCCCCCCCTTTTTTTTAGAGGTCACATTTGAATGTCACAAGGAGTGAATTACAGTCACAATGTCAGGTCAGGGTCGCTAGAATAGGACAAACAAGTAAACAGCTTTTGAAGCAGCAATTTTAATCCAATTAGCAGAATGAGGTTAAAGGTCATTTGAGAAAGCACGAGCCAATGAGAGCAGAGCAGTAAGCAGAGGCATGATAAGTGAGTCGTGAATAGGCATTAAGGCAAAGGACAAACATTTATCAACAGCAAATCAGTGGTGCTGAACTTGAGATTACAATCTCTCTATCAATTCAGTCTTTGAGGACTGTAAATTGCTTTTTGTATGTATTACTTTTGTATTTTATTTATTTATTTGTTTGTTTTTGTTTAAATGTAATGCAGGGAAAATACTGTACAGGAGCAGGAGACAAATGTATGTGTAAAAAAAACAAAAAAAAAGTGTTGCAAACATCAAACATCAACAATGAGTGACTGAAAACTCTCTGGAAACAACAGCCTGCAACCAGTTATTCCCAGTCATGGTTGGGGTGGAAAAGGGAGTCTCGCAACCAACCCCACAGTGAAAAAATGCTCTTTAAAATCGTTCAATAACAATGTAATTGCTGTGTAACAAACAGCGAATTAACACTTAGTGATTATCGAGTGGGCAGTAACATGACGCCATGGCTACTATGGCATCTATAACGAGTAGTACGACTATGAGAGTTGGAATGTGTGTGTGCGAATGTGTGAGAGGATTCGCCCGCCTGATCCATATGCGTGTTTGTGTGTGTGAGTGCAGCATTAGTTCCCTGTGCTCTGGACATGCACTGACAGTCTACCGATCCACAGAAAGAGCTGCGATGGCATCAGTCTCAGCCCAGATAGAGACCCAGACACAAGCCTGCAGAGACTGTTGGCAGAGGACCTCTTCAATCCATCATCAATTCCCACCACCCCACCCCCCCCAAGCCCCTGCCCTGACACCCGCCCTCTCACCCACCCGCCCTGAAGCCCACTCCTCCGTCAGCACCTTCATGTAGTGGAGAGAGGTCATGACATCATAAATAATTTATAAAAAAAAAAAAAAAAAAAAAATTATAATTACACTTAACTACAACTTTTACCACAGAAAATATTGCGGTTCATGCACTGCATTACTGCTCAATAGTAAAAAAAAACTTCTACTACTGCTTTTACACACACAAACACACACAATATGACAATATAGCATGCAAACAAATTATATTCTGCAGTCTAGATCAGTTAATGTTAGCACAGAATCTATATCTTTATATTACAATTAAACGTCTGCTATTTTAAGGTAGGTCTGGTGCTTGTTTGTGGCTGCAAATGTATGTGTGTGCGTGCACATGTATGTGTGCATGTGTGTGTGTGTGTGTGTGTGTGTGTGTGTGTGTGTGTGTGACTACCTGTCGAAGATGGCCCCTACGCCAGCGCTGTGGGCACTGTTCCTGTGCACGTGGAGGCCGGTGGCCAGCAGGATGCCATCCTTCACAGTGATGGAGCGGTGGGAGAAGGAGGCGATCAGGAGCTCGTTCCAGCCTTATGGAGGGACAGAGGGGGAGAGAGGGAGACGCAGAGGGGGAGAGAGGGGAGAGAGAGAGAGAGAGAGAGAGAGAGAGAGAAATAGAGAGAGAGAGAGAGAAATAGAGCAAAAAAGAGGAGGAAAGGAAGAAAAAGAAAGGCAGAAGAAAAAAAAAAGAGTGAAAGAATGAACAAAAAAAAGAGTAAAAGAACAGAAAAAGAAAGAAAGAACGAAAGAAATGGAGGACAAGAGCGAGAAAGAGGTTGAGAAAATTAATTAAGTCCAGTGAAGTATAACAGCCAGACAGGAGATAAGGAAGGCACTTTTAAACATTCAGGCTGTGGTGACATTAAAGACAAGCTAGTCCTTTCAGTGCTTGAGGCATCTGCTTTACAAACTACGTAGAGGAGGCCTCTGTGGTCACACACATTTACTCTGCCCAGGTCTGGTTTATGCTTTTGGTGCGCCATCTTGTGTTTCTCTGCACCTCTGCACAACCTGAAACCAGCCACCTGGAATAGATCTGAAACACCACAGTCTGACCTGGCTTCATTAGATCTGGGTCCTGGGTCATGGACACGGTTTAGGGTGACACACTGAGGTAAAATGACTCTGAATATAATCTAGAGAAGAGTCCTACAGATCTGTTTTACAAATTAAGTGAAGCCATGGCTGTCCCTAAACCATGTATGTTAGCGGGAGGGGAATGATTAACACTTTACTTGGAAAGGCCTCCTACAAAGACATTACAGATGTTTTTTTTTTGTTTACTAACTTTTGTTTACTAACTTACTACTTATCACCTTAACCAACCTCTAAATTTAAGACACAGAGTTTACCAACAGATGGGTCATTAATAGCCTCATCGTCTGTAGACATTGCCTGTAGTCTGAAGGGCCATCTGGATAAACTGTGACCAAAACAAGATATACCTCCTCACTGATACCACCTATGCCTATTCCTATGGCCCTGTATGTACAAGCTGAGTTTCTATGGTTAAGGCGGGGGACAAATAAGGCAAAGTCCATAAGGAAAAAACAGCAGACAGACAAAACTGCATTCAAAATTGAGTTCATTCACAGCCAGCGGCCATTTCTAGAAATCCGTAAACAAACTGAGGGGTTAACAGACGGGCGAGCAGGGTGTGTGTGTGTGTGTGTGTGTGTGTGTGTATAGGGTGTGTGTGTGTGTGTGTACCTGCGCGCAGCAGGATGACCTGGTCGTCCAGGGCCAGTTCGGAGAAGTGTGGGATCCTCTTGGCCCACTCCACCAGCGTGAAGAGCTGCTTGTCGGCCGCCTGGCAGATGTTGGTGACAGGGTCGTTGGGCTGGGGGTAGACGAGACAAGACGAGACAAGACAAGATGACAAGATGTTTACAATGGTGCCAAACCATAACAGAGAATGCAGTTAGCTTTAGCTTTATTTTATTTCTATCCAACAGTTTATTTCTATCTAACTCGCATCTGACGGTAATGAGGAAAAATGGAAATGGCAATCCAAACTTGTATACTAACTGAATAGCCTGAATTGCTTCTAATTTAGTAATAGCTATTTAGTATGGGCTGCTCAATTTTTAATGCAGTGTCCATGACACTATAGCATGCATGGCCAAACTGCTTGTTACAGTTGACATCAAGCGCAATGCAAACCCTTCTTCCAACTGTCTCTATGTACTCTGACAAAAACAACCAGACAGCCAACACTCATTTGGGTAAAGCACGCGCGTGCGCACGCACGCAGACTTACAGAGCTTCCCCCTGAGCTCCCGTCGGCGTGCAGTTCAGTCTTCTGTTCGACGGCCATCTCGGCCTCCAGGATCTTCTCCACGGGCATCTCCTCGTTGGCGGCGGTGGTGGACTCCACGTCTCCATCGCGCTCCTTGTTCCTCTGTCGCTCCTCCTGAACGGCTGCGTCACCACGCGGCAAACAACGGAAGCAGCGGAGTGGGAGAGAACGGGAAGAACGAGAAGAAGGAGGGGGAGAAAAGAGAGAGAGAGAGCGAGAGAAAGAAAAAAAAAGAGGGAGGGGGAAACAAAAGGAAATGCAAAGAAATGGAAACGAGTGCAACAGGAAAAAGGTTGATAAGCAAAGAAGGGTTTAGGCGTAGAGATAGGAGAGGCAAACAAGAGGGGGTAGAACGACAGAAGAAATGGAAATGACAAAAAAAAGGAAAGTTGGAGAAAGTTGGAGGGGGGGGTGTGTGAAAGGGCAGATAAACAAGAAAGAGAAAGAGAGAGAGAGAGAGAGAGAGAGAGAGAAACAACACAGAAAGAGAGAGAGAAGAAATACAGATACATGTGCCTACTGGTTAGTTCTTATCACACTTGAGCATGCCTCTTAAGCTAGCTCTGCATCACACATGAGCAGGATGGCATAGGCCCCTCTATCTACACTTCTAGGTCTGTGCCTCGTCTGTGCCTTTTAACTGACAGCATTTTGTCAAAAAGCTAAAACAGCCATGTTGGGAGCACACAGGCAACATTATGGTTTATCTTGAGGGTCTTGAGGGAGGTCTTCTTCCACTCTATGTGGTCCATTTCTGACCATCAGTTATACACTAATGGCTTTTTCTACTGTCTACAGTTTCAATGCTCATTCATACCCCCCTTTATCATCTATCCCACACTCAGTCTCACACACACACATATATACACACAACACCCACAGCACACATTATAGCTAGCTAGCACACACACACAACCACACACACACACAGAGCACGCATTATAACACTAACACACACACACACACACCCTTCCCTCCCCCCCTTTCTCCTTACATCGCTGTCGTTCATCTTGGACCACTACAGAAGGAGAGGGAGGGAGAGAGAGAACGAAAGGAGACAAAAGAGGGAGAGAGGAGGGAAAGGGGTTAGTGTTTACAAGGCTCTCCCTCCCCCTCTCTCTCCATCTTTCACCTCATTTATTCTGACAGCCCCCCTTTTTTTTCTACTGAGCAAAAACACAGGACCCCCCCCAACACACAATATCAATAATTATTATCTGTAACAGTTACACACAGAATCAGTACACAATTACCAAACCCATTATACGAGCAATGACCAAAAAGCCATAGGAACATGCAGACAGTGCCCTTTGGCTATACTCAAGAATAGTCCAGACAAAAGAGGTCCCTCTGAAGACTTCCAGGACAGGACAGCAATATTATTTGTTTGTACCAAGGAGGAGGGGGGAGTCCTTGCTTGAACTCTACTTTAAGGGCCCCCGATATCACGTCAGGGCAAAAATAACAATAACGTGCCACATATTACAGGCACATCCTTTCCATCTCCTAATTAAAAAAAAGCTGATGGCGTCTATGTTTCTCATCAGTAAAGTATGTGCCATTTGGTTCTATGGTAAACATCCAAGTATCAATAGTTATGCACCAAGCACTAAGACGTAGACTGACCTAGTTGTTTGTAGGAAGCTGTTCAACAGATACTGGTTAAATAAGCATTTAACTGTGAGGCGAGTCCCCTCTCTTTCTCTCTTCCCTCTAAACACAATGGCTGCAGGTAATTTGTTGGTGTGTGTGTGTGTGTGTGTGTGTGTGTGTGTGTGTTGCTGGAAGAAAACTAATGACTCATACCACATCTTGAATTTGAATCCTCTAAAAGAGTGGGAGAGAGCAAGAAGAAAGAGTACTTCAGTACATACTTGTAAATGAGAGTGTAGTCATTGTTCTGCATGTGGGTGTTTGTTTTAAGCTACTTTTGGGCTCTTTCTTTTAACAGATGTGAACTGGAGTGAGCAAATCTGGATCATAACACACCAAAAGGCCAGGTTTTCCCACTCAGTATCCCTCTGATTTATGTAAGAGAGATTTAATCAAAATCATCTTTGATACTCTGGCTGATCTCACCCACTCTTAGAGTCAGACTGCGTTGGTGTAAAAAAAAGGAGCGTCTAAGTATCAGCACAGGATTATAACGCATCTGATGTATGAGTCATAACTTCAACTCTCTTTTCTCTGATCATACCACATTCTTGTATGTGTATTTGTGTCTGTGTGTGTGTGTGTGTGTGTGTGTATTTGTGAGTGTGTGTGTGGTGCACCAAGTAAATGGTGCCTACCCTCTCTCTTCATGCCCATGGCCAGGCACTTCTGGTAGCGGCAGTACTGGCAGCGGTTGCGCTGGCGCTTGTCCACCATGCAGTCCTTGTTGTCGCGGCACGTGTAGCTCAGGTCTTTCCTCACCGTGCGCTTGAAGAAGCCTTTGCAGCCCTCGCAGCTGTACACGCCATAGTGCTTACCTGGGGAGAGGTGAGAGAGAGAGAGAGAGAGAGAGAGAGAGAAAGAGAGAGAGAGGGAGGGAGGGAGGGAGGGGAAGAGAGAGAGAGAGGGAGAGAGAGAGAGAGGGAGAGAGAGAGAGGGAGAGAGAGAGAGAGAGAGGGAGAGGGAGGAGGGAGGGGAAGAGAGAGAAACAGACAGACAGAGATAGACAGAAAATTATTAAGCACAGATTAAAAGCAAATGAGAGAAAAGATTAAAAACACAGTAGAAGCACAAGTAAAAGATAAAACTGCAGAAACCAAATGCGAGTTACAGAATTACTCCAAATTAAATATATGTCAAAACATGTCAAGGCACAAATATAGGCATTTAGGCACACACTCAGATACAAACACAGAGACATAGACAGACAGAGACACAAAGACAAAGACAGACACACACACAGACACACACACAGACACACACAGACACACACAGACACAGACACACACACAAGCTCACCGGAGGAGCGGTCTCCACAGATGGCGCAGAGGCGCTTCTGGGACAGCATGGGCCCCCCGGGGCTGTTGGCCGACAGCGGCTTTAGGCCGTAGGGGGGCTTCACATCGTCTGAGCTGCTGACCGCGTGCAGCCCCGACATGGACACCGTGGAGTTAATCTGGCCCCCGCCGAGAGACAATGGAGAGAAGCAGGGGGGGAGGAAGTGTAAAAAAGGAGGGAGGGGGCGGGAGGGAGAAAAACAGATAAAAAAGATGACGGATGAGGAGAATGACATGAAGGAAATTTAATAGAATGGAAAAAAATAAGATTGGGTAGGGAGAGAGGACATACCAAGGGAAATGTTAGGAAATAGCTAATACAGTGGGCACTACACAATCAAATACAGTATGTGGTCTACACACAAACATGTGGCTATCATTGATGTATCACTGCAGCAAATCACAGATCGCTGATTTAAATGGCTGTCATGCAACCCCTCTTTGCAAAGTAGGTCGGTTATTGAGGCAAGCAGGAATAAAATTGATTGGCCAGGTTTGTTTATTTATTTTTTTAAGACATCCTATCATTGTTAATATTGTTCTCCAGTTCATTGGCACAGAGAACAGTCCAGGCCTCTGCGGAAGCAAACATCTGATTACAGACTGTGTGTCGTGTCATCCATCACCCTGTTAAAGCAGGTTAAGTCTCAATAAGGCTGTGATTTCCTGATTGGTTTAAGAGGGTTAGGGAGTAGGGCAGCCAGCCACAGCAAGGACAGACGGAGAGGGAGACAGTGAGAGAGAGAGAGGGGGAGACTCTCACCTCTGAACTTCTTGAATAGATACTCATCTGTGAATGCAGAAAGAAAAGGATGAGGTGGAAGGCAGAGAACGAGTGAAAGAAAGGAGGAGGAGGAGAGGAAGTGGGGGCTAACTTAAAGACCCCCACCTACACATTCTTAATTATGCGTTTAATGAGTAACTGCAAACATTATTTTGACCCTAATTTCTTCATTAAACGTCATTAGTTAAGCCTTAGAACACCTTGAAGAGAAGCTACAGCTCAGAAAACTCTGTGCATAATATTGTATTTGGTATCAATACCTTAAAATGTAACCTTTTTTATGAGGTTGAATCAACTGTGCTTGTATCACTATGGAGTACACCAGGCTGTAGCTAAAATTTACAGTGTGACCTATTCATATTAGTTTAGAAGTTAAAAATTAACCGTTTTCGAGGGAAGCCTGAAGTCACCTCAGCAAAAGTTTGCAACCCCAACAATTAGGCTTACTTCAAACAAACTCACCAAAGATGTTAATACATCAACATCTTGAAAAAATATAAAAATATATAAACCCCTTGCAGTTTCAATTGGTTTTACAATTTGGTTAAACCATAGCAACTTGGTTAAGCCTATTCTGAGTGAAAAGGCTTGGCCCAATTTTTATACAAGTTAAGCAGGGAGACAGGGTTGCAATTTCACCATGTCTGTCGCCGGGCCCAATGTTGACAGTAAATACATTTATTTATTTTGAGTTGAGTTTGGAGTTTCGGTAAGAGAGTTTCCCTGAAAGTGATCGTGTCAATACTGGGATGACACAGAGTCCCTTAAACTCAAAGAGATTTTAAACACCTCCTAAATAGGCATTATCCAGGAGGGTTGTGAATATCATTTTCCTATATAACTGGATACATCAGATCTTACCTATATCAGTATCCTATAAAATAATGATCAATCAGTTATCACATGTTAATAACTACTGTTTTGCTGCCACACACAAAAAAACCAATAATTTTAATTTTTGTTTTGATAAAGAGTACATCATTAACAAATCAGTCAACACTTTCTAAACATATTTTTTGTTTTGCTGTCTACTGTTTTGGTACATACACAAAAACTACACAAATAGCAAAGTCAACTAAAACAAATAAGTCAATCTTACTTTCTAATATTACATAAATTAGTTACACATTCATGTGGGGTTTTTGCCTCTGACAGTCACTTGCAACCCATTCATTTATAACTCTGGATATTTAAAATGCTGTACACGCTTTTCTGTGCCTGGTTACACAAACACCTTATAGGATATTCTGACAAAGAAAAACAATAATAAAAAATAACAATAAAAACCAAACATAATTTGTATTTGCACCATTTACAAACTAGCACTGCTGTCACCATGGCTACATCATCCAAAAATATCCAGGTCAGATGGTGGTCTGAGTGTGTTTAAGAATCCAGACTATGGGCCCACACACACCATTGCCTTGAGCCTCATGAACAGTAATCTACCATCAACAATTTTGAAAAATCTGTAAAACACCCTTTTCTGTAAGTTTAACGTTTTATGTTTACGTTTTACATTTAACGTCAGCTTTTCAAGGACGCACTAAGCTTTGTTTGTCAATTCCCATAACAACGCTATGCCCCCACCCCCAATGACAGAGCCATTTCCATCTGAGTGAAGGGGTCAACACCTGTGTCAAGACCAGTGGCCTGTACTACAAAGCACAGTTAATCAACTGTGACTTAACTCATTTTTAAACTAAGAACACACATTAATCAAAACATGGTTATCTCAGGTGGTGTTAACAACTTAAGATGTTGGTTTGCTGAATCGGTGTTAACTTACCTGCAGTCTATGCACGTTCACATAAATGCAGAATTGACCAGAGCAAGTCACCGGTTTGAACCAAGGTGCAATCTACATACTTTAAGGAGGAAGAACGTATACTATGGCGGTTTTTGCGAGTTAAAAGCCAAATCCAACACAGAAGCAGCCAATAAAGTCAAGCAAGTTTGTTGACAATGTATTGCTGGCCAAGGAAGCAATAAATGAACTTTTACTGTCATATGTGTGGCAACATGTATGCCACGGCTAATAATCTGTTAATAAACTGTTGTCTGAAAATAATTGAACTACTTTTTAATAATAGATTTCAAGGCTTACCGACGCAGCGCATTTTAGAAGTGGGCTTATTAATCACTGCTAATTAATGTAATGCTCCCTTGCAGGGCGTGCGCTGCAGTGCGTGCATGCCTGTCACTCGGCATCTGCCATAAGCCATTTGCTCATTCTGCTATTGTAACATCATCACTGAAGTCATATAAAGGTTAAATAGTGTTTCACAAGTATTTTAGGCTATTAATAACAAGCCAAAGGGCATCATTGACGTGCGTGGTGAAAATGGATAAAAATTCAGAAAAATGTAAAAAAGGAATAGGAATGCCCTGCAAATACTTGACAATAAGACCAATCCTAAAAATCTTTCGTAGCACTGGTTAATCATGAAGTTACACCACACGTCATCAAGTTACTCTTGAATTTACCATAATAAACCAGTTAACGTGCTTCGTAGCACAGGACAGGGCTGGGCCTGTTTCTAACCTTGGCCTCTCTCAGCAGAATGGTTTATGACAATAAATTCTGCAGACATGACAGCAAGCATGTGGCAGGTCTAAAGGCCTAGAGGTGAATGAACCAGGCCCATTAAAATAGAGCTTCTTCTAAATTAAGTGTTGTTATATTTAGTTAAGCCTTTGCATTCTTCTTCATTCCAAGTGTTCCGTTGCAGCTGTTACTATGCAACAGGGCCAGAAAGAGAAATAAGAATTCCTCTAAATTGACTTGGAATACTGGATCTTAATACTGCTGGAAACAATAACTCTTTGCCACAGATTCCGAAGCCCTAAGGCCAGCAGATTTTGGATATGTCAGAAATGATTAATAAAATGTAGCTGGCAATAGCAAGGGCCTGGATGAAACAAGCAACTCGTCCTGGCATAATGCCTAAGACCTTGGCTAAACCTGACGCAAACAAGTCTAAACAACACGACCACTGCCAAGATAATGTGATGCACCATCTAGACTGAATGTCAGTGTTAAATTACACTTTGGGATTTGATGGCTTGATTTAACTGATGGTATAGGGGAGTCGAAAAAACTCAGAACAAACCATCGTTCTAAAATGGGTGTCTGTGAGAAGTAGGCGGTGGACAGAAAGTAGTGGGGTGAGGTGAAAGTGATGGTGCAGAGAGGGGTGCTGCTTTCACATTATGTACAGAGGGCTTTGATACTACCGGAAATCATTCATTTTCTATAGGAATTCACAGACTGCATACGATTACCTCTTAATGGGGGGGTTATTATCACGTTAATAATCTTATTAATATCTTATCACAGGACATAACATGTAGGGCTGGATATCTCATCACTGAATTTATGATGGAAGACTTGATGCTAGGAAGCATAGGTCAGAGACCTGAGACTGTTTGCGATGCAGTACAACGCCGATGTGCATCCACCTGAATGTGTGTGCCTGTGTTTTAATCTAGGCTACAGAGCTTCCTATGTGTAGTGTGAAGGAAGGCAGCATGGGACTCACCTGAGGGCTGCTGATGGGGCCGTAGCCCACAGAGGGCGTGCCGGGCAGGCAGGGCGAGCCCATGGAGGAGCTGATGACGGAGAAGGGCGAGCCCATGCTGCTGATCGGGCTGTTCACCGCGGAGGTGATGGGCGGCAGAGACGTCATGGCGGCGGCCGAGGGAGCCAATGGGGGCGAGCGCTGGCCAGGGGGCGGAGACGACACAGACGAGCTGTCAGGGCTGCGGGAATCTAAAGCGGGCAGAGATGGGGGAACAGGGGGGTGTGGTGGGGGCAATGTTGAGTAAAAAGGGTGAGACAGATGAAGGCAAAGGGAGAGGGAGGGAGAACTCGAAAGAGGAGAGTGATGGAAAAAAAAAAACAGTCCAGAAAACAACAGTAAAAACAGTAAGAAAAATGTTTTCCCCAAATCTACTGGTTATGCAATCATAAAGGTCACAGCTAAGACATGAGAACACAGTTGGCTCATCATCACAATGTCAAGAAAAACCAACAAACATGACTTTACCAGACTAGCCATTTTTATGGATTGCACTTGCATTGCACCACACAAACCCCAAACTGATAACAACAATGCACACTGCACTTGGGGGCCAACTGAGTAAGAATTTAGAAAGCTCACAAAACTTTATTTTTTATGACTACACAGAGGAGGTGCGTTTACAGTGCACTGGTAGGTAAAGGTCAATTTCATGTCAGACACAGCAGTCTTTACACCAAACGTTAGTGAAAACAAATTAGAGGCAGTAGAAAGTCGATTTGAGCAAGTCAATAACGCTAAAGTACTCCTTCCAGAAGTGGCTTCAGTGACTGTTGCTATCTCAATTCATACGACACACTTCAATTACACTGGAGTAACCCTGCCCTTTCCTTTCTAATTTTATCATCTCTATCAGCAATAGCTGTCCTGTAGTATAAGTAATTATAATGTACGAAGATTACGCCGTCTGGGTGAAAACTGTATCACCATCACAATGGACTGTTCTTTCATAAACAAAGGCCGTAAAGACCTAAATCCCTTTGAAGTATGGTAATAAACCTTGACGACTGGGTTCTTTTATGGCTGCTAACCGTTAACAAACTCTTACACTTTTCATAAGCCAGGTAATCTTGTTAAGTTTGATCAAAACAATTTGGTTTAGAAAGATTTACCATGTGCACAGTACGAAAGAATAACTGCCAAATTAAGCTAGCATACCTGCAGCAATAGGGGACATTTTTGAAAACCACGATAGATAATACTGCAGCTAGCACAGCTACCTAGTAAGCCAAATAAAACATTCTAATAGCACTGGTTTATAAAAACTTGGGAAAACGCCTAACACTTTAGTGCAGATGAAAATAAATTAGTTTATTGTTAGCATCTTACCTCTACTGTCGCCCATGACGAACTCCGATACCTCAGCAGCTTCGTTCCTCTCTGGAAGCCCGATCGACGTGCTTCTTGCCCACCCAAGCACTGAACTCAAGACCGCGGACTTAGGCCCGGGCCGCTGGGGTCTGTTCAATCAGCAATCCAACTAAAATTGAACAAAATATGCCATGCAATAAACGTGATACTTCTGGACTGCTTATGATTTAACGACTGTACTGCAACAATAGATGGCAAAATGCATTCAGAAACTTCTAACCAAAACCAGGAGCACAAATTATGTCGAGCGAATGTTATTGTGCAGTGCACTTCGCCAACAGCTTGCAAGCTAAGATAACAGCTATCGCTAGCAAGCTAATACCCTAGTGTTGACGTTAGCGATAGCTCAGTTGGCGACAAATAATTGTTACTTTCCATCATTTCGACCAGGCAAACATATATAGTACAGAACATTTACGTCTTCACAAACCAAATATTATACTGGAGTTTACATATAGTTTACAACAATTAACGCTAATTGACGTTAGGCCTAAGCTATCTATCACCTAGAAAGGTGATTAGCGGACTAAAAGCAGGATCTATAGGTTAGCTAGCTTAGCAAGCAAGAGACAACAACAGACGGAAACATCGCAGTCGCAAGCTATTCGCCAGCCACATCATTAGCTGTTCTACATACAATAACTATGTACCAACACTGAAAACACACTTGCAAATATACTGACGTTATATTTCCAATAATGCAGCCTATTTCCAAAAATATGAAATGCAAGGCCTGAAATATTCCTCTCCCACCTCCTCTCTATGCCCCCAGCGTTTGCTTCGTCGTCAATCCTTCCTCTCTGAAAAGGAAACTGTATTTACATGAGGTGCCTTAGAAACTGGCGACATTTTGGCTCCCGCTGAGAGGCACTGTGGAGCCAAAATGAACGAATAGTTCTAACTAAACAGATGTTTAGCCTAGATAATGCAAAATCTCCAGTGAAAACCAGTACTGGTTCTTTATTTTTTCCTGGTTAAGAGCCCGACCATATACACGAGTGACTTCAGTGTTACTTTAGGCTAAGAATATGTAATAAAGGTTTTAGAAATGTTTAAAGAATCGGGCAGTGTACTGTAGTAGGCCTACAGTACAGTCAGCAGGTTGTTTTCCCTTACTAGAACAGATAGGTCTACGACTTCTCCAAATCACAATGGGTGTAGATGATATGTAGTAAGGTGTGTCATTATGCATTTTCCTATGTTCTGATACTTATTGCAATTGATTTTGGTGTCAAGCAGCTTGATGGTTGCTCTATAATGTAAAAGGTTGAGAACCACATCCACGTTTTACTTACTGATAATCAGGTTTTTTTTTTTTTTTTTTTTTTTTTGCAGCCATCCATGTCGGTAAGCTCTCCTCTTCGGCTACAGATAATGGTCTGTGAATTGATGTTGAAGCCTGCAGTTTCTCTACTCAAGAGAGCTATGCTGCCATCGTCAGGTCAAGACCTGTACATTAAATAGGATAACCCTGCCCTCACCCCGGTAGTGCCATAGCTGACCAGCTGACCTGTATTAAAGCTACAGTACCTGCTATCGTCATGGAAACCCGCATCAGTGTAACAGTGTATCACTGTCAACATGCATCAAGTTCTGGAGTAGGCTACGTATATTCATATACAGCTGGTTTTTATCATAGGCCTTCAGAACAGATCTTCCCCTGCTGCTTCCACGGACTGTCTATTGCTGGAATAGCATACTTTCATTTTCAAAGTTGTGCTGGCTTGGATACAATCTACTATAGCAATCAACCCAATAGCCCACTTTCAGTACTTACCTAGATTTTGGCTCTCCACACTGGGAATCTAATATTAGATCTGGCAAGGGGATATGTAGGCTAAGGGCACGAGGCTGGTGATAATAGGTATTAACTACTCATATATTGTATGCAAAATGTCCCTCAGAACAGAGGTTTGATTTGTGAAAAAAGTCTTTCACAAAACTCTTGACTGAGCAGGGGATTTTAACAGCATATACCTTTCAGCAGTCTTTTAGAAAACTGAAATCAGATGACCGTGCTACAACAGCTGTCACTAAGAGCAAGGAAATCATGGAGTTCAACTTCATGTGTTCACCAGTACAGAGTTTGGGACAAATTCTGGGCCGATGTTTAAATTGTAAGTGGCAGGTGTTAAATATTTTTAACACCTGCCACTTACAAACAAATATTTTTAACACCTGCCACTTACAAACAACTAATAAACAATTGTTTACTTTACAAACACTGGATGGAAGGATATTGTTCAAACAGAGGACAACAGAGCATCTTTATTGAGCTTCAATAAAGCCTACAAAAACATACGACATGCAATATATATAGATAGAACTTTACATACTGAGTGTGTAAGACTGTCTTGAATGGAAGGCCACAAGAATCAAGAGCAATCTGTTTGGCATGCAAGAGAACATCCTTATTGATTAACAGATGTTTATATGGAGTATTGTTGCCGCTTAAAACATTTACCTAAAGAATTAGTCAATATTTAAATATTAAATATTTTATTTATTTGCTTTAAAGAACATAAGCAAAAGGTGATGTCACTAATCACTCTTGTCTGCAACATGGTACAGTAAAATTCAGTATAGTTATGAGCACAAAACAATACCATTTGTGATTGGTTTAAGTTCATTTAAATCATGTGTGTGTGTGTGTGTGTACACTGAATGAACAGCAAGAGGGCCTTTTAGGTGCGACTTCGGGGTAGCTGCAGCAGAAATGTTCTTTTTTCAAAAAATAAAAACCAAGCTTGAGACGGTTGGAGAAAAGTCCATGAGTGTGATTAATAAGAACGAATGGCAGGAGGAATGGCCGCACAGTCCTCCATGTTGAGTGTGTCGTCTATAACAGGCCTGTACTCCAAGGAGACCTGAGGAAACGACACATACACAAAGGGGATCATATCATGGTCATGATGACTGAATCCACATTATGTCTAACACTTGACATTTTAAAGTAACAGTTACTCATTAACCGTAAGGACGAGTCTCTAGCTATTACCCAAACAGTGTGTGGGTTTCAAAAAATAAAAGCCTTATGGTAGTACCGTGACTGCAATTTTGCTTGGTTACATGGGCTAATAATATCCTCTATTATTGCCAATCCAACTAATTATTGTGTACCACCACATCCCCCCCCACCTAGTTAATACTACTCTTTGACAGTTGAAAACATCTTATATATTGATGATTTTGGGTAAGATCACAGCATATCCACACTACATACAATACACACATTCCATATTCCACAAAACTATATTTACAGGTTTTACATACACATCTATAATATATTTCATTGTCATCTCATGATGCTCACCTTTCCAGTCTCTATGTCCACATTAGACAGTGTGTGTTTCCTCCAGTGCTTATCAAAAGGCACCTTCTCCTGGCCCTGCAGGGGCTTGGAGTAGTCATACTCATCCACACGATCCTAGATGGGAACAGATCCGCAATGTGAATATCAGTTACACTTTAAATAAGGCGAGTCCCATACTTTTGAGCCCCCTTTACTTACACTATACATACACTTCAACCTTTTGTTGTAAGTATTCAAAGCCCAATTTAAATACAAACCGATGAATGCTTTTCAAAAGATTACACTATTAAGCTAAATAATGCCTAATTTTAATGCAACCTACAAGGCCTTAGTCTGTTATAGATACCTGAAGAGAAGCAGGATCGAGAGTGTCTCTGGTTTGCCTGATTCTTCAAACTTTAACTGCTTTACTACTACATCAGCTAAGCTATACGCTCAACAGCGTTGGACAGTGGTCAACCTAAACCCTGCTGATGACCCCATGAGGAGTGTGACCCACCTTGAAGTCCTCTCTGGCGTGGGCCCCTCGGCTCTCCTTGCGGGCCTCGGCCGACACGATGGTCTGGACGGCATTCACCATCAGGTTCTGCAGCTCCAGCGTCTCCACCAGGTCTGTGTTCCACACAATGCCTGAGAGGAGGAGAACAAAATGGCACCATGGTTACAGGTTCTACACCACTGCACAACACATGCTTACATAAGATTGAACATTAAAACCCACAATAAATCGCAATTATAGCTTCATGATGTATATTAGTGCTTAACTTCTTTCCTTACAGAAATCTTATAGCTCCTAAACCCCCCAGACTGAAACTCTCTTTTATGAGCAATTATGTGCAATTTCTCCTAGTTCATTATAATTGTTTGTTTTATAAATAAATATCAAATATATATATTGTTAATTATTATTATTATTATTATTATACGTTTCCTATACGGTCATCAGATGATGAGTGGAGAAAACCAACCTCTGTCAAAGGTCTTGATGTGTTTCAAAGTCTGGTAGATCTCGTCCATTTTCACACATCCCTCCTTGAGTACTTCACCAGTACGGAAGACAGCAGCATGGGTCTGCATAGTCTGAGGACATGAAGGTCGAGGGAAAGAGGCATCAGAGACATGCACTAAAGGTTGTGACCTACTAGTGTTAATACTTGGTAATCTCATGGATTATCTCATGTCCCGTCTAATTTCTGAGACAGCAGCAGTTACTGGGTGCTATAGATATACAGGACAACCAACCAGCAAGACCTTATTGCTTTACATACTGTGACTAAATATTGCTTTACATACTGTAGCAAAACTTCAAATACATATATTTTTCCATCTTCTGGTTTATCCAGTGCATTATCAGCGCACATGCACTTCACGTTCCAGACTCATAAAAGTTAAGTCTTTATTGTAATCCTTGGGGGAGGGGATTTGTCTTGTCTCCATTTGACCCATTTGAAGATACTACATATACATTCCCAGAGAGGACTGAGCTGGCCCACACTCTGAAGCATACATAGCTAGAGCAGAGGGCTGCCATTAATCCGGTGCCTGGGAAGCATTTGGGGGTCAAGGGCCTTGCTCAAGGGCACCTCATCTGTGGCTCTGAGGAGAGCTGCACAAGTATCACCCCACCCACAAGTACCCACCCCACCCAAATGTTCTTGTACCAGTCGGGAATGGAACCGACCACCCTTCTGTAACCGGTCCATTTCCCTTACAGATATGCCACTGAAAGTGCAACAAATGCCAGTGATGAAGGTCAATGAGCAGACAGAACCTGCTGTCTGAAGGACAACACAAACCTTCTGCATCTTGAGCCTGATCTCAGAAGTCCTGATGTCTCCATTGGCAAATCGGATTTTGTCCAGGTTGGCTACAGACTCTTCGCCAGCATTGGGCTTCAGTGGTGACAGCTTCTCGCCTACAGACACGGGGTGGAGGAGGACATCAACAAGGGTCAGGGCACACAGCTCGAACTTAACACTGAAGCTGATCATTGCTAGACAGAGTTCTGCTGTGAAGGTTTGTGAAGAGTAGAGGTGACGACCAATGTTGCCAGGCAACTACATGGCAAGCTCATAATGTTGTAATTGGATAATTAAGAAAAGTTACTTGTTGACTTCAGTTCTCCGGATAAAGATATGTTAACCAACACCAGTGGGAAAGCTCCCAAACAATATCTCTATGGTAAACAACGTTGTTCAGCAACATTTCCCAAAATGTGGCCTAGTGTATCCTCTCCTGAAACGAAGGTGAAAGCGTTCTGATGGTGTTACCTGGTGTGCAGATATCGGCAATGGTCAGGGCACAGGCACGACCAAACACCACCAGATCCAGGAGGGAGTTAGCGCCGAGGCGATTGGCGCCGTGGACGGATGCGCAACCAGACTCTCCACAAGCGTACAGCCCTGGAACCACATGATCCTGGCCGTCTTTGTAGGTAATCACCTGAGGTGTTCAAGAAGGAAGCCGAAGGTGAATCACTGACAGGTGCCAGCCGGCTAATACAAAAAGAATTCTCCCAAAATAACCAACTTAAAAGAAATGATCAAATTAAATAAAATAATTACCAATTAATACATTTTTAAAAAGGTGGTTAAATTGGCTATATAGCGTAAATGTTCACAACATGAATTTGATCCATGGACATCCTCTTTCCAGTCAGCTGTAGCCACCTCTGACACCAGCACAAAAACAAGCTGCGTACCTGTCCCTTGTAGTTGGTAGGGATGCCACCCATGTTGTAGTGGACGGTGGGCAGCACGGGGATGGGTTCTTTGGTGACGTCCACGCCGGCGAAGATCATGGCGGTCTCGGAGATGCCGGGCAGACGCTGAGCCAGCTGCTGGGGCGGCAGGTGGTGCAGCTGCAGGTAGACGTGGTCCTTCTCTGGCCCCACGCCCCTACGGAGGTGGACAGACACACAATGGGTTTCAGCCATAGACTGTATATAAGAGAAATGGACAAACCCTCTGTGACGTCACGCATAGACCTTCTCACAGATTGGGATGAAGCCTAACTTGAAGGTTCTGGACATGGCCATCTTTGCCAATTCATTCTATGCATGTCAATGTAAATTATGTGGGGATTAACTAGTGGATTCCAAAAAAAAAAAAAAAAAAAAAAAAAAAAAATTTACCACCTCAGATTAATCTTTGACCAAAAAAAAAAAGAGACTCAAATCACACCAAAACTGGTTTAACTTCATTGTTTATCCTAGTACGGTGTCGCTTAGGTTTCAGCCCTTTTGATGCGTGCGTTTGAGCCCTGGGCTATTTTAAGGGTGTTTTTACTACCTTAAACTGTTATCTTGGTCATTCTTAGCCTATGTACATGTCTCATATTTTGTTCCTCTTCAACCCTACGCAACTTCAGGGTTAGAGTGCACAGCTGCTGGAAAGTAGGATGTGTGTTTCCAATGATGTGTGTTTCATCTTGCTGTCAGGTACCACTCAGGTGCAACTCAACATTCGTGATTTTGGACACGCTTTGTGTCTGACGAGCTCAAAGTTACAACATTAAGTGTGCTGAGGCCTAAAACCAGTTATTATGCCTCAAGAGTGATACCATCGGCTCTGGAGCTTTCTTTTGTAGTGCAGTGTCTGTGTGTGGCCTGTACAACCACCAGCATGTCTGGCACGAGTTATGGGTGATGAAAAAGATGTTTCCCATGTGTGAAGAAACAGCTGCCGTCTCATGTTCTGAGCATGTGTCTACGTGTGTGTGTGTGTGTGTGTGTGTACGGGGTGTCATCTTCCAAAGATGCCTGAAGTGTCAGCTGAGGATGTGGGTGTGGGTGTGGTGGTGAAACACCCATGTTGACGTTGGGGGGGGCTGCAGGGTTTGCATAATCTTCAACCAACCGAACACAATGTTCCCACAAAACATGTGCCAGCCATCATGGCGTGACCTGTGTCAGCAAGTCACCTTTCCTTCACGACTGAATACAATAAACAGTAGCTCATACCTTCCCTCACGGATCTCGATGGTCATGGAGCGGGACACCACGTCTCGAGACGCCAGATCCTTAGCGTTGGGAGCATAGCGCTCCATGAATCGCTCGCCCTCGCTGTTAATGAGGATTCCTCCCTCGCCACGGCAACCCTCTGTGATCAAACAACCGGCTCCATAGATACCTAGAGGGGGGGTAATGTCACAAAAAGAGCCATGTGAGGTCAGAACTGCTGGCTAAGGGTTGGCTAAGGTCACCAACTGGCATCATATATTTATCTGTGTGCGAGTATATTTAGTGCACGCGCACACAAACACACACACGGGAGTGACCTCTCACATATGTTGGCAGAAAGCTTGAGGCGTGGGTATGTTATGTCAGACCATTAGCAGTAACCACACACTGACAGCTTGTTTTTAATCAACTGTAGTACACTACTGATAGAGCAGGTTTACAGCAACTTTATCAACTGTTGTACATGCATTTAGCAGGCACTTTTATTTAAAGAAACTCACAATATTCGTATAACCACAACTGCCATTTGAACAATAGCATATTGAAAAATACAAAATGTAACATACTGCTAAATCTAAATATAGTAACTTATCAAAATAAAAAGACTTGAGGAAAGGGGTTTGGCTTACGTTTTTGCTAGCATTTCCGCTTTCTGGTAAACAAATCTCTCTTAAATCAGTATTTACAGCCTAAAAATGATCCTTCCGATCTCCAACATCATTCAGTTGTTCTGGTAAGCCGGTAGCCACGTTCCCCGGGAGAGCCTCTCACCTGTGGGGTGGAACTGGACAAACTCCAGGTCCTGGCAGGGCAGCCCGGCGCGCGTCACCATGGCGTTCCCGTCTCCGGTGCTGGTGTGAGCCGATGTGCAGCTGAAGTACGCTCGGCCATAACCGCTGCGGGGGATGGAGGCACAGGTCAATCAGACAGCCAGCAAAGGGTTAACAGACAGACAGACAGACAGACACAGACAGACACAGACACACACACAATATACCAGCTTCCATTTCACAGTGAACACCATCTTTCGATGACTTGCATAATTTCTTAGAAAATTGCAACATCACTGCAGTTCTTTACACATTTAAAGCAGTTAGTGTTGGGAAACCCCAGATTAGGAGGGCTCAGTAAAAAAGTGTCTCATTTACAGTTTCTACTGTGATGCAAGACAGGAGTAGCCAGGCAAGAAGCCATAGAGAACTGAAAGAGTCTGACGCACCAGGCTAAACAGGAATGAGGCCCTGTGCCATCTTGTGGATTTAAGTGGCAATGGCAAGAGCATGCATTTGTATGCATCCTAGGTATTACATAAATAAATATTGTAACACTTGGTGCCACTGCACTAGAAAAAAAATATTACAATGCAGTACAGCATTGATGTTGTCCCTACAGTACTGATGTTGTGCTTATTTTAGACAGTTTTTTTTTTGTTATAAGAAAGCACTCCCTTTGCATGTTAAACAGGTAATTAAAATGAGCTCAGCTGCCTGCCTAAACAGTTATGCCAATTAGAATAAACTTTCTTATTGAATGGATTGAACAACTATCTGCTGAGACTTTAATTCCAGACATCAAGTTTCTTGTCTCTGGTTGTCCTAAGTTTATTAAACATTATTTCATATATTTTACACATTTGTATGACATTGAGAATCTCTGCTCCAAAGGTACAGCACAAGTAACTCGATCCGTCATGAGCAGTGAATGTAGCATGAAAAGTAAAAATCAGTTTGGTAGTTCTTCCTTTTCATGTGTGTCCATGAGTCAGTGGAGTGCCACTCCCACAGAGCTTATCTTAAACATAAGAATGTGTTTGGATTTGTGCATATCAAAGCGATAGTTACTGAGTAAGCAAGCTTGCACACAATGGTGAGTTCCATGTAAGTGTGTGTACATCTATGTGTATGGTTGTTAATATGTTTGAAAGTGTGGTTATTTGTGGAGGGTGAGGATGGGGATGGGGAAAGGATGGCTGGATTATTATCCATGTATATGCTTGTGACGAGAGTAAGAGAGAGTACAGGATGTTGGGGCAAGCTTTAGTGTGCAATTTCATGACTTGGCGCTTTTGTTTTCATGCTCTGTTACTTTGTTTTCAAAATAGCATGGCCATCATATCATATCATTTTTACCATGCCATATTTTAAACAATTAACATTTCTGGTCCTTTCTTTCTGGTCATACTTGCACAGAGACTACAGGTGGAAATTAGCAAATGTTGTTATAACCTGGCTCAAGACATCTTTTCCTGTTTTATGAAAGTAATGTTTACTGTACACGGTGCCCTGTTTTAAATAAATAAACTCAAACTCAAACAAAGGTTGTAATAACTATGGTTCATGGCTACACATACCCGGTGGCGATGACTGTGTTCTTGGCCCTGAAACGGTGGATGGAGCCGTCCTCCATACACAGGGCGATCACCCCTTTACACTCCCCATCCTCCATCAGCAGGTCCAGGGCAAAGTACTCCACAAAGTAGCTGGTGTCAAACTTTAGAGACTGGAAGAAAACATGGCAGCAGTTACAACCACATCCTGATGGAAATAGTAAAACTGATCTATGCCTCGCTTTCATCATAAAAACAAAACTACTAAGATACAGTATGTCACAAAAGTGAGTACACCCCTAACATTTTTGTACTTTTTTAATGATATCTTTCCATGGGAGAAGTCTAAAGATATAATACTTTTCTACAATGTAAAGGAGCCAGTGTACATCTTATATAACAGTGCAAATTTGCTGTTCCCTCAAAATAACTCAACACACAACCATTAATGTCTAAACCACTGGCAACAAAAGTGAGTACACCCCTACACCCCTAATTAAAAAGTACAAAAATGTTAGGGGTGTACTCACTTTTGTGACATACTGTATATCCACACACATAGTGGGAGTTAGCAACAGAAAACTACAAAAGCATAACTAAGATATACTATATACACACGTCATAGTGGGAGTTAGCAACAAAAAAAATACAGAAACTGCACTAAGACACGACACACACACACACACACACACACACACACACACACACACACACACACACACACACACACACACACACACACACACACACACACACACACACACACACACACACACACACACACACACACACACACACACACACACACTGTGAGTTAGCAAGAGAAAACTGTGGACACATAATGGGACAGAGGGATACAAAGAAAGCACCTCACCCGTCCGTACAGAGTGTGCAAGAGGGAGTGACCTGTTCTGTCAGCCACACAGCAGCACCTGTGGGCCTGGCCTCCTTTGCCAAACTTCAGACTCTGTCCACCAAACGCGCGCTGGTAGATCCTGCCGTCCTCTGTGCGACTGAAGGGCATTCCAAAGTTCTCCAGCTACAAGGACACAAAAAGGTGTGCGCATAAAATCACAGGCCTTAAATTAAATCACAGTCCAGGAGCAAAGTCTGAAGTCCTCATGTTACTTTAATAAAAAGGGCAGAATCTGTTTGCCAATTCAAAAATATGAGCAAGAGTAGGAGTGGAAACATTGGTAGCTCAAATCTACACACTCATGGCCCTATGTATGCACATGTGTGTGTGTGTGTGTTGGAAACAAAGCATTTCACAACTTACTTTCACGGCACAAAAGTGTGACAGTAAATAAATAAAACAGACCCAAAAGAAAAGTAAGCCATACTGTCGACATTTAGTGCATTAACCAAGTGGGGGGGTGGGCACTAAGCCTAAAAGCTCAAAAGGTTTCAGACAAGACAACACTAACGGCATCTGTGTAAGTTTGACAACAACAAACCCTGTTCTCACCTCAACCACAGCAGCTGGAGCCTGCTCAGTCATATAATGGATGGCGTCTTGGTCCCCGAGCCAATCAGATCCCTTTACAGTGTCATAAAAGTGCCACCTCCAATCATCGTTCTCCATGTTCCCCAGTGCAGCATTAATTCCTCCCTGGAAGAACACAAAAATGCTTGAGGTTGATTTGGGTCAATATACGGCCTTCAAAAAATTACTACACAAAAACACCATCATTACAGACATGACCGGTATATGTAAGTACAATATATAATGCTGCTGTTAAAATTGTATATTTATTGATCCCAAGCTGGGAAAAATAAAGAATGCGTTATGGAACACTGCAATAGCAATATACTCCAACCATACAGTTTAAATACAGGAAATAACAACATAACTGATCTAATTCTTAAAAAGGAAAGTATGAGTGTTGGACAGTGAATGAAAGCGAAATGTGTACCTGTGCGGCTACAGTATGAGACCTGGTGGGGAAGAGCTTTGTGACGCAAGCGGTGTTGAAGCCAGCCTCTGACAACCCAAAGGCAGCGCGCAGGCCAGCCCCGCCGGCCCCCACCACCACGGCATCAAAGTCATGATCCACCACTGGGTACTGTGTGGAGATCTATGGGAAAACATGTACCGGTACATACATTCACAAATGAGACAATATCTAACAGTCATGCACAGTGCTAGCTACTTAGAACCCTAATGTCTGAGAGGGATCTAAATATAAAAAGGGGTAAAAGGTATATTTTCATTTTATTGTAAATAATGCACAACTATTTCTTAAATAATCTTACAAAAAATATATAAATAGGCCTAAATCTGTATGGATGTTTTTATAAATGATGCATTAAATATTTCCTAAAATGCACGTTATTAAGCACTTATATCAAAATATGCAACATCATCATTATGCTGTAATGTTGGGATATGTATGGAGGACTGTGGGAAATGTACCCCAGATGAAACTTTGGCATTGTCCCTTTTTCCATAGATGTTGAAGTGGAACTTTCTTGACTTGGTCTGACATACTGCCGGAAGCTGTTAAAATGGAAAGTACGTTTTTAGTCAGCAAACATTAATTATTCTCATCAAACATGCAAGTGAATTTGACATAGGAGCGTAATATTTAGTGATAATAGCCATATTCAGAAATTCCAAAGCTGACATGTCAGAGTGACATTTCATAGGCGCGAGCAATGACATAACACAGGTTGCAAGAGCGCATAGTACCACTATGTGTTACATATTATGGTGAAGAGGCGATATTACAAAACCGTTCACTTTCAAACTTTGAAGGCCGATATAAATAACGATGGTTATACAAATGTCAGGACATAGTTATTATAGCCACAAAATCCTTCTGCAGCAAAAGCATGGATGCTACGCCATAAAAAGGTTCCTAGGTGAGACCTGAATGCAGATCAACGATGATGTAACGTTAACGTGTAAGCTACAACCAGGATAAGTCATAAAAAGAGGGAAAGCCTGAATCATCACTGAATCGAAGTTAAAAAGATGACCGCTGTGAACACTAAATTGTGGGTGGTGGTTCATTCGCTAACTTGCTAAACTAGCTAGTGTAGCGAAGACGTATAGCTTCCTTGATTGACCTTCAGTGGCTGATTGTTTACATGGCTAGCTCTGAGCTAACTGTCATAGGCGTCGCATGTATCATGTAATAAATACTTTTTGTTGTCGACTACCAACATGTCAGGTTTGTTCTTTATAGCAAAAGTAATATCGCCTCTGTAATTAAACCAAACCAAATCACAAAGCTTAAGACTGACGTCTCAAGATAACCTGTTAGCTATTCTATGGAGTGATTATCTAACCACACAGCATGTCTGTTACAAAACCGGCCTCTGTGAACGAAAGGCGTTAGAGTGAGAAAATGTAATCACTCAAAGTAACGCTACGTTCAAGTAACAGCACCTCAATATTTCTAACACCACAATGTTTCCTTCTGTGATAGCATATGACTTACAGCTTTCGTTGACAACACCTTTTTCCCGAGGACACGGGAGGCAGTGCACACCGAAGCCATGATGGTTGTTTCGAAAGACACTGTAGTGCACGTCACCACGTTAATCTACGTTCATCATGGTCACGTTGGTTAGGAAGGAAGATTCCATTTATAACTGTAGGGTGATGAACTTAGATTGACGCACATATAGAAGAAATGTATTTTCAAAAATGCACTAGAAACGAGATTATTCTAAAATATTGTTTTATACCAATCGAGAAGATGATTATTACAACAACGAAGAATTACTTTAGTACGTGTGTAGGCTTTGACCTCCCCAAACACCCACCCACTTTTCACAAGCAAGATATTTAGTATGGCTGAAAAAGGAAATACAATTCAGTACGAAATGAAAAAGTGCTTGGTTGTCTGTAGTCAAGTCAGGTAAGCTACTGTCTATGAGTAAGCATCATTTTTTAGGAGAAACCTAATATCATTATTTTACAGCTTTGGGGGTGTGCACCTAAATCCAAAATAAAGACATTTCTAATGACACTGTAGAATTAATGCGTGTGTTCTGTTTGACAGTTCCAATGCATTTCAATGGCACTGCACTGCTTTTCATGTTTCAAACACAGGGTAGATGAACAACTTGAACGACCCAGACTGGAACATAAGGCCCAACGAAGGGCCAGCTGGAGGTAGCAGCAAATGGAATTATGCTCTTCTGGTGCCCATGTTGGGCCTCGCAGCTTTTCGTAAGTAGTCAGCATGGTTCAGACAGATTTCCCTAATTCCCTAATAAATAGCGTAATACGGCGCAATGTCACCTGCTCGAACGCAATGTCACTGAAGTCGTTTGAAGCAGTAAAACCTTAATCATAGCTGTGATAACCCTAATGTGTTTGGTGCTCAAACTTGTACATATCGTACACATAGAAGACTTTAACACTGGCCTACATAACCACTTGCCTCATATAAATGCTACTACTAGTAATAATAATAAGAATAGTAATAAATGCACAGGTGAAATTCATTTATAGCATTTTCAGTCAGTCTGTCTTGTATCTCTGTATAGGATGGATATGGTCCAAAGAGTCCGAGAAGGAGATTCAAGAGGCCAGGACTAAATATGACAAGACCATGAAAGCTATTCAGGAGGACTTGGAGCTGAAGTACCGCCAGTCACTCTCAGAAAACCGCAGGGAGACGGTTCAGCTGGAACTGGAGCTGGAGAGGGAACGCAGGCGTGCCCAGGGGTTCAAGCAGGCCTTGGCCTCGCAAAGCCAACAGCTACTGGAGGAGAGGCGAGGACTGAGCCGAGAACGCCAGGCCCTAGACCTGGAGAAGGGACGGGTGCAGCAGTCTGGCGCCACCGGGGCGCTCTTCAATGACGCCCTGGAAAGGGAGAGCCAGCGAGAGCAGGCGGCGGTCCAGGCCCTCTGGCAAGTGGAGGAGAAGCTGGTAGAGAGACAGAGTGCCTTCTGCAGCATCCTGGTACCCAGGGAGAAGAGGCTGGACATGGAGAAGGACCTGTTGGTGCTGGCAGCTCGCGATCCGGCTCTTGCCCAACTGGGCATGGAGGACAGTCTCAAGGACATCTTTAAGAATGACCGCAGGTGCGCAGAGTACCTGAACACAGACAAGCGTAGGAACGGGAGTCTGATGTGGGTGTACCTGAGGTACTGGCAGCTACAGATGAAACTAGAGAAACACCAGAGGGCTGAGGCATCTCTGTTGGGATCAAAATAAGCGAGAGGATAAAGTGACCTAAATTACTTACAAATTATATACAAAGATCTGCACTTATTTTAATAATAGGATTAAAATTGACTCATGCACTGCACATTCCTGACGTATTATTGTATAGTAAGATAAGGAAAAAGTTTTTGTAAAATAAATAGAAATGCTTGAAATAAAAATTCTTTTGACACCCCCTTGCAAATGTCATTATGAATAAAATTGGTGGAACAAATGGACATAACTCATTATTTCTACAGTCTTCTCAGGTATTAGTAACAAGGGAAATTTGACATAGACAAATAGATTCTCAATCTTTTCCCTCAAATCCTGTTCATATACGTGCTTACTATGAAGAAAGACTCCACTTAAACCTGCCCAGTTGTGCGCTTATTGGTAATAAGATCAAGGCTTTTAGAAAATGCTCTTTCAGAATGGAAGCCCAGAATAATGTTTAAGCGGCAGATAACTTTATTGTATCTATCAGCTGTTTCCAACCCCCTAAAGTGTTATATGGCGTTTTGGTGTCTGTCACAGCAATACACCCACAGATCTACTTCAAAACACTGCATAAACCATTTTGGATGTATAGATAGATGGATAGTTTGATAGGGGGAGAATATAGCCAAGATAAGATGGAGTGGAAAACATAGACCTGACATTACAGAAACAGTGAAAGGAAATGAAACAGAAAATGGAAAAAAATTAAAACAGATCCGAGGCAGTCAAAGATTGATGCATTTCTTGAAATGCCCTGAAGAAAGACTAGCAGGCTGCAATGCATAGGCATGTTTTTGTAGCCTAACAAATAAATTAATTTTAATGCATCAATATTGAGTGCCTCGGATCTGTTTTACTTTTAACCAATTTGGAATCCCTACACTAAGGAGCACCAAGAAAAAGGACTTACACCCTGCAGGCTGCACTCCAAACACACCTGCTCTTTTTCAGAATATGGAAAACTTGAAAGTCAGGAAAGTCATGTGTGTCTGATTACTCTTTGACACTCCTCCAGCCTTATAAGAACAGTTGGATGCCAATCATATCACCACTGGTTGGGAAAGAAAGGCACAATGAAATGAAATAAAAATGAAACTGAACTATTACACCACACACATCACTGAACAGGCACTAAAGAGACACTCCCAACAAAGAAATGTAATGTGGCTATAAGACAGGATGAAAACCGAAACTGTATTGTCAAATTGCAACCTTCTTGCAGGTAGGCTGGTTGATTACTTTTTTTGGTCTAATCGTCATATTTCGATCGTTAATCGACATTAAAAGATACATAATGACATACATCTTACAGTTCCTAATTTATGCACAGCGTAACTCTGCGTTTTAACAATGCTTGACCATTTGGTAATGTTTTATTAACCACTGACTGACTTTACAATTCTCTACGCCTACACATCCTACAGAGATGAACAACCCCAATGAGCCAGACTGGAACATAAGGGGGGACAACAACGCAGGAGGGGGCAACAACAATGGGCCGTTTGCTCTTCTGCCCTTGCTGGCCTTTGCTGCCTATCGTAAGTAGCCAACGAATAGTCTGGAAAAAGATGTTTTTCTCATGAGGCATTCTATCAGCCTTTCAAACCCACCTGTTGTTGAAAAGTGTACATTTGCCCCATTACTCAAATATGTTGATATGTTTAAAAATGCCAAATATAGGGTGCATATATGAGTTTATCTGTAGTGTTTATTAAACAAAATGTTATTTTTGGGCTTTCAAAAAGCTCTCAATGAAAATGTAACCACCATCACTTATGTAACTGACGTAATAATTTAAGTAGATGCTTTTATGCAAAGTGAAGTGGCTTAGAATACAGTGACCTCCAGGATTTCACACCCATGTCTTTTTTAACATGTGAATGAACTAGTTTATCCACACTTTTCAAGATTACTGTATGCTGTTGCTCTAAACCTGAATAGCAACATTACATCAAATTAAAAGTGTAACAGTTAAAGGGGAACTTCCATCGTTATTTTTATTCATATTTCTGTGTCGCCACTATGGTTGAATGCATTGTGCGTCATTTCTGTGAACAATTATGTCCTAGATCTCTTGTTTGACGCTGTTTTCTGTAAGCTATAACAGGTCTAGTGGTTGAACGACTGGCTTTTCCTGTGTGCCTCGTGAATATCCATGACGTGTCAATAAGGCACTTCTGATTGGGCAAATTCGCTGTCTTTTGCTCACCTAGCTTCTGTCCACCAGTCCTTTGGGATGTGGGCTTGCCATACATGGCTCTGGGCGGGGCTTACGACCTGATTGACGTAGATAGGTTTAGCATGCTCTGATCCGCTCGTTTTGGTTAGCTCGACCCTTCAATGACCAGTAAAACCATGAGGGTCGAATTTCACGTCTTGGAATGCTGCGTGCATATACTGCTTGTTGTGACCCACCACATTGTAAATAGAGCTACTAAAAGTGGTTTTTGACCGAATGACCCCTTTAAACACATGACTATTGGTATATTATATGACTATTGGTGAAGTTCAATGTGGTTTAAAAAGGACCAATTATCTAAAAAATGATATTTCCAGGAATGTTAGGTGTGGTATATTTAGATTAACAATCTTCCTTACAGGATTGTTCTGGCCTGAAGAGTCCAAGAATGAGGTCAGTCTTCAGAAGGAAGTGGACAATTTGAAGGCCGAGATGGAAGCTCATCAGAATGCCACTGACAAGCTGAAGGAGGAACTGAACATGACCCAAGCCAGTTTGAAGGACGAAAGGACAGCTCATAAGAATACCACTGACAAACTGGAGTTGGAACGCAAGACTGCAGCCATCTTGAAGGCACAGAGGGAAGCTTTCTACAATACCACAAAAAAGGAGGGTGAGTGGGAGAAGACAGCACTAGATGCACTCGATCAGGTGGAGGCCAAGCTGATCTGCAGGCAGAGCATCTACTGCAGCCTTGTGCAGCCCAGACACCAGAGGAAGAGCATAGAGGACAAGCTACTGGAGGAGGCAGAAAATGACCCGGCCCTCTCCCCGCTACACATGAAGCCCAAACTCGAGGACATCTTCAGGTACGATGACGCATGTGCAAGCTTCATGAACACAGATGATCGTAAGAACGGGAGACAGATGTGGGAACATCTGCAGTTCTGGAAGATGAAGGCGACGCTGCTCAAACACGAGAAGGCAGAGGCAGCTCTGCGGCATACGCCGACCTCTAAAAAGTAACAGTCAGAATTCTAGGAGATTTGTGATAGGTTTACCCAATATCAGTGATTGTCAAACTGAGATACCTGTATCAACTCTAGGGGGTACACAAAATAAATCTGTTTCCAGCTTCTACTAGCATAAAGATTATGTATATATACTATATGTGGTTTCAGCTTGCCCATGTATAACCTATATTCGACTACATTATAATGTATCATATAATATGCACACACACAAAAATACTCATAGCAAGCTGGGGATACTTGGTAGTGCAGTGTCTCAGGGGGTACAAAGCATTCAAAAGTTTGGGACAACTGCCCTGTATCAGTAATAATGTAAAACACTTTAATTACACTTGTTGTACCAGCCTTACTTTGACTACAATAAAATCATCTGACTTGCCTGACTACTGTGTTTTTATATGAACATTTTCCTTTTTTGACTCACTGGCCAGTAATTACTACACAAACATCACATCCAAGTTAGGGTTCTGAAAAGCATTTAAATTTCATGGAGGTAGTCGTTTCTATTTTTCTATTTTTCTATTTATATTCTCAAGCATTTACCTTTAGAAGATGGACCCACTGAAGACAAGAATATTGAATATGGACATGTAACTAAAATTGTGTAAGTAACAAGTCACTGCTAATATAAACATTTCATTTGTTAGCCATTTCCAATTTAAGATCATTAGTCAGACATGTAAATAATTAAACTTCATTCTGGAATGACTTAATTAACAAAACAAGATGCAACTTATCAGGTTTGTAGGCATACTTCACCCAGACTGCCTATACCAGGAAATCGGCAAACCAACCCAAAACTCCCTAACAGTAGACCATACAAATTATCCAGTGTTCGCTTTTTGTATGTGAGTGCAAGACAGTTTGTATTGTAATGTACTGGACAGATTATGTTTCAGACCAGTCACTAAAATACCTGATGGATTTTCCCACTTCTTACTCAGCTGTGTTTACCATTAAAATGTCAACTTCTGATAAACTAGATTGTTTTATTGCATTTGGCCTTTTTGAATGTTAATGTTGTGTACAGTACAGTACATGATTATCTGGAGGCCAACACAGTGTTGTACTTGCAACACTGAATACACAGGACTTTTCATTTCCTCCACAAGTGTTGAAAAATCTTTTCCATTGGTGCAGTTCTGCGGCAAGGCATGTAGATGGCAGCACTGCCATTCATATTTATCTACTGAGGGTATGTCTTTCAAGTCAGGGACACAGATCATTCTTGGTAACAAACTAAAAAAAAATGTGCACAATTTAAAACAGAAACCCGAGGCAGAATCACATCAATTTTTATTATTTATTTTTTTTAAACTTCTGCATTACATTATTATCTGGTGTGGTTATTACAGCTGGACAACTGGATGTTATCTTTTGCGACTCCACAAGGACATGTATTTAACAGGCTACTGTTTTGGAAGACCGGAGAAGGGGCAGGAGGCAGCGAAGGACACAATGGTACCATCTCATTAACTAATAGTCCAGAGTAACCACATAAGCCTCCGAGTGCTCGCTTCTTCTTCGTCCCATTCAACGAGTCTTCTCCATCTTCTGCTGCCGCACACAAACAGCAGCTCATTTGCGCGATGCCCTTTCTAAATATTGCAGCAGCTAGTCTTTCTCCACACTGTTGACACCTTTGTGATCTATAAGCCCAGGAGGCTGGCTCCAGTTGCATGAGACATTAGTCCCTCATCACCCCCTGGGTATTGCAAAAGAAAAAGAAAAAAAAAGGCCCAGGTCACCTTATACACCGTAGCTAGGATACCACTGACGTGAAATACAGCTGTCGTCCTGGTACCCAGAGACATGCTTCTTGCTCCCGTTACAGAAGTACATTGGACTGCCCCGAGCAACAAGCCGCAAATCAGCATTACTTAGGATTAAATGTATACATTTGTTTACAGATATATAGTAGATCTATTTCTAATAATTTACAAGGATATATACATTCAAAATTTGTTTGCAGTCAAGACATCTGCACAAAACATATCACTGTCACACGAATAACAGCAATATGTATTTATATGTACACATTATATTTATAAATATATATTTCCTATATATATGTATATATATTTTATAAAATTTCTCCTTTCTATCTAACTCCCAACTGATGTAACAGTTTGTCAATCTCTCTCCTAGTTGGCTGTGACAGTGGAACAACAGAATGACAAGTAAGCCGACTAGTATGGTCCAGGCCACCACAGAGTAATTTTGCACGACTTCACATTTCTATAGCAACACAATACAGCATAAGGAGGAGGGCTATAAGAGGGGGGAGGGAGGGGCAGGGCACAGCCTCGGATCAAAAGAAGGAAGCAGGTTATCAGCGCAGAAGGGTGCATCTGACAGGAAGTAGATGCTATTGTCACAGGTGTGCAGTGTAGTCACTGTAGTATGTGCTCTTCAGGACAGTGTGTGTGTGTGTGTGTGTGTGTGTGTGTGTGTGCTACATCTCATGGATAGGCTGGCAGATAAAGAGTTGCTACACCTGGCCTGCCTGCTTGCCTGCCACTCGCTACACTTTCTCTTTAAGTTTGGTCATTTGCCTCATGCCCCAGTGTGGCAATTTTTCCCTTCGAATCTTCTTCAATTCTAGTGCTTTGGTTTGTGATTGCTTATTTTTTTCTCTGATGCCTCTTGCGCAATGCAATGTATCATGGTCATTTAGATGATGGGGTGGTGGGTGGCAGGTGGTGGTGGTGGTGGTGGTGGGGACATGATGTATTGAGGTTCCGGGACAGCAGCAGCAAAGCGTCAGCAGAGAACCAAAGTGTTAAGCCATGATGTCATCTGCCCTGCCACTCTGCCAAAAAAAAGGACCAGTGGGATAACCAGAACCCTAGCAATCCTGAACGCTCCCAGGCCAGCACGAGAGAAGCTTTGATTCCCTTGCACTCACACACAAGATTCACCCACACGCATGCACGCACGCATGCACGCACGCATACACACACACACACACACACACACACACACACACACACACACACACACACACACACACACACACACACACACACACACACAAAGCAATAAAAATAGATGGATGGTTGAACACAGAGCCTGTGAGGACCTATATGCTCCCGATGACTGGGCCTCCGAGGAGCCGGGAGAGTGATGTGTGATTCAGGTCTGGGAGGGCTGCTGATATTCTCCAGGGGACGCCGGCGAAACCTTTTTATTTGTACAGAGGAGTCGCAGGAAGGAGCGATTTACTCAAATGACCAGATCTCGATGTCCTGCACGACAAAGTCCTCATTTTTGGAGAGCGTGGGATTGCCAAACGTCTTGCAGGAGTGAGTCCGACCGCGGTAGAGGTCACCATCCAGCCACAGACCAAACTCTCCACTAAACACAGAGAGGCATCCAGGTGAGGACAGAACAAACACTAATATATATATATATATATTATACTTATACATATATATATATACTAAATGCTTTTTTAGTTTGTTGTAGAGTATGGATGAATTGAGTGATAGACTACTGAATAGAGACATAATATGAACATATTCCAACTTACCTACCACCTCCAAACGCTAAGGAATCCATATCTCCCTTCATGAAAAACATGTTATCTCCAGTCCATTTGAACACCTGAAACAAGGCACAGCACACCAAATATATTAGCAACCTCGGGGGACACGGGAAAGTTATGCCTGCAATTTCAAACATCTAGGTCAGGTCAGCAAGATGCACAACACGCTGGACGCTTTCTCACCTCAAAATCTGGACAGAAGGTGAAGAGGAATGTCTCTCCTGTGCCGTAGAACCCCTCGCTCACCTTAAACGGCTCAGATGCTAGCGCTCCGAAAACCTGCCAACAAGAGATACAGTTTCATATCACCACTTACAGGTCACAAGGGAGAACTTTGGCCGATTTACGGTTACAGGTAGCAGACACTTTTCCTCCAAAGTGATGTACAACACCCATTAAAACACCATTATAAACACCTTGGCTAAACTTTAAAATATATCAAAAATTATTTTGGGGAAAGATGTAAGAACAAAGAAGAGGATAAACATGACTTACAAAGCCTAACATACTGTAGGTTAAATAATACTCCGAAATGTTTTTATTCAGGTACACTTACAAACTAAATGGCCAGTAATTAATCAACTAAATATATAGTAAAGTTTAGACACATAACTAAAAACACATTTCAACGTTATTTAACGGAAAAAAAAAATTGGATGTACCTGTCCGTCATTGTCTTTGATGACCAGGAGGACTGGGGAGTCTTGGCCCTGCATGATGCGGTACAGGGTCTTGATGCTCATGCCATGTTTGGATGTGCTGAAGGCCAAGGTCCATGGATAGCCTATCGTTCGAGGGGGCAGGTTCTTCGCAAGCTGGAGACGGCATATTGTAAGAGTTTTTAGAGGGCACCACACGTACAGGATGGTTATTAATTTTGAAGAAAGCTAAAACATGCACGTCCAGTCTGGGTGCTGGACCATGAAGCAGGCTTATAAATTGGGTGAATAAAGTCTCGACCATCAGTGATTTGCTCCCATAAATGATTTTCATTTGTAATATTTTGAACATGAGCTTTTCATCAGACTTGATGAAGGACTCACACATGAAATGTCACAAATAAAGAACAAATTTAAAGGCAAATCCAAGGTTAATAAATCTGGTAGACTACTACCAAAATATGGGCCAACCATGCTTGTAAATCAAGGTGAACAATTACACGGTGAACTGTGCAGGCAAGGTAAAACCTGAGTGTTTAGCCAGTTATTTGTTCCCAATGGGGTGGAATTAATTAAAGTGGATATAGCATGTTTGAATGTAGTATTATACGTTATTATCTGAGGTTCAAATAGAATGCATTCAATTTTGATTTATCAAAAATAAGCTCAAATGTAATCTTACAAACCCATTTACAGCCTACAATTTAGGTTGGAGATTGAAAGGAACTGTTTTGGCTAAATAGTGTGCTCTTTTGATAACCATGATTAAAACGATTGCATCTTTAAACATCTATTAACAAAAAAAAATCTCTAAGGTCCTTTTCACCTTCTCGATTTGGTCGGTCTGCAGTAAATCACTGGGCTCGCTCAGGTTGGGCCTTAGCACGTCCGGTTCCGGTTCGCTCTTCCCGCCCGGCCCGTGCTTGGAGTTGACCTCGGCCTTGGTGGTGATCTGAGGACAGAAGTCGCAGAGCCATTCAGTCAGTGTGCCCACGTGTGCCCACAGGGTGTAGCCCACGTGGAGGAAGAGGAGGAGGAGGAGAGACAGGGGGGAGAGAAAAGAGGGAAGGAAGGCTTTTCAAAGCACACGTCACTCAGCATGGCATGCTATGAGGGCTTAGGAATCTGAGGGCAAGTCTGGGGTGGGGTTGTAAGGGGGGTTTAGGGTAAGGGGGGGGGGCTTCACATATACATCCGTAACTTAGATGTATATTGGGAAGGGTAACATTGGGGAGCACACTGCCATGCTGGAGGGCTAAGTTCTGTTCTGCTTTCCCTAGCTGGAGTACAAAAACAAAGAGTACAGGAGAGGAGGAGCAGCATCAATGGCAAACTAAACCAAAGGCAAATATCCAAGAAGCACAGAAAAAAATGACCTGTCTGTTAAACACTTCAATTTGGAAAGTAACTACCAGATACATGTTTATATTGGAAATAGCAGATTCCACATCAGATTTTCACTCTTGGATGTTTGCACCATGTCCAAGCCGATGGTTTTATGGTATTAAGTGTTAGATGCTTTAAGAGGCTACACAAGGTTTGTATAAAATGTTAGTGGGCAGAAAAATGGCCGCAGATACAGATGGAAAACCCCTTTCAACCCCTGTCAATAAATCCTGTGGATGGATGGAAGCTTGTGGGCTGGTTATGTAGTCAGCACCACGCTTCGTGGCGACCTCTTCCCAGCGGAGGAGGGAACTAGTCCAGGAACTGCAGTGCTGACTATACTCCAGTACCCTGACCTCCCCCCTGTTAATGGGATAATTTGTCTCCCTTACAGTCTCACAGCTTGTAAACACTTAAGCCGCGTTCTTCTGCTAACATTACACATGACACAGCCAGCGACCATAAGTGTTTCTCTACCCTGCCTCTTCCCACCCATATCATTTCAGCAGCAAAGTAAATAAATAAATAAATAAATAAAAGATATAAATGAACTCAGATGGCTGGAGGGGGGGAATTGCGCTCAGGGAATGAATGAGGGAGTTATTTATTTATTTCTTAGTTCTAAAAGTGAAATCAATCGCTGCTCCTTTGGCATTTCAAACTTCTGGCCAATCTCAGAGTTCCGCCGTCTACACAAAGGCCAAAGCAGTCTGCTAATTAGAGAAGCCCAAGCGTTCCTCCACCCCACACCCCCACACCCCCCTACCCAAACCAATCAACCTCAAAATGTTAACTCATGCTTACAGTTGCCCTTTTACTTCAGTAATCAGGCAAAATGTAGTTTAAATGCTACTAAAAATGGAAGCAGAAGGAAATTCATTTTGATAAAAAGAAGCTATTAAATATGGGTGGTAAGGTATAGCACACAGGCTCCAAAGCCGAGTTGACAGACTCTGGTCACTTGAACAGGACCCTTGTGATTAGCAGACTGCAGAGGTCAGTGTGTGAGCGCAGGGGAACTGGGGGTGAGCACCTGTAGGCGTTTGCAGAGCGAACGCAGATCCTCGCTGTTTAGGGCGTCAATCCGCCTGTAGTACTCGGTCACCGACACTACCTGTTACAGAGACAGGAAGAGCAGCGCTGGTGATGCCTCTGACTGCCCTGTGAGTCTGTGGGTAAGGTTAGGGGATCCATTGCAGCAGGACAAGCCAGTGGTTAATATATATATATAAACAGGTAGAGCCTTCCTTCGTTCACTTAAAGGTATCAACCAAACTTCCTGTTCATTTAGCATGCAGTGCCTCCACTTGTTTGTGGAGGTGTGGGACTTTGCTGTGATTAAAAAACGTGGGGGTAACATAGGAGAAATAACAGTTAGTATTTAGTAGCTTACTGCGGTTATACCTCCTCTTTGAAGTAGGGTACAGTGATTAAGGTGTTAGCATTGTGTAAAACCTTAAGACAGAACAAGAGTCAAGCACAGGTTTCCAACAAGGAAAAAGAACACGAGGCATCCTTGATAAGAGCCCTGTCTGTGAAATGGCAACATCATCTGTCATCTGCACAATCCTATAGAGTAACATTAGGGTCAGGCAATGGTTCCTCCTCCCAATGGGAGTGAGGGTGACAGCAGGGTTGGTCGCCCTTTGCTTATGAATAGCCACAGAGGGCCAATGTGGACTAAATCTGCTTAATCTAAAGAGATTGTCACAGAGTGCACAGTTAGCGTGCATGTCCAGCTCTATATGGTTGATATTTATACATGACAGGTGTTCCAAGTAAGGGATTTTGGAGAAAATCTACCAAACAAGAAGAAACTGCCTTGTGGCCATGCACATTGCTCATGTATGTAAATACAATAACAATCGTCGGCAAGTTAAATATATGCTTACATAAATAATAAAATGATAAATCTATTCAGTGTACACCCGAAAGTAGCATCTCGTTTCATAGCCCTTTCAAGTCCGTAGTCATAGACTTTCCATACACCTAATTTTATAACACAATTCGACGCTTTAACGTGTTTAGAAACAAACTAATGTTATTTCAATCTATCGCTATGAGATCTCATGACTGGCATTTAACTGAATTACACAATGTTTTCAAAATGCCAGAGCAATGACGAATGTGTGCCAAGTCCACATTAAGTGTGTATGCACTGATTTTAGTTGACTACTCCCTACGCGTCCTGACACGATAAAGTTGGCGCTACCACAGCTTCAAAAGTTACCCAGAAGCGATCAATCTCGGTCTAGAACAGGTGATTATCTTACATTTACACACACACAAAGTGACACGGTTGTGGGAAAGGTAGCGCCATAACGCCAAACTTCTACTACAAAAATCATCCAAAGCTGTAAAACCAAAATCGATACACACCCAGTGTACATGCACCTACACACATTTGATTACTTCGGCACAACACGAGACAGTGACAGAAGAACGCCAGTTACCAAGCCAAAGCTGTACTTGGGTGTCATTTGTGGTCCTTCTTTAATTCTTCTGGCGAAAAACATGGCAACGTAAGGTGGCTCCGTGACATATATAATATCCTGTGGTTAAGTCGTCCAGAAGTAGACTACGCTAAAATCGAACAGTCAACACTGACAGACACAAACCCTTGACTTCGGGTCTGTGCAAGCCGATGTCTGGAACCGTCATGAACCAATCGGAATCCAGGACGAGAGATTACTCATCTCCAATTCGTCGCTTGTTTAATAAAGCCTGAACTTGCCCACTAGGGACGCCTAAAACAAAACAAATGTTTCTTCACAAATTCATAAAAATGTGCAGTTCATTTTTTAAACAAAAGACAATACAGCACTGATTGCATCGAGAGCACCTTCTATTCAAAGAACTCTTTCTCACTAACCATCCAACCTACATCCATGTTGGCTCGCAACTTGTTCTCCTTGGACTTAGTCTCTAATCTCCTCTAGCTTGATTTATTTTCCTCAGTTTGGATGAAAGTGTACTATAATGCCTGTGTATCGTATAACAAGGGCACAATCTTTAATCTATATGAGCCACATATGCCTTTACACAATAATAAAAAAGAACGAATGCTACCAATTTGCACCTAAATTGCACCCAAACATACTGATGTAATGATACAGGTTAACAAGCTAAAATGAAGAATTTTTAGTCCTTGGGATAAGATAGGTTCAGTCAATATCCATGAAACAGGCTCATTGCAGGCTCATTGCACAATACCTCAGTCTGGACAAATAGACCAGGGGCTGTGTAACACTGGACTGCAAAGATGGAAACAGACCAGATTTAATTATAGAGGGAACATATACGTGTGAGTCACTACCAAGTCGACGTTATCGCCCTAATGCCTGGGCACTGCACTGTGATGTGAAGACACTGCTACATACCATCCCATCTCATCCTTTCACCAGAAATGGCATCTTTATACACAGAGAAAGAACTAAAAACAAGACATTTATTTGACACTGACAGACAACAAAAGCATTCATGCGGTCAAACAGGCATATATAGGTGCATAAACATGAAATATCCTCCATATTAGCAAGCATCCACTGTCACCATGAAGATGAGTTTAACTGGATTACACAGGCAAATTAGACATCTCCATAAAAAAGATCACAAGACAAGATTAAACCACAGTCACATTGATAGTGAACACACAAATCACACATCTCTATTGTAACAAAACACAACACACATATGCACACACATTATGTATAAAAATAGCAACAGAATTAGATAACGGGCAGGATGATGGCTTGCAATACATAAGTGACATAGACAGCAGTTGGCAGCCCTGTTGACACTAGATAACAAGGCAAGTGGATGGCAACAGCACGTGCACATCGCTCTCACCTCCCACTCCTTGGCTGTGATGTCGGCGGCCGGCTTTTCCCTGCCGTCTTCCGACTCGGCGCTCTTTTTCACGACCACAAAGCCCGGCTCGCGGGTCACACCACTCTCGCCGTACATGTCAGGGGTCCATTGGACAAAGAATGAGAACAGGTGATCTGACCTGGACACAAGGACAGGGGCCGAGAGAGAGAGAGAGAGACTGGAGTCAGGGGGTTTCCTTTTACTTTCCATACTTTCATACAACACACGTAGACCCACCGCATGCTTGAATAATGGTACTTGTAGCTTTCAGAATCTAGGAGAATAACAAAAAAGGCTGCACTTTACATATCTACTTTTATTTGCATTTAAGGTTCATATGTAAAGTATGGCCTTTTTTGTTGTTATTCTTCTATAGCAAAAAAGGCCAGACTTTTCATATAGACTTTTATTTGCAAATAAAAAGTATTCTGCTAGTATAAATTATTTCATGTCCCAGCACTCTTGGAATATTACAGAAAACATGCAGAGTAAATCCTGCTCCAAAACCTGTGAAACCTGTGATTTCTAACTTTCCGAATCCAAATGCCCATTGGCCTCAGATTCACTGGCAGGTGCCTTTTGTCAGATCAAATGCAGTCAGTCTGATAGACAATGCGCTTACTGCCAACAACATGAGATCTTAACAGGTATGTTACATTACATTACACTTAGCCAACGCTCTTATGCAGAGCGACTTACAGTGAAGTAGGTACAGGGACAACCCACCTGGAGCAATGTGGGGTTAGATGCTCTGCTTAAGGCTACTTCAGCCATGGATGTGGAAGCAGGAGAGCACTGCTTATTCACTCCCCCACCCACATTTTTTTCCTACTGCTACAGGAATTGAACCTGTGATTCTCCTATCCTGAGACCAACTCCCTAATCAATGACCACAGCTGCCCACAGTTTCTAGCACTGGGCTGGATTTGGCCTAGTGCTGGCTGGACTCATGGGATTGATGGGGGATGGTTAACCTGGATGACTCCAGTAGACACTTTAGTGTGCAATATTATACTGGTCACAACGTATGTAGTTTGTAACTAAATTGAGTTAAATGGAACTAAAATTAGCTGAATGAAATTAAATTTTACATACAATTTTAAATGCATGCAATGTCTAGTCAGTACAGGCATAGTTGAAAGTAACTCTCAGTCTCGTCTTTAGGACATATGACCCACTTAAAGATGGGACTCTGTAGTCAATCTTCTTTTTGTTTTACCTTCTTTGGAAAGACCATATAATTGAAGAGAAGAGAGAGCATAAATGCTAAGAGCAGAGCAGGAGGGCCGCAGTTCGGACTGATGCCAGCAGCCCGCTCCTTCCCCGGAGCTAGACCTGCTAAGTGGAGATATGAAAATGTCCACTATACTATACTACACTACACTACACTGTGTTCGGGCATGGGCTGACCATTAACAGTGCACTGCACTGCACGCACAAACAGGCAAACACACAAACACATCTTCTGGGTGGTCACTCAACTGGGTCAGCCTGGAGCAAAAATCATAATCCGCAATGTCTTCCCTTAAAAAAGACTCTGAACATGGGGACTGTGTCCAATGTAGACCATTATATTTAACCTAGAACATGCACTTGCTTGACTTTCATGAACTGGGCAACATGTTCCCAGAAAACGCAGCCCAGAAAATGATTAGTGTTTACATTACTATCAGGGATGAAGTGACTACTGGAACATGACGCCAACGGCTATTTCCCGTATTTTCACTCCTGTCAACTTATGGCTAATGAAAGGAGACTTTGTTCGTAGTGTGCGGTGTTGATGGAAAAAAAAAAACGTCCTGTGCAATTTATTTTCCCGCGCGTAAACACGATAGGACTTCACAAACTGACCCATAATTCAATTACGCTGTTATGGAAAATTAGATTGAGATTTACTGTCCCTGAAAAAAAAAATGAGGCCATACTTCTCTTCGTCTGTGCCTAATCCACTTTAAGGGGGAGGAGAACATGCAAAGGCTGTCTGTGTCGATTTCAGGGTCCATGACGAAGCATGGTTAAAGAATATTAAAACTGATGCAAAATGAGGGACTCCCTTCCTCAATTGGTGGTCTTGAGAAGTTTAAGTCGGTCAAGTCGGAGACGGTTTGCACCTTTGAATGAAACCCACTGCATGACCATGCAGTGCTTTTGGCTTAGGTATAGCACTCAAATAACTGAACCAGTGAACATGTATTAGTCAGTGAATATAATTTCACCAGAGACAATATTTTATGATGGTTTATGAGTAGGGTCATCTGGGTGTTACTGTTTAACATGGATAACAGTGTCGCTGTGTATGGGAAGAGCCTTGATATACTTTCTTTTCATCAAGGCCAATAACTGATTATAATCCTATGTGAATGTTTGGACAAGAGCACCAAACAGAAAGTTTTAAGAAATCTGGTAAGGCGAAGACATTTTGGTAAGGTCTGGGGTGGTCTGACTAAATGCATCCGCGACTTAAGGCTATTTGAGGCCATCCGGATGGACTAAAAATACAGAGCCTTATTCTTACACCGTAAGGCTTAAGCGGTGCATGCTTACCTCTCGGCTGGGACAGCAAACCAGTACTCGTGCTTCCGGTCCCTCTGGGCGTACTGCTGCATGGAGGCGCTGGCGTGGGACAGGAATGTCTTCCGCATGGCCTTACCCACCCGCAGGCTCAGGAACCTGTGGGAACAGGCCTTCCGCTTCTCCTTGGCGCCCGAGAGCCCTGCGACGGGAGGCAGGAAACACACAGAGGTTTGGTCGCTTGTTGCCAAAACAGACCTGCTAGGCTACCTGAGCACCAGCAGCATATTATGCAATCTTAAAAATGCACCAAGGCACCAAACATAATCGGTAAATTCATACCTAAGTGAATAAACAGTATTTGTACAAACGAGTACAAATTGTTCATACTCGATATGTGAGGAACTGTGTAATCAATGTCACTGACAAGATAAAGAATCGTATTGATCATTTTTAGTGAAATTGTGAAGTAGTGAATGTCACACAGAGGAATTGAATCGACTCATAAAGCTATGTTCGGAGAATGTATAAAGTCTAAACTCAGTTATCTCCGGAGTGCATGTAACCACAATCTCCTCATTCTCATGTCTCTGAGGAGAATACACTAAAGTCGTTAGCCTACATCGCTGTAATCACAGCTCCAGGATAAACAGCAAATCAATTTCGAGCCCATTCCTCTGCCGAAACAAGGCCCCACTGCGTAATTAAGCAGCTTCTCTTAATTTAAGCAGGCTTTAAGAGTGAATGCATCCCCCGACGTGCACTCATTTTCAGCGGCAAAACGCAATCCCTTAATGTAAACACATTTGGCATCCTGCCTCTTTTTTTGCTAATCTCCACAAGACTAATCTCCACAATACTTCCATCACAGTTCTATCACATAGTGGGGGTGAGACGAGACTCTCAGACTGGCACGATTAAGACAGATCTAAAAAGGGATATTTCATACACAATGAAGAAAAAAATCAGCCCATGTCTATGAAAATAAGTATTCCATTTTCCTATCCTACCCTTACACATTTTTAATTTTCTGTGGAATATAAAATCAGATTGAGGGAAGAGTGTCCTATTTTAAAAGGTCACTCATATCCATGATGGCAAGTTCTGACTTGACATAGATAATGGTATAGTTCATTTTTAGATCAGCCATGCCCTTTCATTTTACTCATTTCTCTGCCGGCCTGCTAGTATTTTGGACATCACTTTTCCCAGTTTGAGTTTCAAGCCTACAATTACCAGTCAAATGGGTCTCTGTGTGAGAGTCTTTAGTAAGATACTCTAGGCTATTAAAGGTGAGTGAAAAAAGGTAAAAGGTTACAAGCAAATATATCTTTTTTTTGTTTGGATTTTAAGGTGTGTTTGCTTATTGGGATGAATATAGCTTAAGTCCATTACACTTCTCCTTAAATTCAATGAAATGTCCCCCTGATGTTTAAGAACTGCACCATTAACTGAGGAGAGGTTTAAAAACCACAAGGCAATGGAACATTTATGTACCTTCTTCTACACCTGGACCTTTCTCTGTCCCATCAGGATTGGCTGGTGTGGTCTCGCTGGCAGTCACCTGACTACTTTCTTTATGCTCATTGGCTGATTGCATAGTGTGGCTGTCCCCTGGCTGTGCTAGCTCCTCCTTGCCTGCTGACGAAGTTGACTCGACGCCACTTCCTCTCCTCACTTCCTGTGTCAAAGAAGGGAGGTCTGCCGCCACCGTGTCAGAGCTCTGTGACTCGGAAGGGGTACGAGAGCCGCCCCTCATCATCCCATCTCCCGGAACGGCTTCCTTTCCGGAAACTTCTAGGCCGGCGGCGACACCTCCAAAGCTGTTTTTACTGTCTCCAGTGCTGCTGCCTCTCCTGCCACTTTGTCTGTCCCCTTGCGGTTCCCATCTCCCCCCTCCTGCGCCCTCCCCTGCTGCCCCAGCGAAAGGCTCGGCCTGGTTGATGGTCTGGACGGACTCGGAGGAGGCGCCAGACGACTTGTGGCGCTGCAGCTCGTCGGAGGACGGAGACAGCTCGGACTCGGTGAAGACGTCCTCGGAGAGCGAGGCCTCGGTGCTGCGCGGCGCCGTGCTGGCACTGTCGTTGCCTGCGTCACGGAGGCGCTGAGCGATGTCTTCGGCGTTCCCGCGACCAGTCCGCTTCACGTGGCTGCTCCCTTCAGGCATCGCAGCCTCCAGCTCCAGATTCCTACACAGAGGTCAAACCAGTTCAGTTGGGTTCAGCCTAATTATGTGACTTAAAGTTATTAAAACATTTAATTTCATTCAGTGGTTAATTAAAGGTGCAGTGCAATTTAACTCAATTTAGTCAGGTCTAGTCTTATCCTATACTTCTATACATTCAAATGTATGGTGTTTCACGTGCTATTTAAGCTACATTGAAAGTATATAAAAAGTTATGTCTTTCTGAATCATGAAATAATGTTTTCATGTTATGAAGTTATGAAAGTGAAGAACTTCATATTAAAGGCAACAGTAGTCATGAACTGGCATTTAATTAGATTTTATCAAGAACAACGTGGCAAGTCATATTTTACAAAGGTCTTCAACAGAACTTTGATGGGTTGAAACATGTTGGAATTTTTAATATGAAGTAGCCAGTATATAAAAGCTTTTCACCCATATGTCTTCCTCATTCTTATTGAGTGTGAAGGGCCTGGATTCATCTCTTTGTTATTATAGACTGACCCCTGCATCCATAAGCACCCAACATTCCTGTGGACATACATCTATGACTAGAGCTACAAGCAATATCTTCTACAATCACATACTACCATATTCACCATGTCATGGTTAGATCAACATTACAGGTACATCCTGATAATCAGTTGCCTTCATACTGCTACAATACAGCCACTGGACTAGTTGTTCCAAGGCCAGAGTGGTTAATCAAGACATTAAGTAATCAATTGAATAACTCTGTGCCCTAGATAGTAACTTGTTTTTCAACTTATCAGTAGTAGCAGTTGTGTACAAAAACAGGGGAGTAGCTAAATCGAATACAAAGCTTCTCTTACAAAACAACGTTAAGGAGACTTTAACACATGACAACCAAACCCAATAGAACACCATCACACTGGTGCGACAGGAATGTTGGGAGGATGAAAATCCTACAGAATGCTGGGCTCCATAGAACATTGTGGAGTTCTAGAACCTTAAATTGTTCTGCTTTTATCGAATGTTCAAAAACCTACGCCCTTACAAGGTAACACCATATAACACATGGTGGCCAGACCTAATTAAACCGAAACTTGAACTCACGGAGGCACAAACTCGCGCATTCTGCCGTCGGTGACCTCGTGGCACATGGCGGCGGACACCAGCTCCTCCAGCGGGCACATGATGCCGTACTCCTCGCAGCCACGCTCCTGCACCAGCACGTCCGCCTTGTGCGGGTCGAACATGATGTTGTTGGGCGTCACCAGCAGCACACCGCTCACCACACCCTGGTGAGGTGAGGAGACATGGGGTGGGGGTGGTGGTGGTCAGGGCACAAAACAACAGGGAAAAGTCATTTAGCGCCCTAAACACTAGCCCACAGCTGCCTATAATTTGAAAGAGCAGAGGAGATCCTGAAGGTGATAGAAGGGGCAACTTTTTTAGCAATGGTCCTGGGCAACAACATAACAACATGACTGTGTACCAATTTTTAAATGAGATAATAGTGATAGGCTGCCTACAGCTGATCCACATTCTCCTGATAAACATGTGTTCCCCTAATATCAGTTGTGCCCAAGCAACATTGTCACAATGCCTGGCAACACTGCTCAAAAGGTTGTCTGGTCATGTTCAGAGATAACGTAGAGGTAAGGCATTCTCCCCTTGAAGCTGGTGTGTGGTAAGCATTCTGGCAAATAATGGTTGCTATGCATTACCCAAATGGGTGCTACCATAGGTATAGAACACCTTTATCGAAGTATATATGTGTCTAGATTTTACGTTTATGGGTGCTACACACTTTTGGTGGATAAAATGACCCCCCCATTGTAAGATGTTTTTGGCACCTCAAAAAAGTGCTATACAAATGCAATGCGGTTGTGGTGCAGAGAACCTTTAATGAAAAGTACCTTTTAAAAAATGCTCTCACATTTTCTTTTGCCTTGTAACCAACCCTATATTTATTCCTGACACCAAACGAAAGGGGTTCTGATGTCCCCATTTCAAACTGACAATTTCTTTAAATTAAGGGTTTCTGCTACACACTGAGACAGAAAAAAAATGAAACACGACTGAATACCTAGAAAAACTTCAGTAAGTGTCCTGTACATATTCAGAAACTCAGCAGTCCTGTCAGTCTGTACTAGGAAGTATTAATTTTGTTCAGTGATACTAAACATGATGGGCATTCTGATTATAGCTTTCACAAACTGCTCTATCACAACACATTCATCTTTTCTTTTTAGTATTCAAGTGATGTTCCAGCATTACTGACACCTGGATAAATGAATGTCAATAAGGACACTGGGAAAGAAAGAGGACTACATGTAAAACATTGACGCACTGACAAAAACACACACAGGAAGCTATGTTCAGGCACATCACACACCTACAGAAGATCAGGACCATGTGTAAAAGAAAAAGGGAAAACCTTACTAGAATGTTCACTCCCTCATATATGACTCACTTTTGATTATTTTTTATTTTTAGATTTTATTTTACAAATTCCCCATACAACAAAAGTATTATAAGACTTAAGAGGTTTTGTATGTGTGATAAAGATTATATAACCTTCGCTTCGTAAAAGAACTAAGGATATTGTATAGGCTTTACTGTATATTCTACTTGCAAGTTTCAGATAAAATGTAAAGAAATTTTGTGCAATTCATCTATATTCATCTTTTTCATAATGGGCACACGCCTCACCTTGCTTTACTGTTCATTTTACTTGCAAGTTTCAGATAAAATGTAGACAAATTTTGTGCAATTCATCTATATTCATCTTTTTCATAATGGGCAGGCATCTCACCTTGCCATCGGTGATGTACTTGCAGTTGATCTTGAGGAACTTCTCCGTGAGGGCCTCCTCCTCCTCCGACGTGGACGAGACCACGCGGACGGCCCGTGGCAGCGGGTGGGCCGGCGAAGGCTGAACGCTTCGGCGAGGTTTCTCGTCCGAGGCCTGCGGCAGGGAAGACGGAGAGGGAGAGGGCACGGTCGAAAGAGCGCTCAGAGACAGACGCCTGCGTGCTGTCACACACACACTGACTACTGGGCCGGGGATCATCATGGCAGAAACAACAAAGAGAGAGCCGCCGCTGACAACGACTTATAATGTTTACGTTTAACTGCTCAGGCGAAAGAGTGAAACAGCCCAGTGCTACAAAGGCAGTTGCTGGGACAACAACAACAGCTACCTATGGAGGAAGATGGAGCAAGAGAGAGAGGGAGAGAGATAATGACAGTGAGAGTGAGATTGTGTGTGTGTGTGTGTGTACATGTGTGTGTGTGTGTGTGTGAGAGAGAGAGATAGAGAGAGAGAGAGAGAGAGAGAGAGAGAGAATGAGAGATAATGAGAGAGAGAGACAGAGCGAGTGAGAGAGAATGTATGTGTGTGTGTGTGTGTGTGTATGAGAGAGAGAGTGAGAGAGTCCCAGGTGGGCTCATTGCAATGAAAAGGCCCTGACAAGGAGAGGTCCCCAGGGGAGAGGGGAGCCTTTGGTGCACACTAATCTGCCGGGGCTATAGGATAACCATGTGACCTGCTCTCTGTTCGCCTGTCACTGGAGGCACAGACATAAGCAATGAGTCTGTTGGAGGGGCTCAGGGCTTGTGAGAAACCCATTCCCACAATTACACACACACACACACACACACACACACACACACACACACACACACACACACACACACACACACACACACATACAAATGCATGCATATACATGTCCACACACACACAGAAATGTGTGTATACACACACAAACACACACACACACACACATACACACACACACACACACACACACACACACACACACACACACGTACACACTCACACAAGGTATAAGGAGTTTTAGTCAAGCGACAGCAATTGAGGATTTTACTTATCCCTTGGACTTTGCTCGGATGAGCAACTTCTGAACCCTTCATTTTCAGTCTGGTTTGGTGCCGGCCCAAAGCCATCAGTCATGAGTCAAGGCCTCGCACTCGGGAGATTACACTGAGCTCACAGCCTCGGCCAGAAATGTCTGTTTTCTCTGCTTAACTCCCTACAAGCTCCCGACACACCACAGACCCCAAATGTGTGTGTGTGTGTGTGTGTGTGTGTGTGTGTGTGTGTGTGTGGCACTTTTAAATGAAAGAGAGGCCATGAGTGACACGGAAACACACAAACCTCTGTGTGTGTGTGTGTGTGTGTGTGTGTGTGTGTGTGTGTGTGTGTGTCTGTGTGTGAGACTCAGAGCCAACCCCAACATCAGTCAAGATGGTGCAATAAAATCACCAGAGGAGAGCCGAAGGCCGTTTCACATTGCCTGGGCTCAAATCTACTTAAGGACCAATGTGAACCCAAAAACTCTCTTCAAGCACTTTAGTCATTACATTACTTTTAGTTATAGCATATAGTTTATAGCACACAGATGCTCAAAGCAACTTACAAGCCGTTAGATCCCAAAATGGCAAAAACAACAAATTAAGAAAACTAATTGTTACACAAATACACAATTGTGTTTCTCTAAAAACAGCCTAGTCCTGAGGTGTACTGACCTACCCTCAAGCCCATTGCGTAAGGTGGCCGGAGCAAATCTGATTTGCGACTGTGCCACAACGAAGGGCTACGCTCACGGCCAAATCTAAGGAGGAGGACCTTAAGAGTGGTGGGGTGACAAGATCCAAGTTACAGATCGTTACCCCCCCCTCCCCCTCCACCTCACCCATCCCACCCCCTTTCCCTTTCCCTTCCCTCCTCCCATGACCAACAGGCCCCTTTTCACATGTGTACTTCTGCTGTGGTGCTTGTGCACAGAGGTGACTTGTTGATGGAGCTGTTTGTTTACTTTCGTCGAGGAGGAGGAGGAGGAGGAGGAGGAGGACTCCACAAACAAACGGCTCAGGGACATCATTATTAGCTGAGAGAGGGGGAGAGAGGAGAGGAGAGGATGCCGTGGGCTATATTTACAGGAACATCGGTAAGGGACGCAAGGAGGAATAGAAGGGGCGCCAACAGTGAGGAGCGAGGGCAGGCTGCATTCCGGGGCCCCTAATTGAGTGTCCCTGGGTTTTAATTGCCTCTATACGGCTCCATTCAGCAGGGCTACTTTACAAAAACACACACAGCTCTGCAAAATAGCTGAGTTTGGGTGAGCTGAGCTGGCGCTTGTTTACATAGACGGAAGAGACTACTGACAGTGACTCATAAGTTTTGCTTCTTAGCATGACAAATAGACTCCAACAAACAAATGCAAGGCAAACAATTCATTCGATATAGCGAGCGGCACAGCATTGCCTTGGCTGGGACTTGTGTGTGTGTGTGTTTGGGTTGGTATGTGTATGTGTGCATGTGTTTGTTTATGTGCATGAGGTGTGTGTGTGTGTGTGTGTATGGGTTAGTGTGTGTGTATGTGTGTGCACGTGTTTGAATGAGTTTCTGTGTGTGTGTATGTCTGTGTGTGAGTGTGAGAGAGAGGGTGTGTGAGAGGATGTGTAAGAGAGTGTGTGTGTGTGTGTGTGTGTGTGAGTGAGCGTGAGAGAGAGGGTGTGTGTGTGTGTGTGTGTGAGTGAGTGAGTGTGTGTGTGTGTGTGCGTGTGCGTATGTGTGTGTGTGTGTGTGTGTGTGTTAGTGAGGGCTGGTGAGTCATAAGGCAAACGGGCCGCGTCTCTCCTGCGTCTCTGGCACGGGCCGCCTGGCAGCTCAATCCCTGACCATCTGGACCACTCCACCAGTCAGCAGGCCGGCATTAGCACACACACACACACACACACACACACTCACACTCACACACACACTCACACTCACACACATACACACTCACACACTCACATAATCTTTGCTTACATACGGGGGCTCACACGTGCACACACACACATACAACACACACTGACATATACACAGATGCATAGATAAACATACAGATCTAGCATTATACACACAATACACACACACACATATACGCACATACACACACACAGTTGGACCAATGCACTTTATTCACGCACGTGCATGCAAACACAACCACAAACTAATCCCACACAAGTGACAAGTCATTTGGCTATTAAGCAAACAGCATCAAGCCAGACCAGATACACTTTAGCCTGTGAAAGAGCCTACCAAAAATAGACTCATTTGAACATGATAGCCATTTCTCAATTCTGAGTGCTATTTTTTGCCCAAGACATGTCGGAGTTGACCAATGCAGAAGTGAAGATAAAGATATGAAGATAAGGACCCTCTGGGAGGAAGTGATGCGTGCATGTTCTTATCAGCTTCATACAAAGATGGTAGATGACTCTCTGTAGCACAGAGGTCTATGGCAGAACCCTAGAATTTCACATAATATTTAAAGGCCTATTGTTCTGAGCTATGGATGTACATTTCGGACACAGTATCATGATCTCCATACCCCCTCTCCCTTTAGGGAAAATGTTGTGATGTTGTGAGTCAACTTTAATTCAGGTGTGCACTGGAGTTTATTTTTAGTGCGTGGTACTAGCTATTACAGCCAACTATGTCAACTATGACACACCTATTTATGCAGCCCAGAACTGATCCCCACTTTGCTTCCACAGACATGAACTACCATGAAGCATCTTGCTCTGCCTCTCTACCATTTGTGGTTCACATATGCCGTTTCAAAGCCACATGAAACCCTCTCTCTCCCCCTAGTGGTCCAACATGGTAATGAAAATAACCCAATATGAAATACTCAAGACAAATTTTGACATTTCACACTCTAAAACACCACAGTAGGAGGAACAATTTTTAGAAGACAGCAGAAATAATTTGACGTCATATATGCCTCTCTCCAGATGTTGAAGACCAGGATATGACCTGGACGCTAAGCTTGACCTAGAACCAGATTACATAGTCACAAACATCCACTCCAGCTCAGCTTAAAGCTCCACCCCTCATATAAACAGATGTTTGTAAACAGATAGTAGAGCAGGTTAATATGCAGAGAGGAGGAATTTCAGCCTCGTGCTCTGAATTCTACACCTCACAACCATTTTTCCCTGTTGACATGACATACATACACACATTCTCTCTCACACACACACACAAAGACTGGGACTCACACACAAATGTGAGCACACACACACACACACACGCACCACCACGCACGCACACACACACACATACACACACACACAGACACACACACATGCACACACATAAACATGCACATGCTCGCACAAACAACTCTTTTTCTGTCTTTTTATTAAAACGACACACAAAAACACAAAATGAATGCCAATTGATTCCTGGTACTCTCTCTCTACAGGACTGTGTGCTTTGCAATAACAAAAACCTGTTCAAAAGATGACAACAATTTGCTATTCGTGATTGCTTGACTTCAATCTATTCAGAGGAAGCCTGACAGAAGGAATACAAATCTAAGTAGGCCAATTCAAAATGCTTTCAGATTTGAATAATCTTCACCGAGTGGAACTCAATGCAATAATCGACTTTGCAGAACATTTCTGAGTACGTCTGGAATTTTTAAAATTTCATTATTTTATAATTTTCCTGTACTAGACAGAATATATTATAGAAAACATGAGCTATTGAACATTTCAAATGCTCACTGAGGAAGTCTCACACACAAACACACACTCACACACACACACACACACACACACACACACACACACACACACAAACACACACAGTTCTTCTGCGGTCGCAGACTCTTATCTTTGTACATATTGTAAAAAGCCTTCACATTAAAAGCCAATTAAGCACAACTCACCACTGCAATCATTTTTTCTACCATCAAAACAATTGTTCGCCCACTTGCAAAAACATCCTGAGTTAAACTCTGTGCCTGCTGATTAGATGTTTGTGTGTATGTGTGTGTGTGTGTGTGTGTGTGTGTGTGTGTGTGTGTGTGTTTGTGTGTGTGTGTGCGTGTGTGTGTGTGTGTGTGTGCATGTGTGTGTGTGTGTGTGTGTGTGTGTGTGTGTGTGTGTGTGTGTGTGCCTGAATGTTACAATGTATAGCTGTGTGGCTGCCATGCAAGAGAGATGTAAGTTTGTTTGCATGTGTCCTTGGAATGAGTAAGCGTTTTACTTGCATGCATATAAGTCAGTGTGTGTGTGTGTTTGTGTGTGTGTGTCTGCACGCGTATGCATGTATGTGTGCACGTTAACACACGTATGCAAGTCTTTAAATGATTGATGTGCGGGGGCTGTGTGTTTGTGTGTGTGTGTGTGCTTCCACAAAGGCTTCATTAAAAACCTCAGCAGTCTGCACCGAGCGTCTATCGATCTCACTAACGGTCAGATCCATCTGCCTCTGGTCAGAAGAAGAAGAAGAAGAAAGAAAGCAACACACCCAAACAGAAAGAAAACCCTTCCCATCCCCTGTTGGATTGACCGTGGAGAGATAAAGGTTCAAAAGGCTTGTGACCTTTCAGTTGTACACCAAATCCATCAGATACAGTGTGTGTGTGTGTGTGTGTGGGGGGGGGGGGGGGGGATAGACTGGTGGGTGTCAAGTGAGGTAAGCAGGGCTCAACTGCGACGAAGAGGAAAGAAAAAAAAAAAGCGGAGGAGGCATGCGTGACCCAGATTTCCAAGATTCATGGCTATCTGTGACTCCCGCCTACAGGATCGGAATGCTACAGTGCCTTAACCTTTCTGACAAAGCCTTGCTTTCATCAGCTTTTCTGACTTGGCCCACTTTGAGTAAATATGATACATGGTGGGGGACTGTAACACTGATGCTCTTTCCTACATAAAGTATCAAAAAGAGAGAGCTAAACACATCCCCTACAGTTTCTCCTCACAAGGGAGTTTGGATTAGCAGAGTTTTCTAAGCATGGATATGTTCATAACAAACACCGCAAATTTTATTTTCTATCTTAAATCTCACAAATGCTTTGAGAGAACAAACTACAAACACCCTCATGCACACATACTGTACAGTATCTTTATCACAGCTGGGTGATATAGTGATATTATCGCAATATTGAGATATTTTTGAAGGAGATATGTAATTGAGACTATATCGCAATATCAATATATTTGTGATGCTGCAATACCACTTATTCTTCTGCGCTCAGATCGATCAGACAGCTGCGGCTTTTTCGGATCGCTCAAGTGTGCCCCTGTGCTTGTTATCGTTTACATTTTTATTTGCACAGCCCTTTTAGAGCAGGCTTAACTCTGTCGAAATAAAATAGGTTGCATTTCCTACTTGTGGCGTTGAGTGATGTGGTGTTCTGTTTAACATATCGATATATATATATGGTATATTGACCATCGGCCACAAAAATATTGGGATATCACTTTTGGTCTACATCGTCCAGCCTTACTCTACATATAATAAATAGGCACTTCAGGCTATCTATATTCCATCTGGCACTGACCTCATGTGTAAAGCTAAAGTGCCATTTTAACCACAATTGACAGTGCAGGCCCGGCTATAGGATTTAGAGCCTCCCTGGCAGGCGTGGGGATTACTGCCGGACTGGTTTTTACACTGTCAGCCAATTTAGGATGAAACATGGCTGCAAGTTAAGTAAAAACGTTTAAAAAAAAAAAAAGTGAAAAGTGAGGAGAGCAGACGAGAAAGAAAAAAAACTATCCAATCTACTGTATGCAAATGAGTCATCTGCGGAGGGGCACAGAAGTGTGTGCATACATTACTGTACTACAGTGACCAGAACTCTCAGTGGAGCTTAAATCACAGGCTGCTAGCTAGGCAGCACAGATGGAGGGGTGTGGATGTGTGTGTGTGTGTGTGTGTGTGTGTGTGTGAGAGAGAGAGAGAGAAAAGGATAGAGAGTGTCAGTGTGTGTGTGTGTGTGTGTGTGTGAGTGTGAGTGTGAGTGTGAGTGTGAGAGAGTGTGTGTGTGTGTGTGTGTGTGTGTGTGTGTATATGCAGGCATGCCTGCATGAGTGAGTGTGTGTGTGTGTGTGTGTGTGTGTGTGTGTGTGTGTGAGCGTGTGTGTGTGTGTCGAGGTGGCAAGGGGCTTTAAATGTTAATTGCTTCACCTCCAGCTGTCTTTTCAGCATAGTTTTACAACATTACTGTATGCATATCAGTGCCTTCCTCCCCTGTCATAGTTAGCAAGCTGAAAGAGAGCTCTGTGATCTCGTGAAGAGGAGGAAACAATGACGCCATCTTTAATCATTTGGAATTCCTCATCACCATACAGAATGAAAAAGGGCGAACACAAAAAAAGCTTACATTTTCTGAATTTGAGGCCCACAGGTTGAGGTCCACAGGAGTTTTTAGCCAAATAAACCTCTTGTGATTTGCAAGGGAAGTTTACTCAGCCTGTGTGTGAAGTGGATGTTTGCCATAGGTGGTGACTGTTTGTTCTCACTCAATATCAGCGAAAAGAAAATGCAACAACAATGTTGACCATATTGGACTCTAGAAAATACAGAATGTGGGGCACGGAGATTGTTGCTGTGTGCTGTGTGTTTGTTTGTGTGTGTGTGTGTGTATGCGTGTGTGTGCGCATGCATATGTGTGTGTGTGCATGTGTGTGTGCATGTGTGTGCGCATGTGTATCTGTCTGTCCGTCTGCCAAACATCTGCACCTCTGGTTTAGAACTGAGCAAGATTCAAATGTAGCTCCGACCTCTGACCTCTATAGAATCTCTCTGTAGGGGTGATAACCTCAGTGGTGACCTACCGTCGTCAGCTTCTCCAGGTCGGCCTCTGAAGAGGTGGGGGAGTGGGGGCTGACGGGACTGAGGGACGGTGAGCTGTCTGCGCTGGAGACATACTCTGGATCCGGCACATACAGGACCTAGAACATAGAAAACAGCCACAGCCCTCCAGCCTGAGTCAACACCATAAGGAACACAACGTAAAGAACGTGCTATAAAGCACGGGTTTCAAATGTGTAAAATAAACAAGCTTAGGCCTTCAAACTGGCCATACAACATGTGTCATTGCAAGCTGGGGCATGTATGAGAATCTAATCTAATGTGTACACAAGATATAGGCATTATAACAGGATTAAGTGTGCCCACAGCATGGCCAGCATATATGTGTATAGCAGGTGTATGGTGGCTTCCTGGTGTAAGGGACAAAAGCAATGACAGAAATAACTAAAAAGAAAATCTTGCACATCTACACATAAGCAGGTTTCTATCATTCGGTCTACTGTCTACTTTTACTATTTACTACTTTAGAATGTGTTCTTTGGTTGTCATATCTTGTGTGTGTGTTTTTTTTATCTTGTGATGCTACCTTTTTGAGGCATTACACTGAATCTCGTTGTAGGATCTACAATAACATCTAAACCTTCCTGTGTTCCTGGGTCACTACAAGTGAAGTATTTTTAAGTATATTAGAGCAGACAGAAAAGTAATATTGAACACAGTAGGACACACACACATACAGACCCATGTAGATTTTACATGTAGACACACTGGCAACAGATAGTGCAGGTGCCAGCCCACAACTAAAAATAGATCCGTAGTAAGAAAATAGCACATATAGTGACCCAAACACACATTCACACTTGCAAATGCAGGTACACACAAACACACACACAGACACACACACACACACAGTTATTCACAACCACTACACAGAAGGTGGCATGTGTCAAGCGGGGCACAGACTGGTGCGATTTCTTTTTTTTCTCCCTAAGCCGAGTGACATCATCTCTATCGGCACTGAGGAGAAGCCATATGACCAAGCAGCGCAGGGCACAGGGACCGTCCCGTGAAGCCTGGCTCTGTGTGCCAAACGGAACGTGAAACGAGAACTGACCCCCCCACCCTCACTCTCCACCCCCCACCCCCCACTGAGTATTTGAGCGTGTCAGCCTGTGCCTTTCCCAGTAGGGTCAGGAGACGCCTGATAAAGAAAAGAAAAAAAGGAAAAGAAACGTACATCCAAAAACGTTCCCTGGGCAAAAAAGGGTGTTATCAGAGTGGGCAGTGTGACAGCTGTGGCCAGATACAGCCTGGCGGTGCAGCAGGAGGGTCTTAGTCATGTGCTAACAACTCGGAGAAAAATGGCTTTTTAAGTAGGCCTTCTGCCTTTCTTTGTATGTGTGTGTGTGTTTGAGTAGACCATCCCCCTCTCTCTCTCTCTCTCTCTCTTTCTCTACCCCATTCTCTGTATGTCTTGACTATATTTGTGTGTGTTTATGTGTGTCTCCAAAGACCCTCCATAACCCTCTGTACAGGGCTGCAAACGATTCTTTAAATACAGAGGAATCTAGAGACTTCCCATCACTGTAATTGGCTTTTTATTGGATGATCAATATTAACTCAAGCTGTCTGCCTGACAATGCACTGTGAGCGTTTTTAAGATTACATATATACATATATTATTCATGTTTAAAGGCTCATTACTTAGATATTCTCCAGGCAAGAATTCGACCGTGCCTTAATTTTATTTTAAACAGTCTGAGTTTTGGTGAAATATGCAAGGGCCTTCAAGGTACTTTGCTATGGAGAAAAGCTGTGTGTTTTTTTCTGTGTGTGTGTGTGTGTGTGTGTGCACAAGTTGGTGAAAGGGATTGATTGTGTGTGTGTGTGTGTGTGTGTGTGTGTGCGCACAGGTTGGTGGAAGAGATTGATTGTGTGTGTGTGTGTGTGTGTGTGCGCGTGTGTGTGTGTGTGTGTGTGTGTGTGTGTGTAAGCCACATACCCATCTTTCACAGACGGTAAGCAGACACATGCACACCATAGAAAGGAGTCAATACACAGGTGTTTGAGGCACTGTTTTATGACTTGATCAACACACATATAGTTTATGCATTGATCAGCCCACTATTATTGTGAAACGTCATTCCTTCAGGCAATGACTGTTTAATACTCTTTAATAGTGTCCGCTGTGTCTTTCATTGTTTGATTTATTTGTCATCTTTGGCAGATTCAGCTGTGTGCACACAGGGTGGTGAAAGGCATTGTGTGTGTGTTTGTGTGTGTGCGTGTGTGTGTGCGTGTGTGTGTGTGTGTTTGTGTGTGTATGTGTGTGTGTGTGTGTGTGTGTGTTTGTGTGTGTATGTGTGTGTGTGTGTGTGTGTGTGTGTGTGTGTGTGTGTGTATGTGTGGGGGTGTGTGGGGGTGTATGTGTGTGTGTGTGTGTGTGTGTGTGTGTGTGTGTGTGTGTGTGTGTGTGTGTGTGTGTGTGTGTATGTGTGTGTGTGTGTGTGTGTATGTGTGTGTGTGTGCATGTGTGCGTATGTGTGTATGTGTGTTTTGTGTGTATTACATGGGGTAGAGTCACATGTTACCTTCCCAGGCACGACGGCCCTGGAGAAAAGCTTGTTGAGCTGCACCAGTTCATTGGGCGTGGTGTCGAACTTGAGCGCTATGCTGTTCAGGGTGTCCCTCCCCTCCACCTTTGCAAGACAAGCAAACAAAAAAGAGAAGATAAACAAGAAATCATTAAATGTCTGGAGATCTCCCAAGCATAGGAGCATGCATGCTTAATGTAGCGTTCATGCAAACAGTCAACCTGGATTTCACGCTCTGGAGATGATCTCATTGCTCTGTGGACTTTTAATATGAGTAAACATGACCGTGTGTGCTGTGTAAAGCATCCACGGACGATTTACAGTGCTGTTTTACTCGTCATAAAAATCATGCAATTTCTCTTATATGAGAAATGAGTCTGCTACAGATTCTCTCAGTTCATACAAGACGTGGACAGGCAATCTTTACGTTTTATGCGGCTAAGCTATGTAATAAACTCCCTGACCGTATCAAAAATGCTGAGACTATCACCTATATTAAAACCTCACTTAAAACCAACACAGATGCCTTCCTTTAATATCTCTTTTAACATATCTCCATGTTCCATGAGTTTCCAACCATCTTCCTGACTGAGTCTCCAAAATTTATCTGTGGCACAAAATTACCATCAACAAGCCACTGCATGCAGTGCCTCCACTGCTGGCTTAGAGAAGGCTCTGTCGACAGACACACCCTCAGAATCATTTTGCTAAAATCCCCAGCCGTTAGTAATCCTGTGCTCTAGAGGCCCTAAGCCACATCTGAATGTCCCACTAGATAAAAAGCGCACACACATTCAGTTTAATAGTGCTTAGATCTTATTCACATTTGAGGTTTGAGTATCTACTTATCAGTGCATACACAGAGATTAAAAGTAGATCTATAAAACATCTGGATTGGTGCAGATCTTTTGAGCACCTGGCTAGGTGAGGATCTTCAGCAGAAGTATAGGGACAAGAGGAGACCTGAGGGAGATCTGTTTGCTTAGCACACATACCAGTGAGACCTCAAGGAGACCCTCTAAATGTCAGGTTGCACACACACACACACACACACACACACACACACACACACACACACACACACACACACACACATACACACACACGCACACACACACACACAGTTTCTAATTCTGAGCTACTCAATGGTACAGGCTTTAGACAAACATACAAACACCCAGGGAAGTGGGGGAGGGCCGTCCTGGGGGTTCAAGCTAAGCTCCCACAGAACAACATGTATAAACCGGTGGGGCATGCTTGCCACTGTGACTAGCTGTTGAGGTGAGTGACCACCTTGCGATGGATGCAAAGGCCAGAGACAGGCTGCACAACAGAACACAGGCATTGCACTCATGCATGTGGAGACTATCAAGGGTAATATGGAATCCTATTCAAACTGTGGTCATTCTGCAGTACCAAATGATTGCTGAATCATCTATATCTATAAATAATATTTAGTAAATAATATCTAGTAAATCTAGTAGTTACCCAAAGAGGCACCTTGCTTACACAAAATGTGTAGGCATAAGGGTACATGTATACTGGAGAGTACTGGTTATTCACTCCCCCACCCACATTTTTTCCTACTGGTGCAGGAACCAAACCTGTGACCCTCCGATCCCAACACCACTTCTCTTAGCCATTAGGCCAAAGCTGCCCCCATATAAAACAGATTTGGATTGAAAGATCAGCACACTTTCATGGAAACTGATTCTGGAAACTCCCCTATGATCCAGGTAGCCCCTGAAATATTTGATTTCTAAATATGGGTTTTTAGTCACAAGTCACAAAGGGCCAATCACAGTACTCAAAACATGTTATCAAAGAAGCAATAATTATAATGGCTGTATCTTGAAAACAATGTTTGGCCGGGATATCATTATAAAGGTTACGTCATCCTCCTTTCACTGAAATATCTTTCCCACTATAATGATATTACAATTTTGGATCCTTGTAACTCATTTTGCCAGATCAGTTTGTACATTTTTAAGATGTGTTAATTCCCACAAGCCTGCCAAAAACTCTGACCTACTACCGAAAGCCATAACCCAATATAAAAGCACATTCATTCACACAACAAGAAATTGCACAGCAAGTATTCTGCTGGCGCTGCCTGTGGCAAAGGATCAGGAAAGGCAATCAGCCTCAGATGGCCTGGACACATATCGCGACCAAACACCCACTTCTCCATCCAGCGGCCATATATAAAATAGAAGGAGAACCACCCAACACACACGTACACACACACACACACACACACACACACACACACACACACACACACACACACACACACACACACAAATACACATCTACACACATATCACACACACTAAAGTGGTCATACATGAAACACAGAGAGAGATAGAGAGAGAGAGAGAGAGAGAGAGACAGAGACAGAGACAGAGACAGAGAGACACACACACATACAGTCACACACACTAAAGTAAAAAGAGAGACAGAGAGACACACACACATACACTCACACACACTAAAGTTCACTAAAGTGAAACAGCGAGAGAGAAAGAGAGAGAAAGAGAGAGAGAGAGAGAGAGAGAGACAGACAAAGAGACAGAAATATGGGAAAAGAGAAAGACAGAGAAAGCTGGGAGACCCTACAAGCTTATTTATCCTCAAAACAGCCGGCTTTCACCTACCCATGCCCCTCCCACCCCAACACCCTCTCCTGCAATGAATCCACTGCCCAGGTCCTCCCAAACAGGAAATGCACACTGCCCAGGTCATCCCAAAACAGGAAATGCACACTCCACATCAGTCGACGCTTCATTGAGTGCCGACCGGTGGGAGGGGCAGTCCAATCCCTTGGCGCGGCCAGTCTCGGATCACAGGATCACGCATCCACCTGATCCATTACAGGCCAAATCAATGACTCTCATTGGGTATCGCTTACAAACCCAGCAGCCAATCATGAATTATTTACAAGATGCCTCGCGTCACATGCCTTCAATACCCCCCACCCCCCCTTTAATGGTGAGGTATGGCAACAAGCTCTCCTAGCTTGTAAGAAGTAATTTTACCCTCCATGCTATTGTGAAGCCATGCTCGAAGCACGAGGCAGACAGGTTAATGTAACACAGATGCTTAGTCTACGAAGGGAGTCTCAGAAAAACCGCAAGGAACCTCCAGTGTTTCAACACAGACATTGATTAATAGACAGATAAATCAATAATGGCTGCCAAAAGGTCATCCCTCATAGAAATAATGGCCGAAATGGATCGCTATAATGTGCCGGGTTTTGTAACACGGACGCAAACTCGCACCTTGTTACTCTACCGCAGTAAACATCACTGCTGTTGCTTACCATGAAAATAACAAATAAAGAGTTGTTTACTGGGGAAAATAACAAATAAAGTTCAGCCCCTTTGCTTTCTCCTAGGTCTAAAAACACACATGTATTAGGAGACATTTAGCGATGGCTCTTCTGGGGGCTACCTTAAACAGCTCGCAGTTATTTGCCTAACAATAGCATGCGTTCAGTCTTTCCAGGTGACCTGCTTCTGCTTGGGGAGTGCCCGTTCTTCAGGGGGTAGAGTAGACCGTTTATAGATCATATTAAGTGCCCTGTCCTTGGGAGCAGGGGACGACCGTGCTGATCACTCCGGTAGGCTATGTGTCTTTCCTCCATAGCCATTTACCTTCCACTACACAGATCTAGAATGTAAAATGTAAAATGTAAAATCATCTCGGTATCCTTTGACAGAAACATACTATAAGAATCACCTTCCAAAGTCTCGGACACAAGATGAATATGTCAAGATAAAAAATTGTTAATATATATATATTATGTGGGCTGTTTAGAGAACATATTAAGTGCCCTGTCCTTGGGATGGCCATAGAGATCACTATGCTATGCTTCTATCCTCAGCCTGGTGTGGCACTGTGATATATTTACACTTCACTGCACTGGTGACTGACCTGAGACCTGTGATCTTAAAAAGAAAAGCTCTACAAAAAATACCTACCACCGTCTAATACACAAGATGCATATGAAGTTACAAAAATGTCTTATTATGTAGACTGTGCTGATGGCTGCAAATATCCCAGAACCTGCCCCAAATTAGTTAACGTTCTAGGAAATGGGTTCTAGGAACTCCCTAATGATACAGGTAACCCATAAAACCCATTTTTTATGTGATTTCTAAATATGGGTTTTAAATCTGAGTCAAAACTGGCCAATCAGAGTGCTCTAAATATGTTGCCAAAAAGGATATCATTTTAAATGAACTTTTTTTGGGAAGCAGGCTCAATTTTCAACTATGTTAGGGTGAAACAGTTTAAGTTTTTGCATTTTTAAATCTATTTAGCCAATCTCCGGATCTGGCAGTAGGATCTCCAGATCTGGCAGTAGCACTTTAGCACTTAGCTTAGCAACATGCTACTGGTCTAATCCAAATCAATGATTTATGCTAAGCTAAGAGCTAAAGTGCTGCTGCCAGATCCAGGAATGGGCTGGATGGATTCTTGGACCTGCCTGAACTCACGCCACCAGATCTAACGGTAACACTTTATAATACTGACTCCTTGTTAAGCATTAGTTATGCATTTGTTAAGCATTACTCAAACCTTAGGTAACCCTTTGTAAAGCATTTGTTAACCATTATCTCTTTATTATTTCCCATTACTTGACCATTAACATATACTGTTTGTTAATGGTTTGTTTATGGTTAGCACACGTTTTGCAAAACAGTAACAAAGCCTTGGTAAAACCTTAGAAAACCCTTTCTTACTGATGTGTTAACCCATTAACTCTTTCTTATGTAACATAACTTAATCATTAGTAAGTAGTGTTAGTTAATAACGTGTGTCTCCAATAAGCAGTATTAAAGCCTTAACCCTATTTTATTCATGTGTCAAACCATTACTTATTTTTCACTTTGCATCACTTAATCATTAACAAGCACTGTTTGAAACCTTACTAAACCCTTTCTTAATCATTTTTTTTATCTATAATGCTTTTTCTCTCATCACTTAAGCATTTGTTACTAGTTTGTGGGTAGGGAACACCTACTCCCAGTAGGGTGCTAATCTTGGTTAACCCTTTCTTAATCATTTGTTAATTATTTGTCATCATTACTTAAGTGTATATGTTAATGGTTTGTGTGTGGTAACTGTGACATGACATTAGTATGGTAGAGGCTTATGCAACTGCCTCTCAAAGATGTTTCAGGATATTTACTACTGCTTTGTTAAGGCCTAACCCCTGAGTAGTTAAGGAGTTACATCTCATTAACAAAGTAAATCTGGGGGGACTATTCTAAAGTGAAACCTGTTCATACATTAACAAATGATTTGTTAAGCATAACTCATGTGTAGTTAAGGAGTTACATCTCATTAACAAAGTAAATCTGGGGGGGCTATTCTAAAGTGAAACCTGTTCATACATTAACAAATGACTTGTTAAGCATAACTCATGTGTAGTTAAGGAGTTACATCTCATTAACAAAGTAAATCTGGGGGGGCTATTCTAAAGTGAAACCTGTTCATACATTTACAAATGACTTGTTACACCTAACAAAGTAAATCTGGCGAGCTATTCTAAAGTGAAACCAGTTCAGAAATTAGTTTTTGAATGAAATGTAACAATTCTTTGCACTGGACAAGTAATTTATAAAAGATTTCTTAAGGCTTGTGCAGAGGTAGACTAAACAACAGTTTACCATGACAGATGAAACCAGAATACAGATGGAAAACAAAAACATTTATTTAAAAAAATTGCACCACATGAACATGGTTACATCAAAGACATCTAGGCTATATTAAGAGTTGGGGTGTCCTTTGATCTTGCCACCAAATGGTCATGTGATTTTAGTCTAGCCTCGGAGGTTCCATGTAAACCCATCTCTGCCATAAGTTTGTGAGCATGGTAAGGTTATGTCTACTAATTCTCCAAAGTTGGCTGATCTGCTATTGTCCTGAATCAAGTGCACAGCTGATGTCAAGTAATTAAAATGTTGGTAAGGACCACTAAAAGGACTGTATTGGCTGGTTCGGGATGTTGAGATGAGTGTCGTATGGGGGGTGTCTGTTAGAACGGTATTCACCCCCTATTCCGACATGTCATTAGTTAGACATCCCACTATTCAGACATCCCACTATTCAGACATCCCACTACTCAGACATCCCGCTATTCAGACACTTTTTAGTACCGCTATTCCGACAGTTTTTTTTTCACAGTTAATGATGGACAGCTGCTCTCACGAAGCGGAGCGGAGCCGACAGCGCTTTTAATTACGGCGATGATTGGCGGGTAGACGGTGTTTGTGAGACTCTAGGCAGAGATGGCCTCATTTTTGTTTAGTTGGCAGAGCAGCAACATGCGCATGCAAGGTGAGCATGGTGTCAATGTCTTAATGGAAAGACAGACATCCACATCCACTTGTTCATAAATAGCAATGCGTAATGCCTCCAAAAAACAGGGAGATCCATGGTGATATTATAAGAAATGTTTAGAGATCTGAAGGAAACCTCTCACCTTTCAAAAAAAACAAACAAACAAACAAACAAACAAACAAAATAAGACTAGGGGGTGTTCACCTAGCGAACTAAATTATGCTACACTAGTATTCACTTTAGACTGGTAAACGGAAAAAACAGAATAACGACTCGATATTTTGTTTTCTCGTTTTTGTGTATGGTCCCCAATGAAGCAGCGCACGGGGTTGCTTGATTAATTGGGTTCAGCTGGTTCAGAAAGTAGGCCTACTTAAATCCTACATTGAGTTTTGTTTAATAAGCACACTATTTATCAATATATATGCATATATTATTGTTAAACATGGCAGCGAAAAAGAAAGTCCTACGACATAACGAGCATCAACTCACTCACAAATGGTCACCTCCCGATGTGCCTTCTTTGTGAACGTGTTTTCGAATGAGGCAATGAAACACGAAACGAGCACCTGACCAAGATACACACTGCAAGGCATCAGAGGATAGCCCACGTTTTTTTCCCCTAAGCCCTAAAGGAGCATTAGCCTATTCAAAGCGCAACATTGTTACCTTGTTTTGTCGGAAGGGAAGTCAAACACAGAGCGAGTTGGTGTTATCACGCATTTCACTTTTAATTGCGAAATCGGGATCACCGTTAATTTTTGGAGAAATACTTGTTCTTCCTGTCAATGAAGAGGTCCAGTGCTGCAGAGCAAGATCCAGCATCGGTGTTGAGGGCCATGCCACTCAGCAATGTGGCACGGAGGATCAACGAGATGGCATCGGATACTGAGGAACAGTTGTGTAAATGTCTGCGTCAGTATCCATTCAGCATACAGCTGGATGAAACGACTACTGCAGACAACAACGCTATGCTGATGTGACAGACATAGGCCCTACGAGGGGAAACGATTCTTTAATTTGAGTTTTATTGCGCGTACAGTGCATAACTCCTTGTTAATTGAGCGCACCTATCCCGTTTACTCCTGCTGCTGTACGTGTCTGTCGCTGCTGCTTATCTATACGTTGCATTGATATTAAAAGCAAAAGAAAAGAGGAAAAAAATCCCTTGCCTGCTGTCACACGGACCAGTTTTCCTTTCCCTAACTTAAATCCGAAAAACTAGTTAACAGGGACTTTGACTACAGTCGGTTTTGCCTCCAGGGCAGGCCTTGGTTTTCAGCGTCACAATAAAACTATTCATGTCGGAAAAGCGGAATGTTTCAAAAATAGCAACATGCCCCTACTCCGACAATGGAAAAAAAAATTGTCGGAATAATGATATGTTTTAAAAAAAATGATAATGTCGCTACTCCGACAATTGGACGCTAATGTCTGACTAATGACATGTCTGAATAGCGACATGTAACCGTTAGAACACCATGAAGCAGTTGTATCCTTTCAGTCTTTACAACTTTACACTTCAAAATGACATGTGACAGAGCCTTTGGTTATGTGTGGTCTGTAAACAACACAGAATAAGGCTAATCAACATACTGAATTACAATAACTAACATAAAACATACATTGACTGAAGGTACACCTTAACTGAAATAATCTTACATAAAGATGTAGCTGAACAGTAACAAAATCACCAGAGTATAATAATTATCTTCTTAGCATTACCTCAAATACTGGAACATAGCTTAACTAGCATGACTAGCAGATTTCCTATGCAAACCAATCCAATGCTAGTTTTCCGCTTAGCATTGCTAATCGGAAATAGCTAACTACTCTAATAATAGTAACATTAACAATGCAACCTAGACACCCAAACTCTGATAATTACTTACTATCTTGTACACATAACACTTACTTGGTCAGAAAGCACGCACACAACTCCTCATATGTCATAATCTTAATACTGTAACCTAGCTGACCAGGTGCTCTGTGCTGCCTGTCAAGCTGAACTGAAAACTGAATGGTTGAAACTGAACGGTAAACTGCACGCTAGGGGGCGTGGCTAAGCAGCAGTCTCAAGAGTCTTTCTTACAGCCACCCCCGAATTGCTGAGACAATTCGCTCACGTGATTATGCCTTAACAAAGCAGTAGTAAATATCCTGAAACATCTTTGAGAGGCAGTTGCATAAGCCTCTACCATACTAATGTCATGTCACAGTTACCACACACAAACCATTAACATATACACTTAAGTAGGCTAATGATGACAAATAATTAACAAATGATTAAGAAAGGGTTAACCAAGATTAGCACCCTACTCGGAGTAGGTGTTCCCTACCCACAAACTAGTAGGCCTAACAAATGCTTAAGTGATGAGAGAAAAAGCATTATAGCATCAAAAAAAGATTAAGAAAGGGTTTAGTAAGGTTTCAAACAGTGCTTGTTAATGATTAAGTGATGCAAAATGAAAAATAAGTAATGGTTTGACACATGAATAAAATAGGGTTAACTAAGGCTTTAATACTGCTTATTGGAGACACACGTTATTAACTAACACTAATTACTAATGATTAAGTTATGTTACATAAGAAAGAGTTAATGGGTTAACACATCAGTAAGAAAGGGTTTTCTAAGGTTTTACCAAGGCTTTGTTACTGTTTTGCAAAACGTGTGCTAACCATAAACTAACCATTAACAAACAGTATATGTTAATGGTCAAGTAATGGGAAATAATAAAGAGATAATGGTTAACAAATGCTTTACAAAGGGTTACCTAAGGTTTGAGTAATGCTTAACAAATGCATAACTAATGCTTAACAAGGAGTCAGTATTATAAAGTGTTACCGATCTAACTTATATCTAAAAACTTATGCAAACAGTCAAACAAAAGCTTTCAGCCTCCGGTACTTATAAATGGATGAAATTAAAAAGGAGCTGAAAGTAAGTGTACAAATCCCAGTTCTAATGGATACAGTGTTTAGAAAGGTTTTCTCTGCAGCGGATTTGGCTGATCTCTTATCTGCAGATAACACTTCCTCTCTGCCACAGTGCCAGCTTCCTCTCGGGGGAACCAACAAACTCGCACTTTCCCCACAGCCTGCAGGGATGGGTAAATATCACCCACGTGCGCAGCAGTTGGGATGGGAAGGCGCATCGTTTTGTTTAGTTAACGATTAGCTTGTGCGGGTAAGCAACTTGAGCTAAGCTGATTGTTATCAATCAATCTTGATACAAACTGTTTATTGTAAACAGGTTTTGTTTCATAGTCATGCACCCCGTGTAAAAGTATTTGTCCTGTATCCGACATTCCTAAACTATCTAGTACCTTTATTTTATAACAGCTGAAAATGTAATGGCGGTTGACAACATCATATGACTGACTGTGAGGGCAATCAACTCTTAATGTCACATGACTCAGGTATCCAGCTAGATAATTACCCACCACCACCAAAACCACTAAACAGCTGCCATCCAAGCAGATAATCAAGGGTGTGTGTTTGAGGGCAGCATGGAAGGTTCTGGAGAGCGAGACCCACAAACCCTTCCCATAACCCTCTTGTGCCGTGGCACGCCTCCCTCAGCCGCCAGCCGCTACGAGTAGAGTAGAGAAAACGGGTGTAGCGGAGCCGCGGCACTGAATGACAGTGGAACTAATCATATAGAATAGCTCTATGCAATAACAAATGTCCAGAGACAGGACCTCCGTGCCTGCTCGTGGAGGGCCGATGCATCATTAGAAAGGGGCTGACAGGAGCCGGCTGCTTTGAGGATGGATCAGCTTTGTAGGGTCTCCCATCTGTCTCTCTTTCTCTCTCTCTCTCTCTCTTTCTGTCTGTCTGCGTGTGTCTCTCTCCATCAAATACCCCTCCCGGTTCTCATTTCCATATGCTTTACAGTTGATCTCTCAATTTCTATTGCTCTCTTACTCTCACTCACTCACTTTTTCTATCTATTCATCCATCTCCATATCCTCAGTCGTTGATCTATCCATCTCTTTTGCTCTCTTGCTCTCCCTCCCTCTCTCTCTCTCTCTTTTGTTACCATGGTGAAAGAGCAGCCCCAGATTTGAGGGTCATTCCAAGAGCACACTGAGAGGAGGTCTACAGCTCAGTTACCAGTTGGGGCAGGGAACCAGATATCTCTTGTCCTCTCTCTCTCTCTCCCCCCCCTCCTCCTCCCACTATGTCCCTCTACCTCCCCCCCCCTCTCTCACACACATACACACCCTCTATCTTTCTCACTCTCCCTCCCTTCCCTGTACACCAAATCAATAAAGATGATAAATGTTGGAGGAAGGGTCATTTGTGAGGGAGTGCACCATAGAAGCCTATCTTCTCCCACAAACAGATGCACAGCCAGAGAGACAACACTGTAGAGTATGTATTTGAGAGAGAGAGAGAAAGACAGAGAGAGAGAGAGAGAGAGAGAGAGAGAGAAAGAAAGAAAAACCAGCTTAAAGTAGAGGCAAAACAGAGAGCTAATGCATACATAAACATCAAACGATTTCAGAGAAGAAAGATTATAGCTAAACACGCTGAGAGAGAAAGAGAGAGAAAGAGAAGGAGATAGAGGAAGGAAACAGAGAGATGGAGGGAAAGAAAAACAGCCGTTCTCTCTCCAGTGGAGCGCCAAGCCTGGATCACCCAGCACACAGCAGGCACGTGGAGAGAGGAGAAATAGAAAACATCCCTGGCATCCCTGAGGTAACCTCAGCAGCTATGTGTGTGTGTGTGTGTGTGTGTGTGCGCGCGCACGTGTGTGTCTGTGTGCATGTGTGTGTGTGTGTGTGTGTGTGTCTGTCTGTGTATGTGTATGCATATGTGTGTGCGTGCATTTGTGTACATGTGAAAAACCCCACAGACATACAGATACATGCACATGCCGACAACAACTTATGTAAACAAAGACACCTGGACTCATTATACTGAACTGGAGAGGGAGCACAGACACAGACACACACACAGAGTGAGAGAGAGAGAAGGGGAGAGAGAGAGAGAGAAGGGGAGAGAAAGAGAGAGAGCGAGAGAGAGAGAGAGCAGCACAAGAGAACAAGAGGTGTAAACACATTTGACGAAAGAGACAGAAACAGAAGGAAGGAAGCAAGGAAACAGAGAGAGAGAGAGAGGGAGGGAGGGAGAGGGAAAACCAGGAAAGTATACAAAGACAAACACAGAGAAAAGAGATGTGAAGACAGAGAGAAGGGAGATATACAGACAGCAGCACAGAGGAAACAAGATATGACATGAGAGAAGTGAGAGTAAGCGAAAGAGAGAGAGAGAGAGGGAGGGAGATAGAGAAAGAGAGAGAGAAAGAGACAGAGGTGAGGGCAGAAAAGGAGCATGTCAGTACTCACGCAGTACTCGATGGTGCCTTTGGGTCTCTGGAAGGACATGCGGCGGCCATCCTTGCGCTCGCTCTTCTTCTGGCCCGTGTCTGAAAGCAAGCGAGGGACAGCAGCGCGTGTTACACTGGTCATGGTCCTCCTCTCCCGTCTCTTCATCTCAGCCCTGCATGTCACCCCACCCTTACCCCACCACCACCACCACCTCCACTACTGCCACTGACACCGGCGGTACCGGCACCGTCTCCAGCTCCCTCTGCTGCCAACCCTCTCCAGCCAGCCACGGAGAGGTGGAAAGGAGATGAGAGGAGAGGACAGCAAAAATGGATAAACAAACAGAGAGGAGAGAGGAGAGAGGAGAGAAGAGGGGAGGAGGGCGAGGAGGAGAGGAACAGATCCGCTTCCCCACAAACACACACACACACACGCGCGCACATACACACAGAGTCAAGCCCGGTGTCTTCTGTCTGTGTTGTGGTTGTGCGAGGAGCGGCTGCGCTTTCTCTCTGTCTCTCTTTCCCTCCGTCTCTCTCTCTCCCGCTCTGTCTCTCCCCATCCGTCGCTCCCTCGCTCGCTTGCTCTCCCCTGCTGTCACTTGCGCACAGGTCTCTCTTCACCTTGCCATCCCGCTCCCGCTCCTGCTCCCTCCACCTCCATCCCCTCTCCTGTGCACCCTCTCCCTCCCTCCCCTGCCCTCCCCTCCCCTCCCCTTCCTACCTCCACCTCAACCTGCTCTCCTGTGCTCCCCCCCTCCCTTCCCTCCCTCCTCTCTCTGGCATGGCTGTTCACAGAGCTCAGAGACCCTGAGAGCCAGTTAATGCCTCTAGTCTAGGGACCTGAGAGAGAGGGAGAGAGAGAGGGAGAGGGACAGAGAGAGAGAGAGAGAGAGAGAGAGAGAGAGAGAGAGAGTGTATGTGTGTGTGTGTGTGTGTGTGTGTGTGTGCGTGCGTGCGTGTGTGTGAGATCAACATAAAGGTGTGTTTGGTATAGTGCATATGTGTAACTGTGTCTCTGTATTTGTGCCCCCCACACAGAGTGACATAAGGACAAACACACAGTGTGTCAGAGTTTAAGGCCTTGGTTTTCTATGCAGCACCTTAACAATGTCAATATATTATTAATAATATGAAAGCATTAGATAGATGACAAAGAAGCAAGACAGAGACAGAGAGTGAGAGAGCAAACAGTTGAGAGGAGAGCGAGAAGAGAGAGAGAGGGAGAAGAAAGATAGAGAGAGAGAGGGATACAGAGAGAGGCAGGAGTGGTAGAGGAGTGAAGGTGAAGGTCTCCCTTTGTGCAGTATGGCCGCCTGAGGCTATTTCATCTTTCCATTATGTCTCTATAGAAATGAGGAAACAGAGCTGAACAATGAATCCTGGTAACTGTACAGAATCCCACAAAGGGGCATTTGATGAGAACGCATTTTAGGATAATAAACATTTTTTGGCAGAAGCGTTCTTATACCATTTTTGTCGTGTCGGTTGATAACTTTGGAATAATGTATTATTATTTCCTCTGTCGTCGAGCATCACCTTAGACACCAGGCACTTGGGGGCTAATTAAATTCTGCCTCTCAAAAGCAGGACGGTGCAGGAAAACCAATCACCCCCTTATTTGATTCACAAACAAGGTGCCTAGTAATTAGCCGTTTCTTTCCACGAAATTCAACTCTCATCTCAGGAGACGACTGGCCTTTGGGGAAAAACAGCAGCATAAGGGACTTGCAAGAAAGCTAGGAATTTTCTAGCCATCTTTTGAGAGAAAACTTGCCACTGAAAATTTTGTACACAGAGAACACTGAGAGAATTTAGCTGACTGTCCATCCACTGTCTTTCCTTGGAGGGGGGGTGTTGATGGGAGCTATTTAGCATTTTGTGAAAAAGCATAGATCAAAAGCACCACTGTGGCATGTGGAAAATAATGGGAAGCACAAATCTGGCATTTCCATTGCGGTGACACACGCACATGCACACACACACACACACACACACACACACACACACACACACACACACACACACACACACACACACACACACACACACACACACACACACACACACACACTTGAGCTTAATCTTTGCACAAGGCTGATACATTTTGAGCTAGCATAGACTTTTCCATTACTTCACACATGAAGGCAGAATGAAGCTACTAACTGCTACCACACGGAAGCACCAAAAACACAGTTAGACAAAAACATAAGAAAGAAAACCTGTAACTCTGCATATTTGTCTTTGCCTTGACAACTCCCTTGCCATACGCAAGGCCCAGGCTGCCAATCGTAGACAGTCACACACAGTCACAAAAAAATAAATAACTCACAAGGAGTCAAACCTGTTTCATGTCACAAGACTCAAAAACATTCCCCACAACAACAACTCCCACAAAACCTTGACTAATCTGACACAATGTGACTCAGTGCCATGCCATAGTGCCAGGTTCACACCACACACGACCCCCCAGAACAGATGCTGTGTATTTAAATGGTGCTATTTTAACAAGGCCACCTAGGGCAGGTACTGAAAATAGACAGCTACAGCTACAGCTACAGCGCAGCACAAGTCTTGTTTCTGTTTTGAGACAGAGAAATGTTTGAACTGGAATGAATAGCATGCAAAGCAGCAGGCTGGGCTTTGGGTCGTGCATGGTGTAATCTAACAAGGAAGTGTGTTCGCCAGCACTTATGGAGGAGGACGGTCATTTATCAGTCCTAAACAGAGAGTCTTGTTCATGACTGTGCAACTGGTTCCTATTGCTTATGCTGTACAGGGAACGAGCACACTGTGCAGGAAACATATGTTGCCGCTGTAACAAGGGGGCGGGGGTGTAGGGTGGTGGGGAGAACTCTATGGGCATGGTTTGTTACAGAGAGACACCTTTGCCATTCCTAGGTCTATTTAGCCATTATAATCCGTCTTTTGTGGACGTGTCAAAACCAGTGATTTATGTAGACACACATAGAGGGCTGGGCTGCACCCCCCTAGCCTACCCGTGTAACAAATGACTGGGGCTTTCTCTTGCCACCAACACTGCCAGGTCACCTGTCTAGGCAAGCAAGTCTCTGTGGGCATGCGGTAATGGAAGCCTTGTCCGGTTTTAAAGAGAGAGTCTGACCGCTGTTCATTATTTTCGTGCCGGGCCCCATAATGAGCCTGTTCCCCCCTGACAGCTGCTTGTCAAACTGACGCGTCCCCTTTGGAGAGGGTTGGGGGGTTGGGAGGGTGGGGGTGGGTGGGTGCAGAGTTTACCCACAATGCCGTGCATTAGGAAAGGGCAGACATTAAAAAAACGTGCATTCATGATGTTCTATATGTGCGGTCTATTAGGTCACTAGGAAGGACATCTTGCTATAGATACCAGTCAAACACTATAATCAGCCAATAAGCTGAATGTTGTGTATTTTATGAATACATAATTAATCAGAATAACCACATGATGTCCTTATGATTTTATCACAACCTATTCTACACCTGACACAGATTAAATAAATGTGACTAAACTTACTGGCCCACATTAAGTGTGGTATACTATTCAGTGATTTCCTTTGGGCATTACCTCAATGGGGAGCCACTGGTCTCTCTGGAGCTTAGCATTTGTAAAATGGCCTTGATTCATGGTTTCTAAATTGTGTTTTGCTTGTAGCTTGACCACTGTGTTTGTGCTGTATGGCTGGTGGCACAATATAATCTACACAACAGATCTGGATTTTTAAATAAGCCGCCTGCATTAAACAAATAAAGCAGTACAAAGCATGGTTTTCACATCACTGACACATACAAATGTTTGTCTTTCATGGTACAATGGCAAATAAAAATCTGAGCATATCTTTGTGAACAACATCCTGGTCTACACTCCAGTACCTCACAGACTAGTTCATACACAATATCCACCCACAAGTTACTAGTAAACAATACTGACATTACATTACATTACATTCCATGACACTCTCATACAAGACAATTTACAGTGGACTAGGTAAAGGGCCAGTCACCCTGGAGCAATGTGGGGAAGCGTTAGATGCCTTGCTCAAGGGCACAGCCATAGAATGGAGAGCACTGGTTACTCCCTCTACCACCACCTACATTGTTTCCTATTGGTTTGGGAATCAAGCCTGCGAGCCAGTGCTCAGATCTCAAGACCAACTTCCTAATCATTAGGCCACCGCTCCCCTCTGAAGCCTGCTGGTTCACAGATCGGCCATCATTACCAGCTGCAGCTGTCCATACAGACTGCACTCTATAACAAGGGACAGGTGCACAGCTTGGAAGAGCTCTTTAGTAGACAGACAGCCATTTTTAGTATTTCACACAGTTGCTCTGTGTTATCTGTTATTACATACAGTAGGTTACAAGGTTTTGTCACTCACATGTGCACACACACACACACACATACAGAGAGAGAAACAGAGAGAGAGGGAGAGAGAGGGAGGGAGAGAGAGAATGAGAGAGAAATAAGGAGAGAGAAAAAAAGAACAAAAAAGGCCCCCAAAAGCAGTGCGTCACTATTGCTTCCGCAACTCTAACCCGCGCCCCCCCCTTCTCGAGGGACACAAAGGAACGGTCAGACCCAAACGTCCCCTCTCCCCCCAACACACTTTTCCCCAGTGACGTAGTTACCCAAGTGCATTGTCACAGCCTCACACACACACACACACACACACACACACACACACACACACACACAGGCACCCTAAAAGCTGAGGCAAAGCAACTCAAAACACAAAGGGACAGTGAGACCTAAACTGCTCTCTCTCTTCCTCCACCCCCACCCACACCCCCACTTCTCCCCAGCGCTGCCGGTACCCGGGTGCATTGTCATTGTCACGGCGGCTCGCTCCACTCGGCTGGCCCCAGTGGGTTATTTATAGGCCACGCTGCCACTCTGGCTCCACGCAGGCTTCACACAGGCGGCGGAAGTGACTGCTTGGCCGGGCATTTGAGGAGCAGATGCCCTCCACAGGGCATCTGTCAGGGGTATGATGAAGCCTGACCGGCCAGGCCTGGTGGAGTTACGGGCTGCTACTGTAAAGCCTGTGGGTAGAGCTGGTGGTGGTGGAGGTGGTGGTGGTGGAGGAGATGGAGAAGGAAAAGGGGGGTGGGGTGATGATTGGGCTGATGGTAGGGGATGAGGAAGTACTTTGTGTGTGTGTGTGTGTGTGCATGAGTACGTCTGTATGTGTGTGTCTGTATGTGTGTGTGACACACACATCTTTGTGTGTGTGTGTGTGTGTGTGTGTGTGTGTGTGTGCGCATGTGTGTGTGTCTGTGTGTCTGTTTGTGTGCATCTGTGTGTGTGCTCGTGTGTGTGTCTGTGTGTGTGTGTGTTGGAGGGGGGTGGTTCACTTCAGTGTCTGTGATGAGTCCGCTGTGGTGACCAACAGTCAGGGGAAGAAGTGGAGGGAAATGGAGGGAAGCAAGAAGGGGACACAGTGTTCCGGCTGACTGCCATATTTAGCCGGCAGGGATGAAACGGCAGGTTTTGACGCAGATTCTGAGCTCCCGCGGCCTTATCTTTCCCTCACGACTGCGTCTATCGACCAAATGGCACAGCTATTGAGCAAATGGCACAGAGACCATTATTCCCAATTTACTCTCAAGGAACACTTGGCATAAATCATTGAATCGGATTGGATTGCACCAGTTAGCATGTTACTGGTCTAAGCTGGTTCAATGATTACGGCTAAGCTAATAGCTGACGTGCTACTGCCAGATTCGGAGATCCTGTTGCCAGATCTGCAGATCGGCTGAATGGATTCATGGAAATGGTACAAATGTTTAAGGGAGTTGGAAAATTAGCTTTTTTTCCCCAACAAATTGGAGTGTTCTTTTAAATCCCCTTCCTATTACAAAAGGATACAACAATAAAACCACATATATTGAGGCTCCGATTATCTGATCTAAGGCTATGCTATGTGGTTTATTTTTTGCAATTAATCATTTTTAAGCTATGCAAAATGTATGCCAGGGAAGCATTTAAAAAGCATTTAAATATCTTATTTTGATCATGCTGAAAAAAACTAAAATGGAAAGCAGGATTATCTTCTAAACAGAACCGCTATTTTTTTTATTAAGGTTTAATGAAATTCACATTAGGAACACATTGTGTTTTCTTTTACTTCAACTATACTCAGAGACACGGTGAACAGGAACCATAAGCTGGGCCATCTAATGAAGTGTGATGAAACTAGCCGAGCACCATGGCTCCCAGCCCCGCGGGCCTCCTGGGTGAACGAGGGGTCTGTTTAATATTGACTGTGCAGGCTGCAACGCCGGGCCAGCCAGCCAGCGTCACCTGCTTCGCCCCCAGGGAGGCTGGGGGGTGGGGGGGGGGGTGGATGGGACACACCCTAATGAGAAGAAAGCAATGCAAAGGGGGGGCTGTGGATCGAAGCGGTGGCATCTCTCTTGTTACTGCGCGGATCAATATGGAAACTGAGAGGGGGGAGGTAAGAGAGAGAGGCGGAGAGAAAGAGAATGAGAATGAGAGGGAGAGAGAGAGGGAAAGAGAGAGAGGTGAGGGAAAGGTGGGGGGGGGAGAAAGAGAGAGACAGAAAGGGAAAAGTGAGGGAAAGAGGGACAGGGTGAGAGAAAAAGTAAAAGAGGGTCACAGAGTGCGACACAGAAAGAAGCACAGAGAAAACCAGAAATGCTAAAAAGAGGGGCAAAGAGAGACAAAGAAAGAGAGAGAGGGGGAAGAGGGAGATGGGTAAAAGGAAAAGAGATAAAGTAAGTAAGAGAGAGGGGTGGGACACGACAGAAAGGGCGATAGGGGGACAGAGAGAGAAAGAGTGAGAGAAATGTATACAGAGAGAGACAGGCAGAGAACTAGGTAGCATTCAGGTCTGCTCGAAAGAACACAAACTCGGCATTTTCCCCCCCTACTGCTCCCTGCTGCCTGTCAAATTAGAAGCGATGGGGGGATAGCCTACTGACAGGCTTTTGTAACAGAATCATTACATGGATTTTAGGGCTGCTGCCATTCACCGGCCCTGTCACCAGCCTTCAGCTTTGGGCTGTCACTCCGCAAGGTCCAGAGGGACCCTGTCAGCACACAGCAGCTATAACTGGGATACTCTATCCCCGCATAGGAGAACCTTACACAACTTTAATGGAGGACCAGCCAGCACCATGTCTGCTCGCTGTACAGGTGGCATATTAAAAAATCGCTTCTATTGTGAGTTATAGTCACAAAAGAGCGGCTAGTCTGTCTGCACATGAATTGAAATTCACACGGTGCCTAGTATGGTGAAAATAATACTCCATATAGAAAGACTCATATATTGCCCAGCAAAAGTAGAACATTGAGTACAAAGTGTAGAATTTTGCCTACACAGCTGCAGGTAGATGGAATACAGGATGTTGTGCATCGACCATGTAACCTTATTTACCTATTCGTGAATTCGGGGTGTTTGCCTTCTCTCCTGGCCACTTTGGAAGAGCAAGTAGGCTAGATCGAGTTTCTAGTGACTTGGAAGCAGAAACATAGTTCAAATTACAGGGGATACTGGGGGGTACAGTACCCCCAATCAAGGTCCAGTATCCCCCAAACACTCAAAAATAGCAGGATTGGGGGGTCCAGACATATTAATGTAATTAATGTAAAAGGTAGTACCCCCCAAAATATGGAGGGGTAATTCTCAGCCTGGTGGCGAACCCAAAAGTGGTGAACAAGTGACAAATGTTATGACACATTCTGCAGCTGACACGCAAACCAACAGGTGAACTCGTGAGTTTTCCCATGAGAACGTGACAGGTGCTGCGCTATACAGATAGTTGTCAACCGAATTTTACATTTTAGGCTAAATATTTGGCATAGCCTACAGTTGAAAAAAATATACTTTTATACAGATGTATCCTGGATTTACATACTGTATTAACTAATGAAAACACTGGAAAGTAACAACTATAAAGTCAGTCTGTAGCTAAAATCTGTTATGCAGGATTCCATCACAAACTCTGCACTATGTGACGCTCAAAAGCTGATTTAATGTGCCGCGAAATTTCAAAACTTAACACAGTACATTAAATCGTTCGATTGCCGCGCTGCAAAGTGTGTGGTTAAACACGCTTTCAGAGCGCAGAAACTCTCAACCCTGCACTGATGTCTGGAAAAATCATCAGACATGCATGAAGTAGATTAGCGCTTGGAAGGCCTACTGTACCAAAGAATACAATATTATATGCGGAGTCGGTGACCTTTTCATTTTTACACATCTCAATTATATTTATAATAGCATTTGGTTTGTAAAACAGGATTACCGTCAGCATAAAAGTCCTTGAAGAAAATTCCACGGACGGGGGTACTGTCATGAGTAACGATTAATTTGCTGTTGGACCGACTGTTCTTTCCCGATAATGACAAAATAAAATCCATATTGTCAGTGACATGAAGTGACAATAAGACAAAATAACTACATGACTGAAATGAAATGAAATAGCATACACAGCGCCGCTTATTGAAGCCAATCCCAAACACAAACTTGCTGACAAAGGGAGGTGCCTGAAGCAGGAACTAGAAGCGCACAGACATAACTTTCATTTAATGGTATGCAGGCTGCAGCATGCCAAACAAGTCGCAAGTCACAAGTCGGTAGGCATTATGAGGCCAGGGATCAGACTTTGTGTATTGATAATAAAAGATCCATTAAAGAGATCTGTGGTTAAAGAAAGGGTTGTGCAATTTCCACGAGGAAAAATAACTACAATCGACATCACATACACCTCCGCAATACATTTCTTCATTAGGTCAAATGTTAGCCTTGTTGACATGGAATGGATAGCACTGACGAACCGCGTTAAAGTCCATTCCTGTTAGGTATACATGTGCACTTCAAAGAGCTAATTTAAACGTGGTTTGCCTGTAAATGACCAATTAGCTCACTGTCTTGGCCGGACAGTTGTACTCATTAGAATCGGGTGGTTAGTGAATGGACACACGGTATAGGATTTTCACTCTCTGAAGCTAGGATGTCTACCTCTATTTGTGTGGCATGTTTTGGCGAGGCACTGACTTGATTGTTGCCTAAATTGCATCCTTATTTGTTTTACGCTCTGGAGGCACATTCTCTGTCTCACTTTAGATGCTTTTAAGGGTTGGTTTGAATGCTGTCTAATTTAAAATGATGCAACAAGAAATCTTTTTTTCTTAACCACCTCTAAATGCCTGAATAGAATGTCTGCCTTTTGAATTGACATTACCTTGTGCTACATATCTTATTGACTATGGATAATGATAATAATAATAATAATCATCATCATGATCATCATCATCATCATACAAGTCAAACATCTACTTTCTTCAGCAGCCAACCATGTCAGTTCTCACATGAAAACCATACATAAAGGCCTGGAAGGTCACTAAATGTACTGGCTTCTTTTGATTGCATGGTCCTTGTGAGAGGAATGCCCAGCACTTAGTAAAATCGCCATGACCCCATTGACCACATGACTAAATTACCCACCACGTCACAAAGGCAAGTGGCCCCAATTAGTACCGTTCAAAACAGGAGGGCTGTTCGTCACGTCTTGAGTCATATTTCAAAGTGTGTGTGTGTGTGTGTGTGTGTGTGGGGGGGGGGGGGGGGGGGGTCCAGCTCAGGCACAATGACACAGGCTCAGCTCATGGCTTCTTTATGTCTGTGTGTTTCATCAGGGGCAGAATACCCAGGGCACCCCCACCCCCCCCACACACACACACGCACACGCACACACACACACACACACACACCCCACCCCAAGCCCTCCAGGGTGTCCCCCCCTCCCCTCTTAAATGACTCAGGGGAATTGTCAAGGGCAAAAAACATGTCCAGGTGAAACTATAAAGTCATCAATCTTCTAAATGCTTCAGTGACCTTCATGCGACGGCGTACAGCTGGTTTTATAGTCGCCAGGGAGCAAAACATGCATCTCAATTTGCGGCGGCCTACCGTCAGGCAGCTGCATTGTGATGCTAAATGCTCCATTTTGCTGCAGGAAGACATGGACAGAAAAGCCCAAGGCTATTTGGTAAATACGTGGGATACAAAGCGTGCGTGGCTAGGAATACAATAAAGGGTAGTAACAAGATGAACAGAATGTCACAGCGAAATGACACAGACAACTGTTAACATTTACCTTTCTACTATATGAATGTAAACAAATAAAAAACATTCACTCTCTTTCTCTCTCCCTCACACATACTCACACGCAATCTCTCTTCTCTTACTCTTTTACTCTATCTCCCTCTCTTTTTCACTTTATTTCTCCCTCTCTCCCTCTCTCTCTGTCTCTCTCTGTCTCTGTGTCTCTGTGTCTCTCTCTCACACACACACACAAACACACACTCAGACATCGGAAAACTCTGTGCAAAAAAAGAAAACGCTAAGCCCAAACGATTCCAGCTTTACCACTGCTCTGCATACCACTTCTCTGCATGATCCAGCCGGGTGTCAAAGGCGTCCTCCGTGAGCAGTCTCAGTCTGAGGGCTCCCCCACCCGCCCACTCTGCTGCCAGCCTCTTGAGTGCACTTCGCACGTCGCGGCCGTAGCCATCGCCAAAGCCAAAGCGAATCCTCGCGTGGCGACGCAGCAGGGATCGTGCCCCCGTTTTCACACACACACACACACACACACACACACACACACACACACACACACACACACACACACACACACACACGCTTCAGGACCATGCCAGGGTGACTCACCAGAGCCGTCTGCAGCAGCAGGAACCACTACCCCCCACCCTCCTCTTTCAAAGCGCTGGCAACCACCACACCACACCACCCAACCACCACCACCAACACCACCACCACCACCACCACACACACACACACACATACACACACACACACACACACTGATATACACACACCCTCTCTTTCACACACACAACACACTATCTATCTCTCTCCCTCCCTCCCTCTCTCTCTCTCTCTCTCTCTCTCTCTCTTTCTCTCTCTCTCTCTCACACACACACACACACACACACACACACTCATATACCCTTTTTTGCTGGGATCAGTACAGCCAAGAGGACTTAGTCACCACACCGGCCAAACCAATTATTAGACACTGCTCATCTGCTGCAGTGCAGACATATTGCGTGTGACTCACAGACACAAGAGGGTGAAGAAGAGGAACTTCAGCTGTGGGAGGATTCCTAAAGTTCACCATGGCTAGGCCAGGGAGTCAGAGGATCATGACTATGATATTGAGACTGCAAAGCCATTCTGAATGGCCCTGATAAAACCTATAGAGAGAAAGTATTGTCATGTGCTTCTTGGCCCTGCATCAACCAATATCAGAGCTGGGGGGGGGGGGCACAGCATGATGACAATAACAGAACCAGACACACACATATACACACACACACACACACACACACACACACTCCCTTTCAGTAATTTCAGAACGCCTGCACAGAGGCACACCACACAATCAGGAGCACCAGAATGCCTTTGTTTTTTTTGCCTGTCTGGCCTTTACTGGTCAGTAGCTGAGAACAAAACAAGGGGACAGCTTGGCTTCATTCTTTTTTCTCAAAGGAAAGAGAGAGAGGGGGGAAAGAATGACAGAGAGAGAGGGAGAGAGAGAGGAAGAGATAGTGCAAGACAGAGGGCGCACACACATACACGCATTCTATACACATACACACACATACACACACACACACACACACAAACATCTGCGAACTCTGGCCCTGAGTTGGTTGATTAAACATCCTGTCACACCCTTAGTCACCATACTGTAGATGGACCTCCTGTAGAAGGCCCACCCCCCACACACACACACACACACACAAGTAAACAGACAGAAACTTCACATAACTGTAATGTATTCTTCTCTTGGCCTTGCTGAAAACACTGGCCAGACGACGTTTCTCTTTACAAGTGCTTTCATTATGTGCCTATCCATCAGCTGCCAGGCAACACAGAAACGTAAACCCACAAATCTGCCTCTAGTGTCTGCCATCTCTCTGTCTCTCTGTCCTGTGCAAGTGTGGGGGATCGTGAAGTGGGTATAGAGTCACGTCGATAATGAAATCCACTTTCCGCAGCATTCAATTCCCTCACTCCCTCTTTCGGTTCTTCCTTCTTCCTGCTTTTTTTTTAACAAGTTTTCTGTATTGACTGAGCTTTTTCCCTTGGGGGTGGAGTGCACTTTTCTTGTTTGTGGCAGCTCCAAGTCTGGCTGCTGCCAAATTCTTTGGGAAGGTGAAGAGAGAGAGAGAGCTAGCATGAGGGGCTGAAGCACATGGAAGATGGCGGCAGTTGGACGCGTTCCATAGACATAAACTCCCTTTAAAAGATTCTGCTTACAATTCCCACAGGAAGGTTCAGGGTCGTACCAATATTACGCTATTAAAAACACTTCAGGGGGCTGTAGTAACCTACAGTACGTGCCTGTAACTGTAAGTGGGATTTGTTGCAGATGCTAGCTAGCGGGTTTATAACTTTTTTCAAAGACCTTATTTCTTAAGTGCCCTCAATCATGTATGTTCATAAAAGCCATACAACTGAGGATTTACAAGAAAGTACTGGTGGGTTCGTTCTATTATACAGGCAATTCAGAGGATCAAGAGGTATAAGCGAAGAGATATTACTGGACTATATCCCTCTCCCACTCCAAAAGAGCCTAGTGATTGCTTCTCAGATAAGTATCGACACCAGTGTTGCATTTGTTGAAGAGGCCTGCATTATGTATTGAAAGTAGAAGTAGAAGTCTCCCTTAACTTCAGCAGATGAGTCTTTTTCAGAGCATCAAGCTCCTGTCCTTGTGAAGACAGTGTGTTTTCAAGGGTTTTCATGGGCTTTTATAACATCACTCATTCACGCATTAGCACTTCTGCGGGTCGCACAATAGCAAGGCGGAGAGCTCATGGTCCCATCTCCACACTGTCTCCTGAAGGACAGAGCTACAGGGTGCAGACATGGGAAAACATGGGTTTTGTTTTTTTTTGGGAACATCACTAATGTCACCCACATCACTCAACAAGAGGGGGAGCTGGAGGCAAGGGCAAAATGTTCACCAAGTGGAATATGTGCTGAAAAACATTTCCACCATCCTGGAGACAGGCATCCATCAAAAAATGAATAGGGGGGGGACATGGAGGGAGATGTTTTCTCCCAAGAGTACCCCGACAGATGAGTGTGACTTATGTGCTAATGCTTTGCTGAACCTCAGGGGATCTCCAAACGAGACAGGCAATGCACTGCAGCTGAACTCATGGCTACATGGCTAGTCACTCACTGACAGCACAAACTGTTTCTTGCGCATACTTTCCACAGTACTGGGGTGCTTGCTTGTCTGTGTGTGTGTGTGTATGTGTGTGTGTGTGTGTGTGTGTGTGTGTGTGTGTGTGTGTGTGTGTGTGTGTGTGTGTGTGTCTGTGCATGTGTATGTGTATGTGTATGTGTGTGTGTGTGTGTGTGTGTGTCTGTGCATGTGTATGTGTATGTGTATGTGTATGTGTGTATGCTTCTGTGTATCTGTGTGTGTGTATCTGTGTGTGTTTGTTTTTGCGTGTTTGTGTGTGTGTGTCCCACACAACTTATTGCAGACACTACTCTACTCAGCGGTATTGAGTAGAGCTAAAACTAGACTGGTGCTTGCTTGTTTTTTCTCCCTGGCCAATATGGCAGCCGGTCTGTGCGTGTGTGCTGGCCCATCACAGGCCCTCAGCTGTTGCGGACGTGCATCACTGATCATTATGTGTGAATAATTACCAAAACTACACAGAAAGATTGCTTTAGAAACAATCTCTCAAAAGCAGCAGAGTGGAAGGTTTAGTGAAACTGCACTTTTCACAGAATTCATCATTTTTGAGGTGTGTGTGTGCAAGTGTGTGTGTGTGTGTGTGTGTGTGTGTGTGTGTATGTGTGTATGTGTGTATGTGTGTGTGTATGTGCATACCTCCCAGGCACACCTTACTGCAGACACTGCTTTAGTCAGCAGTATACAGTAAAGCTAGACTTAGAAAGGCAGAAGGGAGAGGGGAGAGAGACTGAGAGAGAGAGAGAGAGAGAGAGAGTGAGGGGGAGAGAAAGGGAGAAAGAGAAAGAGAGAGACTGAGAGAGAGAAAAAAAGGGAGAAAGAGACAAAGAGAGAGACAGGGAGAAAACATAAGAGACAAAGAGTAAGGAAGAAAGAGAGAGAGATAGAGGGAAAGAGAGAGAGTCCCAGAGAAGGAGGTCGCCACAGCTTCCAATTAAAGGGCGGCGCCAGCCTCGTCAGTTCTTTTTCTTGGCCGCCGCTGCCGACTGACAGAACGCCTATGTCGCTGGATTAATGCCCCTTCACCACCCAGCACACACGCATTTACCAGAACTGGTCCTCTGGATGCCTTCCCTGGAACCCCATATGCAATCACAGCCCCAGGTGCCACCCACAACCAACCGCCACCACCACCAGCACCACCAGCCCGTCTCAGCACCACCAGCCCGTCTCATTTGCATCCCATCTTGCTGGGCCTGCGACTGGTGTTATCCATCAGTCGGTAATTTCCTGGCCTTCCCTCCCCAAAGCGTTGATATACTGTACACTGTACCAGGATCAGGTGCAAAGGGCCACATTCATCACCAAAGCGTTGATATACACTGTACTGGGATCAGGTGCAAAGGGTCACATTCATCACCAAGGGGAGATGGGGGAACAAGATGGGGGTGAGGTATAGCTACTGGTGCTGCTGATGGATTCGGTCGGAGGCGTCGGGTCCAGAGGAAGTGTCGCCCGGCGTGAAGGGCAATGGGGACAAGGGGGGGCCCTTTAAAAGGTTAAGCACAGATGACATCATACGTAGCTGTGAGGGCGGTAATGGATATAGGCAGAGAGGCGAGAGGCTTACGTCGTACAAAAGGTGAAACCAAAGACTCGATAAGATCGATGTGCGGAGGGGAGGAAAAAGGGGGGGTGGGGTCATGTTGCCGAAGTGCAGCTACTTGTTTTAAGGTCACAGAGAAGTGATGGAGGAAGACACATTAACAAAAAGAGAGGGAGCAAATACCCCCACACTGTCTCCCTTTACTATATTTTACAGCTGGTATCTGCATCATGAAGCAGGAGCGTAGGCCCATAAATCCTAAAATTGGTTAGGTTATTTTTATTACCAAAGCAGTCAATCAAACTCATAGAGCCTTCTGATTTTGTAGGCCTGATTGACAAGTGGGTAGGCATAGGCCCACCCCGGCCCACCCGTGGCCACGCCTATGTCATGAAGTACAATGTAATAAAGTGTGTTACAACAGGAAACATTATGGACTTACACCGTACCATAGGGTTAGGGTAAGGGGTTAGGGTAAGGGTTCAGGGTTAGGGTTAGTGTTAGGTTAGAGTTAGGTTAGAATTAGGGTTAGGGTAAAGGGTTAGGATTAGGGTTAGTGTTAGTTATGCACAGTGTAAGCACATGATAGGGTTAGGGTTAGGTTAGAGTTAGGGTTAGGGTTAGGTATGCACAGTGTAAGCACATGATAGGGTTAGGGTTATGGTCAGGGCTAGGGTTAGGGCTAGGATCTAGGGTTAGGAAGGGGGTGTTCAGAAATGCAAAGCCTGCTATGGGTCTTCAGTCTCCACTCCAGCTGTTTGTGTGTCTCTGTAGCAAAGGGCATTAACAGTGCCCCCCACCCAGCCTCCAACTCAGGTCTCTGGGGGACCAGACACGTGCTCCGACCACAATGCCAAAGAGCAAGGCTCTATGGAATGGAATACACATGTAGTGATGGATGGTACTCCATCACAGCCTCACTTAATTCCCTTCATATCTCAGCCATTAGTGGTTAGTCCCTGAATCGTGGGGCTCTACTCTCTGAGTGCATTCCACATTTCACCGGTCTGTGTCACCACCTAAGTAGGTAGTGGAGATGCTTTCTAAAGGGGAAGGTTATGTATTAGAAGCTATTAGTCTGATGCCAGGGTTTATCATGGGCCGTCTTGTGTGTTATGTCTATAGTGGAGGTGGGTCATGTTTGAAGGTCAGTAACATGTGTCCTTTTTCCTCCCTTCTTCCCTTTGTTGAAAGGTGAAACGGTAAGGTAGGTATGCTGCAGATAATAGGTTTGCCATTTGCCGCGTATAACATTTAGTGGGACATGCATCGTAATGGTCAAAGCTAATGGTTGATTATAAAATAGTGCGTGAGTGAAAGACTGTACACATTGACTTCATGTGTGCCATCTTGTCACCAAGACAACATTGTGCCCCCCCTCCCCCCGACAACTTTTAATTCACATAAGATACACATACACATATATGTACGTGTGCAGAGAGAGAGAGAGAGAGAGAGAGAGAGAGAGAGAAGGGACAAGAACTGGACAGTGGACTAATGGACTATGTACAATGTGGTTTCTTAGGATCTCCACAGTATATTTGCCTGTTATGGGCTAATACTGTTGACATTTAATATAATGGTATTTTTTATAAGATATAGAGAATATTATAACAATACAGGGACTGAAGGCCCTGATGATAAATGATGATAACAAAAAGACTGGTGCTTGAACAAAATGTGAGCACAAGTTGTGCCATCACGGGGGCAATTAAATGTAAAATACAGAAGGATAAGAAATACTCAAAGCCTCAACTTTTGCTAAGTGTTTACATTATAGTACACCAGAGCGCAATTCATCATATAAAATGCCTCTTTGGTTATGCTGATTAGTGTGATTTGTTAAAATATAAACAAGGAAAATTCTTAGTACACAGAAATATATAATGCACTGTAAGCCTTTTTAATCTGTTATTTCTTTTTTTTCCCAGTGAAGCTCTGTTCAATGCCCTTCCACTGAGAGCACTGGCCTTCAGTTCCAATAAAATAAATAAACTTCACTCGATATTGTGTAAAATTACATGGGAAGGTCCAGAAGCTGACAACAGGTGGCTCTTTGCATCCCCCGCTATGCATAGAAAGCTCTTTTAGTGCAAACGCTTGAGATTTGGTTAAAAAGCCCAATCCATCCTTGTTTTAGAATAATGGGCTGAGAACGATAATGGATGCTGACACTGGCAAAGTTATATTAAGGATGTCTTTCAACAGGCACAACCACACACCAACACATACACACAAAGGCCCATTAGCTTGCACATACACACAGAAACCACTATTTAAATGACAGTGTGCTCTGAGAGTAATTAATGATGACAGACTCTGTCACTTCTACCTCCTCCCTGCCATATATCTTCACAAAGTTCTTGCCAGTTTGTGAGATAGTGAACGTCTGGTTCTATCCATCACTGTTCCTCCCTTCATCCATCTTGGAGCTGTCTCTCTATCCCCGTCTCTCTCTCTGTCTATGGCCCTGTCTCTCTCTCTCTCTCTCTCTGTGTGTGTGTGTGTGTGTGTGTGTGTCTATCTCTCTCTCCGTCTCTCTCTCCATCTGTCTCTCTCGCTCTCTCTCTCTCATTCACTCTATATAGAGAATTGCTTCCCGGGAGAGAGGACCCTTTTCACAGAAACCGTAATCAGAGATGTCCCTGTTTCCCAGGATCCACTCCATCCAAGGGGAATTAGCAGCTCCGGCTCCCATCAGTCTTAGAGTGGAGCCCTGAGGACCCCTGATGGCTGTCGAAGCCACAGCGGTGTCTGAAATATAATCAGCGCTGTACACCCTCGAAACGCAGGCTGCCCGATGCATAAGAAGCTGGAACCGCAACATCATTCACTCTTAACAACCGCGGAACACAAAAGGGACGACGCAGTAGCGACGTATTATCAGCGCAATGCCATGATTGAACATTACTCTGGAGCACGGTATAACTGTGGACATAAATACATAAACTGCAATGTGACTACATGTTAACAATTATGCAGTAAAAATAAACAATATTTTTTAACCCCTGTCATGGTGACAGGTGGACTCGCTAATGACATGGATGACTCGATAACGCTAATGACATTGATGACAGCTACTGCGTGGAAGTTTAACAGGACCGGCTATCGAAGATAAACTGAGCTAAATGTCATGCATACCAACAGTGACGTTTTACTGCTTTAGTATGGTCTTGGGTGCAGTTGCTCTTCCTTTACGTTCTATCTCTATAGCAACGTATTGCAAAACAAGTTCCTTCTTCGTGACATGTTTCCCCTCAGTCTGGTTTGAGCTTTTGCATTTTCCATGCTGATTATTTAGAAGTTCTGGGTGACATTGAGGGACAAGCGGTCTAACTGCATTTAAATCCATGATAGTGATTTTTTGAAAGCCATTCTGAGCAAGCCTTGGCAAAATGATAGGTTTACGGTCTGGAGTTAGACGGCTACCACACAAGAGGCTTACCAATACCATGCCAATCACACAGCAAGTGCAGAGTGGAGTGGGGCTTAAAATGGAGTGTTTTGCACCGTGTTGATGGGATGTCTCTTTGAAATCAACAGGGCCTTGTCACAGTGAAAAGCTGTTGGAAATGAAAAGCCCTCTATTATGTCCCCCTGTTTTGGCATGCTGATCATTTTTCAGCGTGTGTGTTCACTGCTGTTGCACCAACAGAAATGGGGAGAGTGGAACTGGAAATTATTACTAAATTACTTCAGCTCCGTATGTGTGTGTGTGCGTGTGTGTGCCTGTGTGTGTGCATGCATGCATATGTGTGTTTGTGTGTGTGTGTGTGTGTGTGTGTGTGTGTGTGTGTGTGTGTGTGTGTGTGTGTGTGTGTGTGTGTGTGTGTGTGTGTGTGTGTGTGTGTGTGTGTGTGTGTGTGTGTGTGTGTGTGTGTGTATAAAACATTAGTTTAAGTCTCTGCATCTGAGAGAAGGTTTATATGGGAGTATGTGTGGCAAGCTTGTTATGCATCTATATGTACCGCCTTTCCAGTCATTTCCATGTCTCTAACATGACCAGATGCATTTGCAGTTCATACTGCTAAATCTGCCAAAGGATTAATACATTCTATTCTGTTCTATTCTATTCTATTCTGTTCTATCACTGACACTGTACAAACCCCTATCCAGCACCACCAGGATAGGCTCCTAGGAATAGCTATGAGGTGTCAACCTTTCCTTTAAGGTGCTAACATTTGCCTTAAGTGCATTTTAAGCATGACTGGGTAAAGGCCTCCATTATGTTGTAAAACATCACTGCATGCAGGAAGTGTCAGCTAGAACAGGTTGAACTTCATAGAACACCAAGGACAGGCTGTTCAGTATACGTTTAAACGGTTGTCTGTAAAGGAACTGAATGTTGTTTGTCTTAAAGATGGGCGGGGGGTTGGGGGATATGTTAAAAAAAAAACAGTCATGATGAATACATACTATCTGCCCCAAAAAAGAGAAGCATAAGAAGGAAGTCTGCTGTCTGAAGAGGCCACATGGTACTGAATGTCCAGTAACAGGTCTTCCATCAATGAATCAGCATCTAGCTTACTGGCATGTGTTATTGTTGCAGTTGAGATAATGACAGAAGGGTAGCTTCACATCTGTAAAGGAAAACTGTACATCTTTGACAAAATGTAGATACTCGGCAGACTACCCTCTTGACTGCTAAAGTAAAGTAAAGGTCTTTATCTGAATGACTTCTGAAACTTCAGAAGCTACTTATAGTCAGTGCCCCTGAAGCACTGGCTGGTGATCTGTAAAAGCCATCAGCAACACCTCTCTAACAGCTATCATTTCAGCAGCAGGACCTCTTACAACCTGCCAGAAACCATACACAGGCACTGGCTTTTACCATAACACGATGTGTGTGGCCATGAACTAGTCTTGGGAAGATGGTTGTTGGTGCAACGTACCGCTAAATATTAAGTAAGAAGCACCAGCACCCAGTAAGTGCAAGGTATGGTTAACTAGCTGCCACACACTGAGACCCCTAGTGGTAGTCTAAACAGTGACAGTTTTAGATACCAGTGCTTAAAAGAATGACCAGTGCCCTTTAAACGGAACTGGCTGTAAAGACATTGAACTGGCATCTGACAACAAAATAAAACAGACAAAACATGTAAAGGTGGAGTAGGAAATGATTTCAGAAGGATTTTTTAAAAATACCTCTTAAAATTGTATTGTTGTTCGTGAACACTGAAATGATGAAAAACGAACTCATCTGACCCCCCCCATCTACAGACCTTTATGCTGCCTGATTCCGATTTGTTCATACTCTGACTCTGCTTGGATAGAAAGAAGAGGTGTGTTTTTGTCCTTGTATAGCTTTCAAGCACAACAGAGTTCCTGTATGGTTCCTCTTTGCACATCCCTCATTCCTGATGCCAGATGCAGCACAAAAGAACAAAAAAAATGAGAGCCTGCACACTGCTATGGCTCCCAGTGCTTTACTTAAAAGAAACACAGTTTTGAGTCAAAACAGTGTGTCTCCTAAAAACGATTGGTAGCTATATCAGTGAGCAGACATCCATATTTTTCTTATTGTACAGTTTAAAAAATGTATTCTTGCTATCTTAGACAACCCGGCCTTTAAGCTAGAGAGCAAAAAAAAATTGAGTGTTAAAAGTTCAGGGTTAAACATTTGAAAGTTGATTTGGAAGTTTAATTTTAATATTTTTTGGATTAAAATAGTGTCCAGAGAATGGGCTGTTTCACATTTTGAAAGTGTTAATTTTACTCTGGGGACTATAGAGCTATGTAGTGTTTAAAAAGTGTTAAAACAACTCAACTCTGTGGGAGTCAATTCAACACTGGTCTTTTTGCTGTGTGAACAATGTGTCTGATGCCATTGATTGATTAATTGATTGATTGATTGATTGATTGATTGATTGTGATTGATCTGATTAAAGTATTGTGGTTACAATACGTGTTCTCACCTATGGTGTAGCCCCTCTTCAGTTCTCCCCGGCGAGGACTTCTGCCTTTCTGGACATTGGTGGTGTTGTTCTCCTGCTCCTCAGATATGGTTGCCCGGGCGATGTTTCTGATGATGGGCGACCCCAGCGGGTCTTTGATGAGGGACGCTGCGAAGCCCTCTTCGGGAATGTCCACTGACTGGGACTTCTTCTTCAACCTGGCCAATGAGATCACAGAAAAAAACACAGAACAAATCAAATCATCAACAACAAAAAAACAGCACAAAAAACAAACCAACTAACTGTCACTCTTAATTCAGTCAGAACACACAAAACACAAGAATAGCCTGTCAGTTCACTGGCACAGATTGTCAGACTGACTGGCTGCCTGTGTACAAGCTTTGAAGCACCAAGCTTTTAAGTCCACAGTATGCACAGACTGCTAAGGAAAGAGAGAGCATACGCAGAGAGTAACACCAAAAATAAATCTCCAATTTTAACATCAAACAAACATGCGGTGCTCAATATAGCCCCATAGCTTCAGTTAACGTATTGCTATCTTCCACTCAAACTGTTTCAAAGACTAAGTTTGAGAGTGAGCTCCACCCACAGTCTGTCTCCTCCTGAGGGATTGAGCTCTGTGAGAGTGGGAACAGAAGACTTCTCACTACTGAGGACAACGAGAGCCAAGGCAGCCAGGCAGGTAGGCAGGCTAGTGCTAACACAACCTGGCATGGATGTGGAGGGATCCAACACAGCCTGGCCTGAATTCAAACTCTTTTCAGGCACAGGGAGCAGAGAGAGAGGAGGGTCTCTATCTATCTCATCCATCTCTCTCTCTTTCTTTCTCTCTTTTTGTCTTTCCTTTCTTTCTCTCTTTCTCTCTCACCCCACCCACTCTCGCCCCACTCATAAACGAAGCCCAGACACAGTGGGGGTGGCGGTGAATTACGAGCACTAATTTGACTAAGCAGATTCCCAGTGTCTTAAAGCATTATCCCCTCTGACTGCTCCTCCGAGGAAACCTGCCTACGCGTCTGTTGCCGAGAATGAGGTGAATGCACAACATGGATGGCCTGAGAAGCTGCCTTAGCCTTGTCTGCCTTGTCTGCTGTGATTCTATTCAAAATGCGACTGTGACTGTAGACTATACGTGATGTCCTTTTGTCTGTGTCTTCATTCCCAATTTATCCGAAGCAACAGATTCATTGGTTGGTTGACATTTCAGAATGTCATGAACAGAATTGTTCCAGTGGAACCATCAAAGTCAAAGCCAAAGTCAAAGTCAGCGTTACTGTCAAAAACCATATGTACAGGTTGTGCACACAGAATTTAAAATTGCAGCGCTCCCTTGGCCCACATGTGTGATTATGAAAGGCATTCAGGAAATTTAGTTTATTTCAGGCATGAAAGGTTAACCTTCACCTACACCTTGCTGCCCGTGACCTTGGGTTGTCCTCTGTTGCCTGTAACTTTTATTGTGCGGTCATTGAACCTCATAAGGCATCATAAATCAACACTGAGCTGATTAAGCTAATGGACTGGGTGTTTTGTTGTTACAGCTTGGTAAAATTCACCTTGACCCCCGACATTTACAGACTGTCCCTTTCAGCAAACAATCAACTGGAGAAGGGGGGTGTGGGCATGCTGGTTGCCTCAATTAAGTAATTAAGGAAAGACAAAACAGAAATATCAAGGCTTTGCGAGCATAACCAGCGTCCTTTTTCATTTAGCCATATTTGTGCGGATAATGACTTGGAATTAATGCACAGCCTTGCAACATGTGCAGAGCAAATGGCGCAGGTTGCTCAAAGGTCATTTTAATTAAGGGTACATGTGTCTAAACACGCCTTTCCGGAGAAGCCCATTCAATAGAGGTCACAACCCGCTAATGTAGTTTGAGGGGCAGTGGTGATTGGGGTCAAGGAGACCAATTTGCACAGTGGAGGATTAAAGAGTTTACAATCTCGCAAGGCCACCTGAGTTGGGGCTTAGTATGAAACCTGATTCCATCAGAGGAAGCAGAATAGAAGAGGTAAAGCTGGAAAAAGGTCGGACACTGAAATCCATTAACACATCAGTCATGTACGCACACCCAAACAAAAAGAAAAGGTGGGGGGGGGGGTGGATCACGGCAGGGGGAGATGGCAGTTGTTGCTCGGTAACAAGACATGAACACACCCACAAACAAATAAACAAACAAACAAACAAAGACACACACTCTCACCAAACACACAATTACTTATCTCTCTCTCTTCTTATTGCTTAAGCTGAAGCCACTGAGTGTCGGGCCAACGATTGAATATTTATGCCGTGAATTCAGCTCTGCTTGAATGTGGGTGTTTTTAATTAAGCCTCCTCCAGCTCAGAGTCTGAAACAATTCAATTAGAGGCGGGCCATGGATACAGCGGGAGCTGGGATTGTGTGTGTGTGTGTGTGTGTGTGTGTGTGTGTGTGTATGTGTGTGTGTGCGTCTGTTGAGCGTGGGGCTGTTAAAGAGCTCGCTAGAATGGTTGCCGTGTCGGCCAGCTGGGACCACAGCAGGAGACACTCACTGAAGCGGGCAGCCCATTGCATCGACTTACTGTGTGTGTGTGTGTGTGTGTGTGTGTGTGTGTGTGTGTGTGTGTGTGTGTGTGTGTGTAATCCCAATAATACACATATGCACAGACACAAAACAAGCATGTGTGCACGCACCCAAACCTGTGTGTATGCACACATACCCACAGACGCGCGCACACACACTGACAGAAACGCGCACACACACACACACACACACACACTTCCTGGGGACAGGAGGTGCCAGCATACAGGCTTTCTCAGTGGTAGTTTGGCCATAGTTAAATGTGGCATTCAACCAGTCCCCCCTCCCTTACTCGCACGCACACACATACACTTACAGACGCACAAGAGGAAGCGGGAGGGAGAAGGACCAAGAGAGATACAGACAGACACACAGACAGGCACAGACAGACAGTGCGTGTTACAGAGAGACTGTGTGTGTGTGTGTATGTGTGTGTGTGTAAGTGAGGGAGAGAGACAGAGACAGAGAGAGACAGAGAGAGAGAGAGATAGAGAGAGAGAGAGAGAAAGACAAGATAGGAATTATTGTAGGACATATAAAATTGTAAGCAATTTTAGTTTCTGCATCGATTTCGAGATGGAGCATATTTTCAGATTTTAGAAAAAGTGAAATGAAATGACTTGAGCGAGTGAGACAGTCCTCCATCTTCTTGTACGAGGCATGAATGTTTATGAGGGGATATTTCAATATCCCCAAAGAGCCTGCCGTTCCCATGAATGTGAAATATATGGACCAGGGGGGCCTCGAGAATAAACTATGTATGGAGCATCCCGGACCACAATGCTTTCATTATTGACCACAGAGTTTACAAAAAAAGGAACTGCTTCCGTTAGCAGGCTGCCTATGGCAGCAGGTACACATTGCGCACACACACACTCACACACAGACACACATACACACACACGCACGTGCACACACACACACACACACACACACACACACACACACACACACACACACACACACACACACACACACGTCCATCTCCTCACAGGTACATACCGCACCCCTGAGAAAATTATTTATTCCGACATACCAGAGTCTCCGCATATCTGCCTAGGGTGTCACTTGATTTTTACACAAATCCTTTGTGGGATCCATAATTCAAAAGCCTCAGGAAGGGAGGGAGGGAGGGAAGGAGGGAGGGGTAGGATGGGTGGTGTCAGAGAGTTCAAAATAACTGTATAACACAAGCATTTGCTGTAGGTAGGAGCATAAACTAGAGGCGCTTACAAACACTCGTCACCAGCTGCATTATTGAAAGGTTTGTGATGGAAGATGACCCTCGGAAACACACATGCAAACACACACGCAAACACGCGCGCCCACACACACACACACACAAACAAATGCATGCAAGCGTGCACATGCGTGCGCACACACACGCAGACACATGCACACACACACATACACACACACACACACACGTCCATCTCCTCAAGTGGGATGGAGGGCTTTTGGAATATACTGCTGGTCCACCCTGTTGGCTGCTGAAGAACACCAATGACAAGGTCACATGACCAGGGCATCCGAGAGACATCCCTGAGAGGGATGGTCTGGGTGTTTACATGCACTTCATGGGACACACACACACACACACAGGGACACACACACACAGACACATACACATGCACACACAAGGACACACACACACAGCGGGGCAAGAGCGTACATCCGCATGAGGGAGTCGTGACTGCCTGAGATTTATCCGTCACTATGAATAGACTGGTGCCATCTCTCTCTCTCTTTCTCTCTCTCTCTCTTTCTTTCTCTCTCTTTCTCTCTCTCTCTCTCTCTTTCTTTCTCTCTTTCTTTCTGTCCTTGAGGGAGAAAAACACCACACAAATTCAAATACACACACACATACACACACACACACACACACACACACACACACACACACACACAGTCTCTCTCTCACTGTCACTGTGCACACACATACACATATACACATATACACACATACACACGCAAACACACAGAAACACACACACACACACATACATGCTGCCTGTTTCTCTGCGGTATTAAAAATGCTCCCTGTCGAGGTGAGTCCCCCTGCCGTTTACCATACAAGCACAAAGACATGATTTTGCAGGCTGAGAGTGCTGAAAAACCACAAAACACCTCACACACAAACAAAACACACATGCACACATACACACACACAGAGCAGCATGTTACTGAAGGTCAGGAATGACTCCAAGGACAGATTTCGCTCCTGTTCTTTGTTTTCCTGTCTGGCTGTCTCTTTTACCATTTATCTCTCAATTACTGTCTTTCTGCCCCCATCTCTCGCACATGTAAACAAACACACACACACACACACACACACACACACACAAACACACACACACACAAATACAAACACAAACACAAAAAAACACACACACACACAGCACAAACAGCACCGCAACTGCTTCTCCACGATCGTGATTCGTGATCAGACAATGAAGGTGAAGATGTGACAGAAAACTCAAAATGAGAAAGGGGTGCCCCCACCCCCGCCCCACCCCCCAACACAAACACCTCCACTATTTCATGCCATCTCATCTCTGCAGCTCTGATGAGTGGCTGGGTTCCTGTCTACTGAGGCCTTGATCACACACTCCCTGCCCCATCCACACCCCACCCTTCCCGCAAGACCGTCTGACAACCACGCGTGCTGATACTGTAATTTCAAAGCGAGTTTAAAACAAAAAACAACACAAACACATACACAAACACTCACACATACACTCTCATACACATACAACACTGGCAGCCAAAAACTAAACTCAAAAGCGACCCTTTAGATAGGTTGCTCACTCAGCCAGTAATATAACTTGATTGTATTCCTCAGCTGTCAGTCATTTTGGATAACAGCGTAATGTAAAGTAATGTAACGTAATGTAAAGTAATGTAAAGTAATGTAACATAATGTAAAGTAAAGTCATCCCATGATCGCCTGCCCCTTTCTCCAAGGTCCAATGACACCAGCTGAGCGCGGCTGGTTCTGATTATCCAGCGGGGATGCCTGTTGCACCTGCTAGCACAGATGTTAGCCTAATAACCTCCCATCAGATCCCTCCTGACCCGCCTCTCTCCCAGACCTAATTAGTAATGGCGGTGTTGTGGGGCAGTGGCGGGACCAGCGGTTCATCCAGGTCAAAAGTCTAAAACAAAGACAAACAAACAGGCCTCATCTCCCGGGTGTGTTAATAATGCAGGAAGCATTAGCCGAGTAGGTCTGGCGCACATACTGCTTGGGACGTGCTGGTGGAGGTCATCTGTCAGATACACAGTGTCCATTTTAGCAAAACACCATCAGTGTTATCTTGGGTGTGCATACTTTGCTTATTTTTTTTATATAGCAAGACACATGGTACACATATTGAAGAAATAAAGATACAAACAGATTGAAACTTGATGAAGAGGTGAAAGAAGTCACTCTACAACGCTTTAGGTGTTCCACTGTAAAATATTCAGGAGTGTCGACAACTCGGGGGAGATACAGTACTTCCTGTGCCACCTGGGACTAAAATGTATACACACACACATTGCCTGACACACACACACACTGCCCGACACACACACACACCCACCCACTCTTCCATCAATCTATCCAAAACATTCATATCTCCTAAGACAACACCAGCCCACATATGATTATGCCTATTAGAGATTTCATTGGCCCAGTAATGAAGAGCTGGGACTATAAATGTGTGTGGGCTTTTGTCTGTGTGCCGGGAAGCGCTGAGTTTTCTTGCACAGACGAGCGCCTGTAATTGCCTCGACATTACGGCACTGCAGAGAGATAAACACAAACGCTTACAATAATAGCTTCTCAACAGCCCAGAAATTGTATTCATTAGTGATCACAGCTCAGACTTTTCCAAGGACGTGACCTGCTCTTTTTAAGCATCTCTCTCTCTCTCTCTTTTTCTTGCAAGCTGCCGGCATGAAACTAAACTGTCTCAAACATCCAAAAACATTAAACCACCCATTCCACTAATTATTCCTTCTCCTTTTCTCATTAGTGCTGCAATGCCACTTTTATTTAAAAATCTTCCTCCAAAAGCACCCAGCACGTAGGCCAGGCTGTTGATCTTTCATCCAGGCTTTAAGTAACGACAACAAATGCAATGGATCTCTTTATAGGCACTGATGCAACAGGACAGCCAAGGGTAAACCCCTAAGTGATTGTGAAGGCAGATTCAAGCCTACCGCTCCTTTCAGAAATCACTTTTGTATTCCAAGCACTTTTCCCACAAAATCCTTGAGAATGAACAAGATTAATTCCAATTTGAAAAGTTAATCAATTTTAACTTTTTGATGTAATTTTTTGTCGATTTGTAAAGAAATACTGAACAAGCTCTTTAAGGTTAATTGCTTTTGGTGCATGGTTATCTTTGAAGAAGTTTAAGTCGTTTTAGCCAAACGCAGCATTATGTAGGGTTTTTCGGAAAGTTGATATATGATCAAAGGCATGTCTTTAATGTGGACATGCATCTCCACTGGCTTCTCTGATCCTGCTCATTGAACAACCTGGCCAGCTTTACAAAGACATCCCTCCCCTTTCTGACAGTTCTCCGTGAGCTTCTGCCTCACTCTACCTAATCAGACAACTTTGAAAGGCTCAAAGTTTTATGGAGTCAATCCTCCAGGATGTCTGTAACACACTCCGGAATTTAGACGTGATGGGTCAATGGGAGAACGAGGGAGAGAGGGAAAAAAAACGTGCAAATGTTTGACTAGCAGTTCCAGGAGATGGTCTTGCACCGTGTGAAAAAAACTTTTAAAACTTTTTCAGAGTATACTTTTGCTCGAAACACGACTTGCTGTATTATTTGCACAAAAACACTTTCAGACCTTTAGGGGGGGGGGGGGGGGGGGGGGGAAAGACTATCCAGAACTCTGAAAGATCCACAAATCTTGTCTGACGCATTCAGCCTGAGGGGATTGTTTGCCTATGCTACTGGTCAACGTTAGCCAGTCCGGGCTGAAATTAATCAGCCTGGCCAGTTTTGGTTGTGTCCACTTATTGCATCTGACACCACTTCTACCGCTTGCTCAGCAGCACATCCATGTTTTTAAGCCCCAGTGTGCGTTCACTTGCCATATCTGCCAGCCATCTTTGCTGTCAAACTACAGCCCATTCCATTAAAAGAAAGACCATCACATCAGCCAATTTTTGTTCAGGATTCCTTCCATGTAAAATTTTCTATGTACATTACAGAATATCTTATTTATTAACTTATTTATTTATTCATTTATTTCCCTTAACAGTCTAATACACGCGTCACATGTGTTTTCTCCTCTCCTGTAAACTCCTCTTTGAGGATAAAGGGTGCAGTGAATGTGGCATTGCTCCATGTAGTCCTAGCTGTAAAACATTAACCTCTGTCCTGATGGGGTGGCAAGTCAGACAGGAGCAGGTACTAAGCTCAGTCACTACTGAGGTCAGGATCTTAGCCTTCAAATTAGCTTACGTACAAACACTCTAGGGTTAAGCACTCACTGGCAAGAGTTTTTGAACAACCATATGTGCATTAACGCACACCCAGAGTATGTTGTATGTAGTCTATCTTTTTCCTTTGATACACAATGACAGACTACTTCATCCAACCCCATTCCACATCAGTCAGCATTAAAGGGACTTGAAGACATTTGAAGACATTTTTATACACTTTAATTGCACTTCACGAAACACATGTAAGCCGACATTATCCCCAATAAATTCCAAAATATCTCCATTCTCTATCCAATAAATTAAATGCAAAGTGAACAAAATGCATAGTCAAGACAGCGAAAATTATTTGTGGTATGAAAATTTGCTAACAAAGTAAATTCCACCTGCAGCAACTGCAAACACTGCAGCATTACAGCTTGATTGCCTTCTGATTACATTAAGTGTTGCATGACTTGGAGCAATGTTTTGGGTCACTGGATTGCAATAGGAAGAATTTACTTTAGGCAATGGTTGTTTACCTGGGAACAACTGGAGTTACAATTACTGAATTATGCAATGCAGCATTCTTTGTTAAAGATTTTATTTCACTGTATAAACTACATTCCTTAAATACTATCTCTCATCACTCTTAAATATGGCTTGGCTTTTATTTTTTTCTTAATGAACATGCCAGATTAGGACCTGCAAGGCGTCTGTTTCTCAGACTAAAGGTTCAGGTGTTTTTATCCACCTACAGATCTGTGCACTAAGGTGGACAGCTTGTCTTTCTACCCTGATTAGGGCTATTCTCACTGTTCTGGTGGTGTACATCTGTGCAAGATATCTTGAGTGTTCTGCATAAAAATAATACTCTTAATTTCTAAGAATGATACTATTTGAGGATATGCTATTTAAAGGGGTCCTTTCATCGTTATTTTATTCATATTTCTGTGTCGCCACTATGGTTGAATTTCACGTCTTGGAATGCTGCGTGCATATACTGCTTGTTGGGACCCACCACATTGTAAATAGAGCTACTCAAAGTGCTTTTTAGCGGAAAGACCCCTTTAAATTTTCTGCAAAACATGGTATTTTTAAATCTAACAATTTGTGATTTCATTTATTTAGGCCTACTGTTATGAACATAGCAATTTTAAATGACCTTCAAAACAATACAGAGTTTCATTAGGCCTCATGAAAGACACAGTACCAAATCAAACACAGCTACGCCACTGGAAGGGTAACAATAAGGAATAGTGGGAAAATGAAAGACGTGTACTCTGTGTATTACAGTTATACATTATTCTACATGGAGTGTCTACATTGCAAGATCAAAGAAGAACCTTGTGAGAGAGCCCCAATGCACCACCAGAGCTAAAAATAGGCCTGTCTACATGCCTTGACACACATGCTTTGGGAATTTCGAAGAAAAGATGAACATGTTCAATTATTCAAAGTTTCTTTGTTTTCAGACAGCTTCTCCACATCAAAGTTGAAAATAGTGTTGACTTGTGTGAAGTGTGATTTTGTCTATATTCTGTGCTGTTAGTGAAGGCTATTCATACAGTGAGAAGTTTCACTGACAAATCCATATCAACATTTTTCATCTAAAAAGTCAGAAATTCAGCAAAACATGATTTTGAAGGTTGCAAACTGTGAACTAAAATTTGTGAGCATTCAGACTAGTATTAATTTAATATGTATGCAACATTTAGTACACATGCAGTATTTAGAGGAAAAACTTTGCACTGTTCAAGGACATCAACCAAAGGGATGCTCAAATCATAGACATAAACCCTTATAATCTCTTGGAATGTTCCATTATGTATATCATTGGATTTATTATTATTATTAGATTATGTATATTTTTACAATATGTAATATCTATATGTTGCTTAATACATTGACTGTTCTGCGCATGAAACATACTTAGTCAATCAATGCTCATATTATCACATTACATCCACAAATACACATTCAAGTTTCACTGTGATATTCAGTTACTGTATACATCAACCAAAATAGATACAAAAAACACATACCATAACACCCCCAAAACTGTATCCATTGACCCAGACAACATTACAATGAACAAACCCCTTGAATATCCATTCGTTCTCCAAAGACTACGAACAACAGACTGGCGAACGCACCAGACATATCCCAACTTAAGAGAAGAGGATGAGAGCATAAGCATTAGCCAATTAGCGACTAAGTACCACCCTGAACCAGAGCCAATTATATGCAGCCAGTGGCCAGAGCACGAGGAAAACAATAACAACAACAGCAACAATAACAATAAGGCAAGAGGGAAACCCACCAGCCCAAGATTCCTGGGGGAGCACTGCTTGTGTGTTTGTGTGGATGTGAGTGTCTCCCGTCAGCACTCACAGAGAGTCCAAATTCACTGAACGACAGGTGTGCAAACCTACTCAACCATACTACGAGGACTGGGGCTCATTTCTGAGATAAAGGGAGGACACACGGAAGAACCTGGAGCATAACTTCATGAATTGTAAATAAACAACTTGTATAATGGATGTCAACTGAAACCCTTCTGCTGAAGTGCGAACACAGGAGGAGAGAGACGAATCTGAGACTCTTAAGAGCTTATAGGATAAAGGACGAACATTTCTTCAGAGAAGGCACATCCTGTTTTCCATTACAAGGCATTAATTAAAAAAAACACATTGCAGTCAAGGTTCAGGTTTATGTATGCTGAATACGTCTTGTAAGTTCACTGAAGGGTTGCCAAGGTTTTTAGAACGCCATGTCAGGTCATCACAGCAGCTTGTCAACATTCTGTAAGATTACACCTAACATTCAGTGTTATCAAAAGTTCATTTCTTATGCTAGAAATGTCCTTCTAATCTAGACACTAGTCTTCTGGTGAAAAATAAATAAATAAAAAGAAGCCCAGGGGGGAAAAGTAATTTTAAAATTTATAAATAAATATCTTGCAATCTCATCTCTGTATTACAGTCCTACATGAATCCCTACATTAGTTTTGTTAATACATGCACCTGGAATGAACCCGATGAGCAGTGAAGGCCCTTGGTTACAAACAATGGCAGTTATCCCCAGTTATCTGCAGGCCAGGAGACATTACACAACAGGCCCATTCTCCTCCGAGGACGGCCAACACCTCCTCCCCTCCCATCCACCCCCACTGGACTCCTCCTCGCTAAGCTTCAGCGATCCCAATCCCCCGTCAGACTTGCTGTGGTGGCGCAGTAGCCCAAAGCCAGTTAACTCCTTCCCGGGACTTTGACAAGAGGAGAGCGAGGGAGAGTCAGAGGCAAATGCTGTAGGCTCTGGGGACAGACAGCAGCCCAAAACCAAAACAAACCCAGGAGCGACACTTACTGCACAACCTGCACCTTTTCACACACCTTTGGAAACATTTCTGCTGAGAAACTAAACTGGCCGCTCACATGGCAACTGCAGATGTTTGTTTGGCAAAGGACTGCAAGTTTCTTCCCTTAACTTTCACACAAGTGAGAGAGCTCAAGGTCACTTCAGGACAGCGGAAAATCACCAGTGCTGAAACTGTCTCGTAATACTAATAAATGGCCACAACCTCAAAGTGTCAGCAAAGTCATACGATGTAAGTTGTAGGTAACTGGACTTTTATTTCGAGCTTTTCAAAAAGAATACTTCCAAACAATGGTCTAGTTTCCTTCAATTTAGCACTTATGACTACTCTGACCTAGATAACTGAGAACCTTCACAGACATAAAGCGTCATCAGGTGGGGGTATGGATGGTCATCATTAGGCCATAGACTCCTCTAATCCAGGTGGTGGCCTTTCTATAGTTAAGTGGGTGAATCTCAGGTCGGCTACCTTCAGAGAGAGGTGAGGAGAGAGAGCGCAGCAGCCAGGTTCCCGTCAGGTAAAGAGAGAGGAATAGAGAGGCCTACAGTAGCATAGCACATGTCCGGGCAATGACTAACGATGGCACTTTAACAGGGAGGAGAGGAACAGTTGCCAGAGAAATTGCACTCGGTCTGGCCGAGCCAAGAAGTGGATTAGAATCTCTGGCCTTGTTTCTACTTGAAGCAAACGGCAAAGCCTTTTAGGCACTCCCATATTTCAAATTAATAAGAGAGTTATAAAATCGCTGCCTGTCGACAGGCTGAGTGAAAGAGAGGCACGCATTACATTCCATGCAGCAGACTTATGTAGTCCTGAGGGGTGGACGGGTGTTGCAAAGCTAGAAAATCATCAGTCAGGGAGAAAAAAAGAAAAACCATCTCTGTTGAAAAAGGACACAGAGACTTTCCCTTGAGCCTGTCATTTTGTCATTGCTAGTTTAATTCTGACCCTTGCCGCTGCCCCCCAGTTACATTACAGACAATGCCTGGTATCTACATGCTTTTAGGGCCTTCTTGGAGGACTATTATGCAACAGCACTTACAGCTGTTAATCCCTCGGTAGTGTAAAATAAATAAATAAATAAATGACTAAATGTGGTCATGGCTCAGTTGGCAGAGCTTGGCAATGACAATGCCAAGGTCGCATGGGTCTCCATTATAAGCTGCAGGCTCCTTCAGTACACCGGCATTGACACACACACACACACACACACACACACAAGGACACACAGCATTCACTCTTGTGCTCTTTGTGAAAAAACATTTTCAATTTGCGGTATCATAAAAGCATTAAATTATGAATGCATTCAATTTCACATAGCGTCCCACTGAAAGCAGATACACAGGTGCTACAGCACACACCTAAATGGGCGTTGCATTCAACACTTTTGGGGTATAGACAGCAGTGTGACAAAGGTGGCAAGGACTACTGCAGAAAGAAGTGCACTTGCATGTGTCAAAGCAAAAACGCGGAAGATATAAAGCTACCCAGACTGTAAACAGTTATGTACAATGCCACGTCACTGTCAGTAAAACAGACAAGGTTCAGGACAATGTTACAATGGAATCTATGGGGTGAAAACAAAGAAGGCTATTTAAAGTACATGATCATCTAGTTTGGAGCTAGAGACAATGGCTGCTTCGACATGAAAGTATTCCCTCTTAAATGATGCTCGTTTGTGCCTGCTAGCATTAATCAAAATCAAAATACTTTATTAAACCCTGGGGAGAGGGGAAATTGCATGAATACTCAGTGAGTCCCTCCAAATCCACAACAAAACGAAATGGAAAAAGTCTAGAACATTCTGTGTGCTCTTTAAAAAAAGACTACATTTTCTTTGCCAATTCTATGTGCCAGTGTCATAGACGTAACAGCATGGGAGATAGCTAAGTCACTGTGGAACTGTCACTGTGAGTCTGCTCTCGGTAGCTTGCTGACAGTCAGACACTGGTGGTGTTGTTCCCTGGACAGTGTGAAGCTTCCGAGAAGGGAACGTGTGTGTGTGTTTGTGTGTGTGTGTGTGTGTGTGTGTGTGTGTGTGTGTGTGTGTGTAAATTGAACAGCTTTTCTCATGTCAGCCTCAGTGATTTCACAGCCCATCTGTAGGCTCTCCACCTTATGCTGAACAAGCAGCACAAACACACACACCATCCATCAAGGCCTGATTAAAACTGTTTTTTTTGCTAAATGGGAGAAAGAAAGAGGAAGGGGGGATAAAAAAGAAGGAGACAGGATAGAGAGAGAGACCGAAAGAGAAATATATGCCGCGGGAAGAAGGAAAGAAAGGAAAGGAAAGGGAGAGAAGGAGTGGTGGTCTGGGATGGGGTGGGGTGGCAGAGCCCTGAGAGTCTCTTGGCAATAACACATCAATGAAAGAAAAATGGCAACAATAACATTTACGCAACAATTCTGCCACTTTTTACTGCTGGGCATGCAGTTCTGATTGTCCACTTCACGGAGGCCAATGGCAAAACATGACAGCTTTCAAAAATAAATGTTGTGGTTACAAGCAGAGTGGGGAACGTATATGTGGCTGTTGGCACAAGCCTGGTTGTTTATGAGGATAAAACATGCACCTTTAGTTTGTGAAGGGTCATCATTCTCACTACATGTTACCCTCCAGGCTAACATAGCAAAAGAGACTTGGTATCACCAGTCAAACAAAAACAAAACTGGTAGGTCACCTTTAAAAGCATGCGAGTATTGAAACACATACACATAAAAATAGATAAAAATAGATAAAACAAAAACATAGGCCATTCATGAGGGCAAGTCAGATTAATGTGACCAAGCAGCTTCTGGGAGCCAGAAGAAAGGACCACGGCATGTTCACCCCATAGACTTGTGCTGGATCATTACATTACATTGCATTAAGCAGATGCTTTATCCAAAGCGACTTACAAAAAGGAGGACATAAGCTGACAGAGGTGTAGAGGAACACAGAGTAAGCAGACTACCTTTATACATGCAGGGAGATGCATGTGCCTAAGTAAGTTTCCCAGAGCAGGGACACTACAGACATACGTACTCCTCGTGTCAGGACAGACTAAGAGAGAGTTGGTTTAGTGATTACTAGTTTTGTTAGGAAGGGAAGCAGTGTTGGCTCATGTGCAGCTGGTTGAGCAAGGCCACAGTCTTTGGAAAGATTTTCACTTTAGATGCATAACATTCAAGTACTCAGTCCACTTGTTTTTTAAGACAAAGAAAGGAAGGAAAAGAAAAGTTGGGAGGAAGTAGGCTTTGAAGGTCACAAAGTTTCTGTGGAACTTTAAGCAGCTGGCTGAGGGTTTTGTGAAAGATTAGATGCTTTTGAATATAAAAATGCTGCATCTTATCACCGATCAGCATGCCCTCCCAACAGAAACACTTACAATACTTTGGCCGGCAAGGACAAGACAAGATGGGCAATTTCATTTATTTATTTATTTATTTATTCCGCACATTACATTTTCAATTAGCGGTTCACAGAAACATGGCAGATGGGGCAGAGGGAGATAAATCGGATAAATCCATAAAAAAGGTGCGATTCCGCTAATCGCTTACGGCTGCCGCCACTGAGATGCCATCACGACGGTGAACTGGGACACTCCCGGGACCTTTAGAGTGTGACAATGTGCCTTGCTAATCGCTTTTTTAGGGGCGCACATGGTGGCAAGATTGCTCCGCTTCGCTGATGAAAGCAGACAATATTAGGGCTCGCTGGTGCGTCTATGCGGGTCACCGAGGTGCAACAGTCTGAGAAGCAATTACGGGCTTCCCTGAAGTCTGCCTTTTTTAAAATGAAAAATGCCAAAAATCAACTGGCAAGATTTCTCAACAAAATTGGCAATACTTGGAATTCTTGCACTTGGGGAACATAAAAGAATATCCAGTGGGTCGTTTTGGAGCAGTTTGAATTAAACATCTGGGCAAATAGCAAAGCAAATAGCAAAGCATGCCTGTAAATCGCAAAACAGAAAAATAATAAAATTTTCAAGCGAAAAGAAAAAAAGAAAAAAGGTGTTTAAGAGTTGTGCTCCAAAGCAGAAAAAGCAGTTTTTTCTTCAAAGTTAAAACAATTTTATGAACTGATGATATTTAACTCTTTTTAGTCCACAGATAACTTGGTGGAAAGATAACACACATACGGATGTGAGAATCTCTGAGGATGGTGACCGCTCTGAGGCCGAAAATATTTTGTTGTTTGCCAGTTATTACTACTTTTAACTACTTCTACTCTTCTCAGACTGGTGTTGATTTTGTGAGTAGCAAAAAAGGAGAAGCCAAAAGCAACCCTAGCAGCTGCTGAAAAAGACACAAGGTCTTACCCATAAATTATTTACTAAAATTTAGGTATGGGTTACAGGTTCAGTCCAACTAAATCAATAGTTCAGATGTTTTTATTATTTAACTAGTTAGTTACACTAGAGAAACCATATTTGCAAACACTAAAAAACAAAGACGCCAAAAGAAAAAGGAACTGTTTTAATCATCTTAAATTAAGACATGTTGAACTGTGAGCGTAGCATGATGGTTGCACGAGGCAGTAGTCCCTGTTGCCAAAAAGGTGTCTTGTGTTTGACATCTAGAATCAGATGTTTGTTCGAGTCCCGACATGCCCTTGAGCGGAGGTCGGTGACATCAGGGGTGCAAATGAGAGGCACGTCCAGGTCACGCTGGAGCAGCCTGCCTTGAGTGTGGCCCAGTGCTGGCCCTGGGATTCACGGCAACAGCTGAAGGGCCAGATGAGGCCAGAAATTGTGACCCGTAGCCCCAACACAGCCCTCTCTTCGGCATCAATTAGCAGCCTGATAGTGGGAACGCAGCCCTAGCAGCCCTGGCAGCCCTGGCAGCCCTGGTTTGCCCCTCTTACACCAGTTTTTTCCCCCACAGTGGCTACTGACCACTGAGCTAGAGCTCTACTGGTTGTTTGAGCCCAGCTGCAACTACTAGCATGTTATATTGTATCAACATCTTCCTTCGCCACCCCCCCCCCCCCCCCCCCCTTCCGAAAACCAAACCAGCCATTTAACCCACCGAACCCCCCCCCCCACACACACACACACACACACACACACACACACACACACACACACACTGACCCTCAGGGGATTTCCATATCCTGCTCAGCGCAGCACAGCACACACGATCCACTTAGAGAGAGACAGGGGGGGGTTGATTCAGTGACTCATTAAATCACATTAAAGTACCTTCCTCTGGAGGAGCTGCGCCACGGCATTCTGCAGTGGACAGGCATTTATCTGGCCTTAAACGAGTGACCTCTCCTGACAAAGTTCACACAAGCACACAAACAATCTAAGGCTGATGAATGAATATTGATTACAGTATTAGACTTGCAATTTTATAGGTCAAACATTAAAGGTTATATATAGCCTGCTGGGAGACAAGCCCATTGTCTTTCACGGTTCTGTGCTGGAGAGAGAGAAAGGGAAAGACGTCACATCACAGTTTCAGCTTATCCAAAGGGGCAAAATCAGGACATATTTTATCAGTAACTTCAGTATCAGTACTGTACTTATGAGCAATGCGCAGACACACAGCAGCAAATACAACAGAATTGCCACTGAAGAGCTGGGTTTCCATTTAATCGTTCGCACGTTTAAAGAAAGAAAAATATTTCAAGGAACTCTGGCTAAAAAAAATGGTGGGTGTATCACGCCTCACACCTCACGCCTCACGCCTCCATCCTCACTGTGTGTGGTGCAAATTAAAAATAGACACTCATAATTAAGGCTGGAGTTGTGAGCAGCAATGGGACCAAAATATTTGGGTTATCAGAGTAAATGTACGAGGAGAACTTAAGAAAAGGTTAACAACTGTTTTCCTCCATTATACAAATTAGATGTGAATCACAGTTTATAAAACTTTAGTCATTTTGCAGTATTTATTTTTGCTGTTTTTTTTTTTTTTTGATGGAAACTCATTTCTGTTTTCAAGTCTTCATGTTTTCCTCCATTTTTGTTCCATTACTCTTTGATATTTCTGGCTTTTACTTGCTGCACCTCAGCTCTGAAACAATCTGAAGTGCTTTATTGGAAAAACCCCACCCCAAAACTTTCTGATCAAAACCCCAATACATAACCCTCAGCATCGGCCCAGTGCCATAGTACCTCCAATTACTCTATGCGCTTTATGCACCACTGTGGAAGAGGCAAAACAGGACAGAGAGAGAACAGGTAGAATGAGGGGCTTCTCTTCATTAAGACTGTTAAAAAAAAATATGTGTGTGTGCACGTGTGTTTTTGTGTGTGCACATGTGTGGTTGTGTGCGTGTGTGTGTGTGTGTGTGCACATGTGTGTGTTCATGTGTTAGTGTGTGTGTTTGAAGGGTGTCAAGTCAGCACATAAAACAAGCAACATCCACACACACACACACACACACACACACACACACACACAGGAGGAATGGGAGTCGCTGTGATTTGAGACGATGCGAGGAGGGCGCCCATTAAAGCTGGCCTCGCGGCTGCGGGGGGGATGTTTCATCTTCTAACTTGTCGGCAAGATTGAATGTGCATATCCAGCCAGTCGCATGGGAACATTTATTACAATGGATGACGGCTGTGTGTATTACAGGGGGAAGGGGTGGGGTGGGATGGGGCATAAACAGTGGGTTATTGGAGTGGGGGGGGGGGGGGGGGGTGTTGTAGACTGGGCTGTTATGCGACGGCAGAAAGACTTTTCCAAGAACCCAGGAGCAAAATGGCACCTTAATGATCAGTGTCCTGACATCCAGACTACTGCCCCATAAAACATACTCCAACACACCCATCCCACACTGCAAGGCCACCCTTCCTCTATGAATCCTCAAGCCCATCGATTGCTCTGGAGGACAACAGCTGCAAGACCAAACACACACACACACACACACACAAACACAAACACAAACACAAACACAAACACACACACACAAACACATACACACACATACACAAACACACACACACACACAAACACAAACACACATACATACACACACACAGACCTCCAGTAAGAGTGCCAGACTCCAGTAACTCCAGTTAACGGTGGCCACATATAATACTATATAATAACACAATAAGGGTCATGTATAATACTAGGTCAATAAAAATATTAACAAGACATTGAATGATGCATCTTCAAGCACAACCATTCTTTACCTCAACAAGACCCAACAAACCTAAGGTCTGTGATTTAGATCTCATGAGGCAATCTAATCAGGACATCTCACAGGATAAAGGAATAATCACACACACACACACACACACACACACACACACGCACAGGGCTATGAAATGAAAACCAAGTCCGTTGTGGCTTTAAAAACCTTTATTTAAACGGCACTAGCAGAATAAAAATCCATTAAATGGATTTCAAATAGGAAAAAAAAAGATCATGACAGACAGAATGAGATGGAAAGAGGGAGAGAGACGAGGCAATCTTGTGTGGGTGGGCCTTCTCTCTGTCTCTGTCTTTGACGCCATCGGTGGGGTAGAGAGATTGCTGAATGGAGATTATTCCTTCAACGACTGACCCATCCCAACCCCCCCCCCCACCCCCCCAAGGAACGATGACTCAACATCGGCTGTTTCAGCATCTCTGCTGAATCATAAAGACCTGGGGCTTGAGCTGACACTTAACGGTGCTGCCTGTTTCTCTCTTTCTTTCTTTCTTTCTTTCTTTCTTTCTTTCTTTGCCCCCACACAGAGAGCTTAGGGACCCCAGGACAGCCCTGAAAAACGTACATTCCTTTTTCTCTCCGTTTATGGAAAAGTCTGGAATCTTTCAGTGCGTCCCTAGGGCATGGCAAAACTGTCACTTAGTGTAGCTTCTGTGTGTTAAGCAGAAAAGCCCAAGAGAGACCTTTCCTGTCTGGGAAAAATGGGCTACCGTCTGGCACAGTTTGTGTGTGTGTGTGTGTGTGTGTGTGTGTGTGTGTGTATGTGTGTGTGTGTGTGTGTGCAAAAGCAGGAAGAGAGACAGAGGAAGAGGATGTGTTTGGCTGTGCAGATTAAGCAGGCAGGTGTGAATGTGTAAGACATACTTGTTTTCAAGGTAGATTAGGATAAAGAAACCACAACAACAACAACAACAACACACTAATAGCAACAGTATTATCCGTTACACATACTTTATTTCCTCATGTGTCCCAGTACAGACACACAGAGACTGAAGGTGGCCTACTGCTTTAAATGAAGGATTGAGGGACTCAATAATTCACGGACAACAACCTGACCAGCAACACATCTAACACCGAACTGCTGACGCCGCTTTCGCCAAAACACACACACGAGCACCTCTCTCTCTCCTAATTAAGACACATGGACACGGGCCGTCCCCGCTGGCAGATTGAGCACGTCCTCCCTCCCACTCTGTTAGCTGTGCAGGACAAAAACAAATCGACGTTCCTCCACATGTGTCCAATCCCCACCCCTCCTCCTCATCCTCCTCCTCCTCCTCCTTGTCCGCCAATCCGACTTAATCATCTCCTTTGCACCGAGGTGCTGACGTCTGGGCAAATCGGTGACATGTGACATGTGGTCACGTCACTCTGGATGATGTCACCTGGTCGGTGGTTGGTTGGTTGGTGGGGTGGAGGTGGAGGTGTGGCGGTGCCAGCTTGGAGCTCAGTGGTGGTTACGTCAGGCAGGACCCACAACAATGCCACACAGCCACCCTATGCCACCCTCACGTGCCATGAGTCACCTGGCAGTGACAGATTAGCCAGGAGGTGTGTGTGTGTTTGTGTGTGTGTGTGTGTGTGTGTGTGTGTGTGTGTGTGTGTGTGTGTGTGTGTGTGTGTGCATGTGTTTGTTTGTCTGTGTGTGTGTACATGTATTTGTTTGTGCATGTGTTGTGTGTGGTGTGTGTATGTGTGTGTGTGTGTGTGTGCATGTAGTTGTTTGTGCATGTGTTGTGTGTGGTGTGTGTGTATGTTTTTTTTTGTGT
>CM059283.1:15027523-15110023 GCA_030347295.1 Setipinna tenuifilis
TTTCTGAAAGTCACGATTTTCCTACATTTTATTAGCCTTCTCAGGGCTTCTCTGCACAAAACTCAGCATCCTCACAAAACAGCCATCCACTAAAGGATGATAGATACGTCTGCTTTTAACACAATGATATACACTGCCTCCCACTGAAGCGATGACACTGCATAAACTATTAAAAACAATCTTCATGAGTTAAAGTCCAACAAACCCTGACCCTGACAAAGCTATATGAGAAATGCCGAAACATTGGTCCAATAAACCATTTCACACTATTGCATTTTTTTTTTATTCTTGGTATTAAAACCAAAATAAACTAGCTGTCCAGCATTGGTCACTGTGGAGCAATGGCTTGAACAAGACACAAATGAACAGACAGACAGACATAGACACAGACAGACAGACAGACAGACAGACAGACAGACAAATACACACACAGACACTCACACACAAACACACACACACACACACAGACACACACACAGACATGTAGACACACAGAAATGTAGACACACAGAAACACAGACACACAGAAACACAAACTTTCAGACAATCAGACAGACATTCTCAGTGACTGCCACTCAGATTCATTAAAGCTGCCCCTCCTGCCTCCTCAGACACCAGCCCAGAGCTGGAGAGCACATTAGTGGGCGACGAGGCACAGGGGCCCGACCCTCGCTTCCCTCTGAAGAGCAGACGGCTAGTTATGGAGCACAGGCAGACGGCATGTCCGCCGTCTTACCGGACGCTAATAGAGCCCAGAATAGCACGATGGTGGCACAGGGCCACTGTGGTTGTGCCTGGACGAGATGCCCAGGCAGCTAGTTAAAGGTGTGCTCTCACGCTCACTCTCAAAGGGGGCATTTGCAGCCAAGACTGCCCCCTAGCAACAGGCATTGAAAGAGAGAGGAGGTCTGTTTTGCTTCTCAGATTTCAATTATTTTCAGAATTGGTTCTCTGATAAAGCATGTCTTTTTAAAAACAGCACAAAAGACATTTTCAAAACTAGCCTGTAGACTCAAAGGGGGCATTTGAAAACCAAGACTGCACTTCAGCAACAGGCACTTGAAGAAGAGGTCTATTTTGCTTCTTAGATTCTTTTATATCAATACCAATGATTTTCAGAATGTCTTCCCTAATGGACTATGTCTTTTTGAAAACATTAAAAAAAGAAATTTCCAAAACTACCTCATACACTCAAAGGGAGCAATCATAACCAAGACGGCACTCTAGCACTCGAGGTCTGTTTTACTGGTGGATTTAGTTTTTTCAAGTATCAACAATTTTCAAAACAAGCACTGTAATAGACCATGTCTTTTAAAGTACATTTAAAAAAGAAATGTACAAAACCATCAACAAGAAAAAAAAATTCCACTTCATTTTTTCCATTCACAGAAATTGATATGAAACATTCACATTATTGCCAACATGGGACACAGACAGTAGAGGCCTAATCGGATCTTGTAGTTTTATTAAGCAGACGTTGGTCAATCTGGGCTTTGGTCACAGTGCTCTGGAGCCAGACACAGATGCAGCAGCAACAGCAACATTATAAGTCAGCAGTGCCACTGTCCATTAGCCAGCAACCACAGTCTAACTGAAGACATCTGCACAGAAGGAGCCTCAGACAACTAAACTCCCTTCCTGCCTGGTGATTATTGCCGGGCACAATCAAAATAGGTTTATGGATTTGGACGCGAAACTGACAGTCGCCAACAAGCTAATAATACTTTCCTAACACCTGGCCTAGATGTGATGACAGTGTTAATTAGTCAGCATCTGGCCCGCAGACAAACGCTCCTGGGGAAGAGTGTGTATGTGTGTGTGTGTGTGTGTGTGTGTGTGTGTGTGTGTGGGATGGGGTGTGTGTGTGTATGTGTGTGTGGGGGGAAGGGAGGCGGTGCTAACATCACAAATCCATCTCCATTTTCTCTCCCATCTGCAGCTAACAGACGGGCTGCTGCTAACATGGCAGCTCCTCCTTGCCGAGCTGTGGGTTGGGAGCAGTGAGCACTTCAGCATCTGACATCCACTGTGAAAAAGAAGGTTTTTCCTCAGACAGAACATTCTGGAAAGAGAGGTGAAGAGCTTAGAGTTAACGGTGTTTATTTGACCATGTCAAGCAAAATAGGAGGAGGCCCACCTTGTCTTCTTTTATTTCCATCTGTAATAAACGTATTATGTTTTGATCCTAACCCCTTAGTTCAGTCGTCTTTTTGACCACTGCTGCACCTGAATTTAAACACTACGCAGAGCGGATTACAGCTTTTACTCTGTAAATCCAACAACAACACAAACACACACTAATGCGGCTATGCTGTAGGAAAGTCCACACAGCGTAAGACTGCCTCTATACCCCCCACCCCCCATGCTGGTACCACAGCGTTTGAGGCTCTCTGCAGACCAGAAAGGGGCGAAAACCACCACTGGCGATCGATAAGCTTCATGTTAAACAGCGCTGGCAGCTCTCCATGTCACAGAGAGAGAGAGAGGCCCGAGGCCCCACGTTCTGCCGGCAGGTTCGTGGGAGGATATGAGCCGGTTCATGGCTCTGCTTTGAGGACAACATCAGGCCTGAGCGGTGAGGCCGTAAAAAAAAAAAAGAAAAGTCCATCACAGAAACTGGTCTGATGGAGCAAGAGAGGAGAGGAAAGGAAAAAAAAGAGCCCTTTCAATTATTAACAACACAGAGCTGTGTTGTTGACTCCTGAGGGAGAACACGCACTGAACTCAGATTTAAAAAAAAAAAAAAGAAGAAAAACCCTTTTCATTAAGGAAATGAAAATGACAAAGGATGAGAAGGGGGAGGGGGGATCAGGGTATGTGTGTGTGTGTATGTGTGTTTGGGGGGCGGCTAAGTGTGTGTGTGTGTGTGTGTGTGTGTGTGTGTATGAGTGTGTGTGTTGGCAGGTGTTGGCAGTGACAGCAGTGAAAAAACAAGTGGTGAGTCCTAAACGCCTGTGAATCAATCTGATCAAATTTCATCAAGAGGAAGACTCACAATCACAGCTGCAATCACAAGTTCAGTCTACTTCTGTATTATTAGATTATGCAATTCTTGCATACACATTCTGGTCTTGTCTGGTACAGACACCATTTTATCTATATTTAGACCACCGTCTGAAGAACTGAAAGTTTCCTCATATGCAACTTGCCACGGATCAAAATGGAAATCGACTTCAAGCAGCTGCATGTTCTATGAATACACTGAACACCGTCATCAGCATTGTTCAGACATCATGATAAGAGAGTGCTAAGATCTATAGCAGCACAAATATTAACAATTAATAATAAAAATGTATCTAAATGTATGAGTGTTCAATATATCTGTATAAGGGCCAGATATGTAACCATAATAATCCCAGAGTTTGTTCACATAGTGCCAGTAGGCAGAACTCTGTACAGCCTTGAAGAAGCACTGGTCTGTTTGGTCTAAAAGAACTTTTTTATTTCAATCTAGCTTCTAGGACCACATGTGTTGTACAGAAAGTTACTGTCAGTCTGGTTATTCCAACACATACATGTCTTATTTCTGCAGAAGTCATAATAATGATCTGTGCCTCAGTAGAGAAAACATACAGCCATTTTAGGCTGCAACTTAACAAAGAGTGATAGTGGGTTTGACATAACTCGAAAATAAACAGTATGAAGGAGGTCAAAAAGAGATATATCTTAGGACTTGTTGAGTGGTTGTAAGATACTCAAAGCAACAGATCAGAGAACATAGAGTAAATTATCTTGAGAGGGTCAGAAGGGTACCATCTTGATTGGCATACACGTATCTTGACATCCCTGGCACTGACAAAACTACTTAATGGTCAGCCGATGAGGTAACACAGTTGCAAGCCTTGGCTCAGATGTTTGTGCTCACAGAAAATTCTTGTTGGCCAACATGGATCAACACAAGTCCAGAGCTGTGTAAATTGATGCAGGACATGGTTATCTAAGCACGGCTACCCATTGTGCGTGTTTAAATATTAAAGGCAGCTAGAGGTCATGGGCCCACGGGTTTACATACAGCGCAGACATTTTTCCTAGGTCTAAAAAGATCTTAGTAAATTTAAACCTGCATTTGAACCCTTATCATTCTGTACATTAAATTGTAAACCTGACCATTATCTTGAAACACACAGACAGACAGACAGACAGGCCCACAGACAGACAGACAGGCAGGCAGGCACATACACAAGAAATAAAACCATCTGAAAATCAACTAGGCCTACATGGTTTACATGACTAATGTACATGCCAACGTCTGGAGGTTTCTGCAGGTTCGGCATGTTTTTTCACATGATGCAATTATTTTGTAAAGCACTTGAATGTAGGCTACATCAAACTCACTTAAGGAATACTGTGCAGAACTCAGATAATGTCTATATGTGCGAATTCATGAGTAAGTGCTTTTAAAAAGAAAATTAAATTGAGTCCCACCCTTGGGTCGTGACGAGATGCGCGGTTGCTAAGCGGTTCTTAAGAATGGGGATATCCCACACAGCGTGTGCCAGGCTGCGGCCCCATATTTCAATAAAGGCTAGGTGCCGTCCTGCTGCAAGTTGCCTGCGGCGCAGGAGTCCATGTAAACAACAGTTTTTTTTATCCTACTGTGGATGAGTCTGGGAAAAAAAAAGGTGTCGACATGACGTAGCATATTACATTTTTTCTCCTTTAGGCTTATTCAGCGCTTAAGCAGAATACCTGGGGCTATCCAACTGGCAGTCCCTGCTTATGTAACAGCTGCCTAAGCATAAAAATGTATAGCCCAGGCTGTTTAAATCCCACAGCCAGTCAGTGCACCGGGGAAATAATAATTGAGTTGGGCAAGCTGCCGTTTTACAGTTTAACTTAAGAAAGGGAGAAGGGAAGGTAACCATGAACTGTGTGGATAATAACAGTATAGCGGTGACTAAGAGGGACTTAAATTATGAATGAGATTTAGTGATGACAGGCTCCTCGGTGAATGGACTTCATATTGGTCCATGACGCTAGTATTCTGCACACGCAGCATCCAGCAAACCTTCCTCTTACCATGTACGGCAGCAACTACCGGTGACATGCAGCTTCAACTTATTCTGAATAAGTTTGTCAATCACTGCTAAAACATCATCTACTGTACATCTTATAACAGCGTCATGTATACACTGTATATGGCAATAACATCCGCAACTGTATTACACATTGACAGTAGGCTAACTACTTACTTTAGAGCAGACTGGAAGGACGTGGCATTTCCGTCAATCAAAATCGGTCTGTCATGTGGTAATCTTCAGAAAATCGGGGACACTCACGCGTGGTCTTAGCAAAACAGCGTCTTCTCGGGCGCACAATGCAATCGCAGGCATTTTGACCTTCTCTTCAAACAGTAGAAACTACCATCACTTTCTGGTCCGGCGGGGGAGGAGTGGAGCAAACCAAAGGCGGTGCATCGCTTCCAGCCCACTCCTCTCTGCAGACTCCGCCTGTACAGGCTATGTAGGACTGATGTGATGTGATGACCAACCTGTTAAACGGTGACGGTCGTGTTTATTTCTTGTAAAACATAATCTTATATTAAATTTCGCTGCAGAGAAAGTGCCGTATTTTCAGCGATGTATTAAAGGCGATGATTCACTCTAGCAATAGACTACAACTGTAATGTTATGTATGCCCGGTGACATTTTACATGTAAACATTAAGTGAAAACAAAAAAAAAAAACAATATCCATACATCAATGACAACTAGCTGACAAGTGGTCTATAGTCAATAATTTAGCCTACAGACTGTTTTTATTATTTATTTGAAACACTTAATATGCTGTCAACAGCTCACCACACCTATGAATTTGAAGTGACAGCTTATAGCCAGTGCATGATTTGGCTATGTGTACAAGTTGTGAGAAGGACCTCCAGTCGCCAGTCTGAGTTTATCTTTTGCAAGCGGCCTTGAATGCTGCTGGGAAATTGAGTGGCATCGGGGCAGGAGACAGGTTTTCTACCCCTCTGGCCTTGTGGCAGGGCCATCCATCACACAGAAACTGCGTTGCCCTGAGTGATTATGAGCTCATCTGGCCTGACAGCACCCCTTAGCTGGGATGCGGAGAGGGGGTGGGGGGGTGTGGGGGTTGGGGGGGGGGGGGGCAGCCTGTTCCTGCTGTTGCTCTTGCTCCTCTGCCCTAGACCCAGCCCCAGCCTGGGGGGCATGCTTCCAGCTATGTGGCTCTCTCTCTCTCTCTCTCTCTCTCTCTCTGTTAGCTTTGCTTGAGTGTGTTCGCCATCAGCACTCTAAAGTTCTAGCTGGAGCCATCACCCCCTGCTCCTATAGTTTCGTATCAAGCCTCAGTAGCGCCAGTCTTGAGTTGGAGCCCTATTCTTACCCTCATTTGCCAGGCTGTAGTCTCTCTCTCTCTCTCTCTCTCTCTCTCTCTCTCTCTCTCTCTCTCTCTCTCCTTCTCTTACTCTCTCTCACACACACAGACACACACACACGCACACACATACTCATCCCTTTACTTTTTTTTTTTGACAGTACAATCAACCGTTTGTTGATTGCTGGAGATCTCAGTGAGTCTGAAAAGCCCTTGTGGAGTTCTATCACCAAGCAACTGGCTCCTGACAGTCATGGACGTGACAAATCAGGAGTTCATTTACTTCCCTGCAAGTGGCAATCCTCCCAGGGACTCCTAGCGGTGGATGACTCCTTTATCTCCGAGGGGTTGGTGGGCATTATCCTCCCACAGACAAAGGATGAGGCCCAGGTTGTACGTGCACACATGCACACCTGGGCCAATGTTGACAGTGTTGTTGTTTGCTGACTATCGCCATACGTACATTCCCTTTGGTTCATCAACCAGCAGCCTCGTGGTGTAGGTGAGGTTACATGCATATAAACACCATTTAGACAACTTAAAACATTTTTTAAAACACAACAGTGTTTACTTACCTTTGTAGAATCACTAATGATAAGGATATTCATAGTTTAGCAACCTTTTTTATTACTGTGCATGTCGTTTACCCATCTTTCTTTTTTACCTCCACACCACAGTGGACCTGTGTAACAGTATACTGCATAATCATGTGCTGCATGTATTCAGGTCTGTGTGTATGCACCGTGCAGTTTAATTCAGGCTCGTTTACCTTTCATTACCATACCTGCTACACAATATACAGCACAGCAGGGGCATCGCCAGAAATCATAAAATGGATGGGCCCGGCAAAAAAACAGGTTATTATTATTACATTATTATTATTTTTATTGCACATTATTATAACATTTTTTAGCATTAAATCGAACACATAGAGCCTTTTAATTGGGTGGGTCTAATTGGGTGGATCTGAATGACAAGTGGATGGGCACAGGCCCTTCCCAACCCACCTGTGGCTATGCCAATGCAGCACAGCACACAGACATACACACAAACCACATGCAGAAGGAGATGAGTGGCTTAGTTTTATTCTCAGGATTAGATGTCCTGACCTGTACCCACGCGCTGCAGTCTTGGCCCAACTGATCGTAATCCTGCTGTAAGTAGACAGGGGCACCCATTGGCACATACAGGGCACTGCATGACCAGATGCCTGCTTATGTAACTCATCTTATTCATCCTCATCCATCCATTCGTTCCCTCAGGTCTAAGGTCTTGTTCCAAGCACCTGTTTAAAGACTGGTGGTGATCGAGCATTTCAGTCCATTGCCCCCCAAGTTATGGACGCCCCCCCCCCCCCCCCCCCCCCCCCCCCCGCTCAGGTTTGCTGAGACTGTAGACAGCTGTAAGAGCCCGTTGAAGACCCACCTCTACAGGCAAGCATTTTGGTAGGTCCCCTGACTTTTCTCTATCATCTCTTTGGTGCATACTATCCCTTCTAAGGCATGTTATTGGTACGTGTTGTCCCATGTCTGTACTTCTCTGCCAGATGTTAGGTATGTATTTTTGTATCTGTCATGTAAAGCACTTTGTGACCTCTGTTTGTGAAAAACACAATACAAATAAATGTTCCTTACTCTTACTCATTGAGGAGCGAGGGGGTGGATGCTGGACCGAGGGCTAGTTCCTGTGTAACCTAATCTGCTGCCTGACACTAATAGGGTGCTTTGAGCACAGTCTGTCACAGGGGGCTGTTCAAGTGCTCATGGAATGAAATGGATACAACAAGACTAATGGGATCCCCCCCCCCCCCCTTGAGGAACACACAGGCTTCAACGCTGAGAGGCCTGTCTTTGTCTGAGCAGTAACAGGTCCAGGAGTAATTCTTTTTTTTGTTTTTTTTTTCTATCCCACCCTTTTTTTTTGTGTCCCTTGTAAAGAGGTAATTCTTTGTCTTTTTTTCTTTCCCCCTCTTTTTTTCCCCCCTTCTCTTAATTTTGCGTGCTCTATCTTCTCTATCAAACTATTCTTCTATCTTAGTTTTGGGATAAGTTTGGGATAGAGTACAAGCCTTTTATGTTAAGGTCAAGGTCAAGGTTTCTGTAATGTCCCCATGGGGGCTAGTTGTTATGCAGCAGAGAAATACACACACCAACAATAAATACAAAACTACAATTACAAATTAAAAATAGGCATTAGGACATAAATACTGACAGGCACTTAAAAACACTTATTAAGAAGTATCTAAAAGGACGGTTACAGCAAGAAAAACTGAGTCCTTAAATCTGTTTGTTCTTGTTTTCTTTGTTTTTACAAAACAAATCTGACGTTTCACCTTTGGTTGTTTACATGCTGTCAAAACACTCAGAAATTAGCAGTCCACCGGTAATGGCCTATATTTCCAGCAGCCTCCACCCCCTCCAAATATTCTCCTTTTTAGACGAGTGCTGCTGTCTGAAGCAGTTTTGTGCACGCACATGCTGCTTCGGTGGACTCCTGTGGTGGTCATGGCCCAGGTTTGGATTGTGCTGATGCAGGTACTTAACTCCAATAACTGTTCTGTGCTCGCTGACAAAAAAAAGACAAAAAAAAAGAAGCTTAGTCAGAAACGGGCACACGATTTCTTTTTTTACTGTATATTACCGAAGAAGACTACCCTTCTGAAACCCATGTTCTCAGGGGAGTTACATAGGTATCAATTACGGAAAGCATGTATGCACCAGACAATTTAATGGCCCTGTCCGTAAGCAGCGCGCTGCTGCAACCCTGGACCTGACAAGTGGAGCGGCGGTTTATCTGTAACCAGGTGACAGTTAATTTCCTCTGGTGATGACCCAGGCACATTGAGACTGCATGAAGCCATAGGGAAGATCGTCTGTCAGGCCATCTCACTTCTTCATTCCTATTCAAACATCTGCACACCACATACACCCACACACCCACACACATGCATGCACATATATGCACATAGAGGCACACATGCACACACACACACACACACACACACACACACACACACACACACACACACATACATGCACACACACTCTCACACTCACACACGGGGTTCATCCACACTTACTCACATACACACACATGCACGCATGCACACGCACACACACACACACACAACCCTACCTGCATAGTCATCACATTTGGACTACCAGTGCTATAGGAAGACTGCCTGCCCACTCCCAGAACTGTCTCGGTCATTTAAATCTCTATTTTATCATTGGGCCATGTGATAAATCACCAGCACTGGCTTTTTACAGTGCGGTGGCTGGGACTTCTGTCTCTCGCGCCTTGTATGCCACACACAGTTCCCAGTTAAACATTTTTGCAAATGAGGTGGAAAAAAGTGCACGAATTGAACAACAGTTAAGTCAGGTGAAATGGGCCATGTTGAAAATACATCTTGAGTGGAAAGAAGCGAAAGGTTTTTTTTTCTTTTTCTTTTTTTTTTGCCTAGGTGGTGAACTTCTTTGCTTCAGAATACCCAAGTAAGCAATTTATTTCACTCAGTCACACTCCGGTGTTGGACTGCTGACCAGACAGTCAACAGAGAATCTATAATGACATACTTCCTGGTATATTCCTGTCTCTCTACTTCTCCACAAAACACCACTTCAGCAGCCAGCAGCAGCATGGTGGAGGTGGTGTATCGGGAATCTGAATCAGCACAACATCCCTGTGCTCACCGGGACTTGACTTTTCTAGTGTTTCTTTTTTTTTCAATTTCAATTCAACTTTAAAAACTACAGTGCACCTCTTACTTTGAAATGTTTGGGGACTACCAAAAATATTGGAAAACAAAATTAGGTCACACTTTATTTGGATGATCTTGTAAACTGTGTACAGATGTTAGGACTATTAAAAAAACATCTGTTGACCCACTCTGTGTATTGTTGAGGTTAGGATTGGGTTTTACTGAAGTGATAAGTCAGTGAACAATAAACAAAAATCAAACCGAATTTCAACAAACCATCTGTAAAGTCTCTCTGTGGGCGGATTATCCAAATAAAGTGTTACCAAGTTTGTTTGTTTTTTTTCAAAACCGTGTTTGCACGATGGCATGACAAAGCACTTTGTAACAATAAATACTTGTGTGCTGCTTGGTGGTTCTGCTATAGTGTGTTCTGACCCTGATGCTCCATCTTGTTTGTAGTCTCTGCACGCTGCCATGTGCGGTGTGGTAAAGCCCTTGCATTGTCTCACGGGGGCTATAAATAATGCCTGCTGTAATTTGTTCTGCTGCCACAGCTTAGCGAGTGGAAATCATAGAGACGGGCATGTAAATAGACCTCTGAGAGGGTGGATCATGATCCCTCCCAAGTCATGGACCTCGTGTCCTATTGTGAGGTGGAGGGAACTGGGTGGGCTTAATTGTTGACAGTCAATCCTTGTTTCCATTAGACATAAGATATCCTTTTTAAAAATCTGTGTCTAATTGGTAGCTGCAGTTGGTTCCAGAATGCTCCAGCCTTTCTAAAAATGTTGCCATGTTTTGTAAAGTGATTCTGATTAATGGCTGTGCTTGAAAGGAAGTCAGTGTTTTGATCCTCAGACTGTTCTACTGACTGTGCATCGTTGAAGGCGTACAGCAAATGTGACCACTTTAATGAAATTCATTTGTCTGGTGGCCAGTCACAGATAAAAGGGAAGTGAGGTCAATAGATGAAAAACAAAACAGAGGAAAGAACTGGCAAGAGGAGAAGAAAGCATGAAAGAGAAAGAAAAGAAAAAGGAAAAAAAAGGTGGTGGTGGTGGTGGTGGTGGGGGGGGGGGGGGGGGGGGGTGAAAAGAAGTGAAAAGAACTGACAGTCAAAAAAAAGAAAATAGGGGTGTATCAAAACTAGAACACAAAAGAGTCTTTCTTTATGGATGATGTTAATTTAGACATCACACCTACTCTGATAGGTTTCTTGTGGAGGGGGATTTGTCTACGGATAATGCTGTCTGCATGGATTAGTTTTAAAATTCCCCACTCAAAATTCATTCGGACAAGAAATGAAAGAAAGAAAGAAAAGAATAAAGAAAGAAAGGGCATTTTCGTTTTTTGTCACCCTGTTATGTCTGTGCAACTATTTGATTCTGGCTTTACTCAAAGACAGGACTCTTTCAGCCCTTCGTGCTGGCACCAAGGCCTTTCATTTCTCAGGAGTCAATTACTACACCCGGCCCAGTGCCATTTTAATAGCCACCTCTACTCTAGTGCACCGACATTGCCTCTCTTTTTTTTTTTCTAATCCCCTAGTCACCGCTGTCCCCAACACTACTACACTATTTCATCCGATCCCTGTTCCACCGCAATAATGGCTGCCACAGATGATCGGCAACCGGCAGCTTCGACAGGCGGCAAATTGTTACCTGGTTACCGACTCTCTCTAACACACACACACACACACGCATACACACACACACAGGCGCGCGCGGTCGGAGGTGGCGGATTTAATTGAAATTCAGTGGTGCGCTGGGCTAGACAGGGATGGGTGTGTCTCAGGGAACCACTCAACCAAGACAGTCACACTTTTTCGGGGGGTGTTTGTGGGGGATATGATACCATTCAGAGGTAGGTGTGTGTGTGTGTGTGTGTGTGTGTGTGTGTGTGTGTGTGTATGTACGTGCATGTGCATGTGCATGTGTGTGTATCATAGGTCAGTGTTAGTCATTTCAAATAAAGAACAAAAAATGTTTTTGTGTTTGTCTGTGTGCGTTTGCATGTGGGTGTAAGTATCTGTGTGTGTGTATGTGTGTGTGTGTGTGTCTGTGTGTGTGTGCAGGGAGGGTGTATGTGCACAAGGAGAGAGGGTGCAAGGTGTGATGTACCTGGGTCATGTCCAATCAGAATTTAGTGATGTGACACTGTGTGGTGTGGTGTGGTGTGTGTGTGTGTGTGTGTGTGTGTGTGTGTGTGTGTGTGTGTGTGTGTGTGTGTGTGTGTGTGTGTGTGTGTGTGGGGTGTGTATGTGTGTGTGTCTGTGTGTGTGTGAGAGTGTGTGTGTGTGTGTGTGTGTGTGTGTGTGTGTGTGTGTGTGTGTGTGTGTTAGGCTCTCAGAGTTAGAGGCACTCAGGGTCTGGGCATATCGATTATGCCACTGCGGCAGAAAGGAGCTTAGGAGGAGAGGGGTGACGGTGGAGGAGAGGGGTGATGGAGGGGAGGGGAGAGAGGTGACGGTGGAGGAGAGGGGTGTCAGGAGTGGGGAGAGGGGTTGACGTGTGCTCTGGCATACGGAGAGCCATGGGCAGATAAATCTCCCTGTGCCGGTGCCAAGCGTGGCGACGATGCTCGGTCCCCAACGTGTGCCGAGGGAGGCGGAGATTTAAGAGGCCCCGTGTCTCCCATGGCGACGGGGGGAAATTAGACGGGAGGATGAAGGGTCCCCGGAGGAGGGATGGTGGTCTCCACGTCACGCTGTTGCCACCAGGGAGAGCTGTGTGCAGCAGACTTCTGAGTGGAGGATTCGGTGCACAGGACCATTTTTTTTCTTTCTTGTCCCTGTTTCTTCCTTTTCATCTCCCTTTTTGTCCCTCTGTCTTTCTCTTCGCTCTTTCTTTCTTTCTTTCTTTCTTTCTGTCATTCTTTCTTTCTGTCATTCTTTCTTTCTCCCTCTCTCTCTCTCTCTCACACACACACACACACACACAGCCACAGATAGGCATCGAAAGCTACAATATTCGAACAAAATCTTACACTAAGCCAATATACACAGACACATATGCTAATGCACAATGAAAAATCAGTCATCTAGAGAAAGAAAATAAGACCCTGCAGGAAGCACGCTCACACTAGACACACACACACACACACACACACACACATACACAGACACACACACACACACACACAGAAACACGCACACAGACACACACACACACACACACACACACACATACACATACACACACACACACACACACACACACACAGAAACACGCACACAGACACAGACACACACACAGACACAGTAACACACATACACACACACAATTATTATCTGTCTCTTTTTCTTTGGCATACCCAATTTTTCAGGCTTTTAGCCTCACTGATCTGTTCCTTTGCCAGACCCTGCTTTCTTTTCCTGATGCTCTTCCTCAGATTTATATACACACACACACACACACACACACACACACACACACACACACACACACACACAAAAAAAAAAAAAAAAATCTGCCTGTCTTCCTTCTCTTCTTTAGATTCCTGTTCCCAGCGGAGCGTTGTAAAAGCTTCTCATTGTGAGCACCACACTCCTCACAGGGAAGGTCAGTTATGTCCATCAAGCGTGTTTGGCACCTACTCTCTGGAGGACTGCCTTCTCTTACACAGTCCGAGCACCAACAGTGTAACCTTCGCACTGTTATTGAGTTTTATTGCTCTGTGTGTCCGCTTCATATGCCAAGAATGTATTGATAACCGCTGAAGAAAAACACTTTGTTCAATACCGGGTTTATGGCTCTAATATAACACTGCAGCAACAAACATCCTTTTTAAAGGTCGAAAGGATTTGATGTATTGTATCTACTTACAGACATAATATTATAAATTTTCCCTTCTTCGTTTAGGTAATCAATAAAATAATATTTGCTTCATCTATACGGCAGTTGCAAGTACAGTGCTTCTTCGGTTTTAATTTAATTCCATGTAATACTCATGGCAGGTGCATCAGTGCTACCATGTGGTCATTTATTGAATTGCAGTGTTTTTAACGCATGCATAGCACAAGGTTCTTAAAAATGACCAAAGACGGGATTCTATCCTCCAGTCTTTTGCAATTTAAATTCAAATGTTACCATTTGTTCAACACCAGGTTTTTTACATTGTTATCCCTATAGCAAAGGTGCTTGAGCATTCGTTTCAATCAGAGCAAGAATTGTGACTGATGCAAGAGGCACTCAGGAAGTCTATTAGTGTTCAAGTGTTTCTTGTGAGAAGCTGTGGAGTGATGCCGTGCGTGGATAAAGTATGTCACTGTGGCGCTCTGTGTAGTACAAAGAGCTGTGGAGAATCACTCAGACTCTCTAACGTTAACTGGGAGTTAGGGCAACGTTTGATTAAGAGTGTGATCTACTGATGCAAGTTTGTGTGTGTGTGTGTGTGTGTGTGTGTGTGTGTGTGTGTGTGTGTGTGTGTGTGTGTGAGGCACAAGAGGGTCTTCTTCCAGCTATTTAAAACAAAGTGACAATTTCGAACCTTCTGTGTCTCTTATTTTGTCTGAAATCCTTCCATTTTTAAAATATGTATTACAATTGTGAATGTATGATGTGCTGTGTTCTTTTATATAAGATTTCTTCTCTATTATCTTTGAGTTGGACCCAGTCAATTGTTCTAGACCTAGCTAGATCAAGTGGATTACAAACACATAGATTACAAAAGCTGCAAGTCTTACAATTCATACATCAGACAGTTATAGCTGTAATATTTTTATGGGCTCAACATTAACTAGCTTAATGTCAAGTCACTGTCCACAGAAGAGTTACTGAATAATTGATCCTTTTAGGCTATGACCTCATGCTGGGGGCTGAGTTTTAAGACTGAAGATGTTTGTGATGCTTCTTAGACAAACACTAGGCAGCAATGAGAGAAGGATCCAGTATATCCAACTTGCTTTGGGCAATAACAGTGTGAAATCCTGCTGAATACTGCCAACAGCATCAGTGATCAATAGCCGTTGGTGCAGTAGACAATTCAAACAGCTATACCCACTGTACCAAGCTAACATAAAAATTAAAATACTTAAAGTGAAGATTGGCTACATGTGTATGTGTTTAATATACATATTCGTACTGACCATCAACGTTCACACAATGACAATGCCAGACAAATAAAATAAAATAAATAGATTGCTATGACTTGGATTTTTAGGGAAATTCCCAGGGAGGAAACATGTGTGTGTCGTTCTCTGTTCTCCGATCCATCTGGAAGCCATACCTCTTGGCGTTTTGTTCTGACCAGTAGGGGGCGATGGTTGCATATGTTTTCGGATGTCCCCCACTGAGGTTTGACAGTCCCCATTAAAACAGCTGAGGCACAGAACAAAATGTACCACTAATATCTGACACAGATGTCACCGCTAATCCACCGCTAATGTTAAAGGCTGGAATTATACCTGTGCAGACATTGCGACACGAAAAGAACGTCTTATGGTGAACATTGGACGATGGAATTAACTAAAATTCGGAAAAGGGCCTGATGCCTGGTCAGGCGCTCTTTTTAAAAAACAATTTCTAAATATGTGTGCCATTTTAGTTTGAGCGCCACGAAATATTGAAGAGAACCTGAAGTATTTTGTGACTTAAGTTCTTTGTGGATTTTGGCTTGGTGCGAAATGGCCCTGGTAGATTGTTGAATACAGGGTTAGGAATGTGTGAAAAATGAAATACATTTCCAAAATTACAAGCCAAATGAAATACTCCCAGTAAAGAAAAAAACAGGCAAGGTATTCACTAAGAATTTGAACAGGTGTAGGCCTCGCAGAAATCTTTCATAACACAATGTTGCCTAATTAATTTTTAAAGGAGTGGAAATCAAATGGCCTATTGAGTTATGGCTTGAAAGTATTGCGTCTATTCAGACTTTCACAGCATCCAGTGCACGATAGCGCAGGATTTGGTGCCAGGCGACTTATAGGCTACTGCTGACATCTCAGTGTGTGTAGGATGCTGGGGCACCGCTAAGTCTTTTTATTAAAGCCCTGCAGTCTCAAGAGAGGGACTTCCACACCAATCTGCGACCGGCTGTAAATCTCATGAAAAGCCTGAGACGGAGACGCAGATGGAGTCAGACAAGGGAGCAAAGAGTGAGAGGACGACAGCGCGCCAGTCAGACAGGCACAGAATGACAATGGGACGCTGGAGAGAGAGAAAGAGAGAGAGAGAGAGACAGAGAGAGAGAGAGAGGTGGGGCGAAGACAGATGTGGTCTAATAAAGAAAAGAATGTCATTAAAAGAATAGAAGATGGAGGGAAAGGGGGAAAACGTGTCTCTCGCCCAGGCACCTCCAGACGCGCCGCGTGCCCTCTGAGCGAATATGGCTGACAGAGGAGATGAACCGTGTATTATGGCACCGCGCGCACAAACACCCTTCAGTTGGCAGCAGTGGTGCTCGTGCCAGCCGCTGCTGCAGCGGTGGTGGCAGCAGACCCCGTTTCACAGCGATTACGCAGAAGAGGACACGCGAGGGAAGAGCGGCAGCTCAGTCTGTCTGGTGCTCACTGGGTCACGCTGAGGACGACTATCCCCCCTCCCCTCCCTTCTCCCCCTCCTGCGTCTGCCGCTGCTGCCCGAGGTCCCTATTCGCTGCGTCGGCCTACATATCGCAGTGCTTCGCCTCCATGCTCTCATGATGCGGCAGGCGGCCTGTAAATAAAGCATTTCCAGCATCTTGCCGCACATAGTCTTCGCCCGCGCATGAAATCCTTCTGATCCCACCTTGACAATGCCCTCAACTCCGCTGTGTTTTCGCTGAATGGCGGACAAGAGAATGCTTTTCACTGTTCCATTAGCGACAAGATTAGCGGGCGGCTCTGCCATTCTAAATGGTAAACGATACCCTCCAGAGATTTGGAGACAGATACCCTTGGCATTGTTCGGAGTAAGTCCTGGCAATCGAGTGTGTGCGCTGTGTTACGTATATAATTACTTTTTCTTTTACAAATCGCATAGGTCAGTCCCAGAACTCATCCCGTTTAATCCTCTCAGAGAGTTTCATATTTGCCATTGTGTTCATAGTTAAACGTTGTGCTATGATCCAGGAAAATTGGTTCATCCTTGTTCTGAACAGAAGGCCTCGCTGCCCCGCTCTGAACTCTCACCAAAAAGCCGAGATGAAGACGCGCAGCCGGGACGACTAACCCCGTCTAGAAAGGGCCCCGTTACACAATCGCATGCAGCTATTGAAGTCTGGGGAGCACAAAGGCTGTATTCAAGCCGTGTGCTATTTTTTTCCACGGGCACGCTCTGTTTAAAATCACATTTAACGTCTGGTCGCAGAGGGATATTGTTCCCAACCATATCAGTTCCTTACCTGAACGAAGCCTCGCAGACCTAATATTCATATTCAAATGAGACCATACCAGTGATATTTAAAAAAAAATCCCATCCTCAAAATGTAAAACACGAAAGATAATTGCTCTGAAGTAATTAACTTTAATAAAGACTATCTGAGTCTTAGGGGGCACATATTAATTCGGAGTGTGCCAGGTGGTCCTGCAAGGGAAGAGGACACAGATCTGATGCCACTGAGGCTTGCGTTCAGGTAACTACACACACACACACACACACACACACACACACACACACACACACACAGAAAGAGAGAGAGAGACACAGACAGACAGACAGACAGACAGACAGAGAGGGAGAGAGAGAGAAAGAGAGAGAGAGTGTGTGTGTGTGTGTGTGTGTGTGTGAGAGAGAGAGAGAGAGAGAGAGTGAGAGAGAGACAGAGACAGAGAGAGCGAGAGTGTGTGTGTGTGTGTGTGTGTGTGAGAGAGAGAGAGAGAAAGCGAGGCATGTGGGTGCATTGCCCCTGCTCTGAGTGCATGTGTGCTCTGATTGTCCTGACCTGACCCTATACAATCTGACTTACATTACAGACGCAGACCAGTGGCCTGTGCAGTCCGGCAGGGGGCTAACAGCTGAGGTAATGCCTCCACCAATAGCTTTTGACCTGTTTTCGGAGATGCTCTTCCTCACTCATTCACTCACTGACTGACTCACACATAGACGCACACACACACACACACACACACACACACACACACACACACACACACACACATTTATTCTCCCTCTCTCTCTCCCTCTCTCTCTCTCTCTTTCTCTCCCTCATACATATACACACACACACAAAACGGGCACACACACAGACGGGCTTGCAGGCACTCACATACAACCTCTCTCTCTCCCTTTCTTTCTCTCTCTCTCTCTCTCACACACACACACACACACACATACACACACACACACACACACACACACACACACAGGCACACACACACATCCTCTCTCTCTCCATCTCTGTCTCACTCACACACACACATACAGACAGCCACACACACAGACGGGCACACAGGCACACACACACATCCTTTCTCCCTCTCTCTCAGCCCCCTCGCCCCCCACCCCCCCCCCCCCCCCCCCCCCCCCCCCCCCCCCCCCCACACACACACACACATACACAGACGGGCACACACCCAGACGGGCACACAGGCACACACACATCCCCCCCCCTCTCTCCCTCTCTCTCCCTCTCTCTCCCTTCGCCCTCAATGCAGTCACTTGAGTCAGTGTTTCCCGCGGGACTCAAACAAACACCCCCCTGGTTCCTGTGTCCCAGGCCCCCTTTCTTAGCCTCTGCTGGCCCATGTTAATCAGCGTGGCATTTGTATTGTGTCAGCCGCGCTACCTTGCCAATCGCGCCGTGCCACACAGTTGCTCCACACACACAGGCGAGCAGGTTTATCTAGGTCACAGCTGACATGAAAGTGCGTCGCCAGCGCAGACATTTTAATCACGCCACGCTAACCCTCTTTTAATGCCACACTTTTTTTTTTTTTTCCTAATAAGCCCTCCACAGGAGCCATTTTCAAAAAAGGTCTTTGATTTTTTTTTGCCCCCTTTCTTCCTCTTCTACTTTTTCTTCTTCTTCTTCTTCTTCTTCTTCTTCTTCTTCTTCTTCTTCTTCTTCTTCTTCTTCTTCTTTCCCTGAACCGCTGTCAACCACGTCCCTGGTCCCTACCCTTTCTCTGGCTTTTTGATGTCAATACATGTTGGTGCTCGGTGGCACAGGGGTGGGTGGGTGGCAGTGGTGAGGACATAGGCTGTGGAAACCATATGAGGTGAGGTGGTGGGATGAGCGTGTGTGTGTCTGAGTGTGTGAGGTGGGTGGGGTTGGGCGATGAGGGTGTGTGTGTATATGTGTGTGTGAGGAGGGTGTGTGGGGTTGGGGTGGGGAATAAGGGTGTGTGTGTATGTGTGTCTTTGTGTGTGTATGTCTGTGAGGAGGGTGTGTGGGGTGGGGTTGGGGGATGAGGGTGTGTGTGTATGTGTGTGTGAGCAGGGTGCATAGGGTGGGGGGTGAGCGTGAAGTATATGTATGTGTGTGGGTGTATATGTTTGTGGGGGTGCTGTGTGGGAGGGTGTGTGTGTGTGTGTGGAGGCTGTGTGTGAGGGTGTGTGTGTGTGTGGGTGTGTGTAAAAAGGGGGTATGGGCTGGGGGGTGAGAGAGTATATATATGTGTGTGTGTATATGTGGAAGCTGTGTGAGACTGTGTGGGCATGTGTGTGTGTGTGTGTGTGGGTGTGTGTAGGGGGTGGTCTGCTGGTATCAAAGTCCCCCCCCCCCCCCACTCTGTCCTGTTCTGGGGCTTGGGCTTCAGTCCGTCCTCGGTTCCCCCCCGGCGTGTCCTCAGAGTGCCTTTGACATTCTCCGCTGCCATTGCAGCCTGCCGCACAGCCCTACTGCGTCACAATTTATAGAGGAGGTCACAGGCATTTCTTTTCTCTCTCCTCTGTGCCGTCTTTGTTTTGTCCCAGTCAGATCCAATTCTGATGCTGTCATAACATCGTTTGGGATGCTGGGACGAGGGGGGTGCGGGGTGCGGCAGACCACTGATCTGATAATGAATGTTGAATGTTTTTTTTTTTTTTCAAAATGTCTTCTTGCTTGCTTCCTGCCTCCTATAGGTAACCTTTCAAACGGACAAATGTTTCGAGGATTCGATTGGGGGGGATTTAAAGGCCACTGTGTCCAGTGCTAAGACTGCTAGCCACATTCAAGGATAAATGAAAGAATAAAAAACATTTTCTAAAGTATTTTTGTGGGCTTTTATCACCTTTAATTGGATGGAAATGAGTGGGGGAGAGAGAGACAGAGAGAGAGAGAGAGAGAGAGAAAGAGAGACAGAGAGAGAGAGAGAGAGACAGAGAGACAGAGAGAGAGAGAGAGTAGGATTGGGAAACCTTGGGTCAGACATGATTTTGAGGGGAGGGGGTGGGGGTGGTTGCCATATTCATGATATGGACATCGAAGCCAATTGCCCTAAGGCACCACTCAACATATTTTTGTAAAGCTGTGTGCTGATCTTGTGGTAGGTTACAGTGGGGGGATCTCCAAGAGTAACACAATCCTTAAGACTTTATACAGCACTCATAATGTGAATACTTCCAGTTTTTTTTCCAAGTTTGTCAAGTGGTGGTATGGTGCATCACTGTGTGAAGAAAAAGCGAAAGTGTTAAGAATACAGACTAAACTAGGCTGAGAGTGTAAAGCGAAAGTCTTAAGAATGCAGACTCAGTAAGAACACAAACAGGAGAGAGTGTCAAGAATCCCCTTATCACCTCCCAGTGGAGCCCAGGGCCAGCTCAGCTTCCGTGTGCTGTTGTGCCCCCCCCTCCAACCTCCACACCCCCCTCCAACCTCCACACCCCCCAACAACCCCCACACCCCCCACCCCCGAGTCCGAGGTCTTGGGCGGCAGTACCTTCCTTCTCATGCCCAAGTTCCTGTGAGCTCATTATCACTTTCCCCTGAAAATGTGTGTGTGTGTGTGTGTGTGTGTGTGCGTGTGTGTGTGGGTGTGTCTGTGTGTGTGTGTATCGGTTGTGTAGATATGCCTGTGTGTGTGTGAGGGAGAGAGAGTGTGTGTATATGTGTGTGTGTGAGAGAGATAGAGATAGAGAGAGAGAGTGTGTGTATATGTGTGTGTGTGTGTGTGTGTGAGAGAGAGAGAGAGAGAGAGAGAGAGAGAGAGAGAGAGAGAGAGAGAGAGAGAGAGAGTGTGTATATATGTGTGTGTGAGAGAGAGAGAAAGGGAGAGAGTGTGTGTGTGTGTGTGTTCCGGTGCACTGAGCTGACCTTCGGCAGGAGACACAGTAGCCGTGAGGCCTGAGGGTGGGGGAGTGGGAGCGAGGGGGGGTGGGGGGCGAGGGGGGGGGGGGGGGGACTGGATCTGGTTTCCACCCCACCTGTCTGTACGTTCCCAGGCTCAGGAGTGAGTGAGAGAGCGAGCGGGAGGGCGAGTGAGCTGGTGAGGGAGGTGGGCGGCATTCAAAACGACAGCCCTGGTCCTGGTCTTGGTCCCTCTCCTGCTGGTCCTGCTGATGACTGCAGAGCCCCAGAGGTGACTGACCATTCTCCGGAACGCTGATCTCTCTGCTGCGGCTGCTGCTGCTGCTCACTGGCTGGCTGGCTGGCTGGATGGCCGGCTTTCTGGTTGGCCACTGAAACCCCCTTAACTCCAAATAGCTGAAACAAGCTGGGAACAATTCAAACAAATAAGATCCGATGCTCCTGACCACTCTCAACCCAAAAAAAGAGCTAAAAGGGGGTTCTGGAAAAAACTTTTTGGTAACATAAAAAGGTCTGAGAAACATGGCAAATGAAAGACGACTGTTGGGTTTCGCCCGTTTGATACTTGTATGGGATCAGCGGGACTTATCATGGTGTGTGCCGGGTTCAGAGGAATTAGTTTTATTTTGTTTGGCGAGAGTCTGTTGCCGCACTAAGCCCCTGTGTTTTGCTTTTGAACTAGAACTTGTATCTCTTTGGTCAACACACAGTACACACACACATGCACACACACACCCAGTACACAGACACAGACACACACACACACACACACACACATTCATAGTGCCCACATGGTGCCCACTGCTTGTCCCCCCCCCCCCCCCCCCCCCCCCCCCGAGCCCCTACCCCACCCTCTTTGTGGCAGGCCTAGGGGATGGCGACAGCTTGTGGAGGGCTGTGGGGTTCTGTGAAGTCGTGAAAGTGACCACAGGAAATGCACTGGGTTTTTAAGCATGGTGTGCATGTGTATGTGTGTGTGTGTGTGTGTGTGTGTGTCTTTTCATCTTGGCACAGCTGTGAGGGGGGACCTCACTCACCTCCCCCCGTCCCATCCCCTCCCTTCCCCTCACCAGCCCACCCCCCTGCCCCCCCCCTCCCCTGGTGCCAGTGTCACAGCTGATGATCAGCGAGCACTTTGGCTTTTATCTTGTTTACTCAGAATTGCCCGCCTTTGATGCATATAGCGTTGCCGTCGCACAACTCCCCCCTCAACCCCCCCCAAACCCCCACCCCCCCAAAAAACACTGATCCAGCTTTATCTTTTGACAGACACTGTTATTTTGGATTTGTCTTTGTGCCCGACCCTAAAAGACATTTTACGGCTGAGAATACCACCGGGGTGCATTGTGGTCATGGGGGGGGGGGGGGGGGGTTATGAACAAGACAGTGGGTCTCCTCTCCAGACAAGTGATTCACAAAACGACCAACTACTGCCACACACCTTCACTCATTCGGATAGTCGTGAAGATTGAAGCTCGTCAATAGAATCGGTCACATTTTATCTATTTACGAGCACACAAACATGCTATTTGCATCTCTTGTGAGTTTTTTTTTGGGGGAGCTGTTTTTGCTTCCACACCCCGAATCTGTCAGACTTTAGCTGTTGAGATTAGCGCAGTACCGTACCACTGTAGCACCTTGGCCAAAGCTGCTGATACATGCTGAATTTGCCAAGAACATTGCAGAGAAGGCTGCGCTGATTCCCTCTGTGAAGGAAGGAATATTATGATAGCACTGGTGTAATAAAATGTGGGTTTTCCACACTTGTAACTTGACCATACTGCCAGGCTTTTTAAAGGAGGCAGGCAAAACTGCGAACAGGATTATTAACAAGCGTAGTCACGAGTTTGGTGTTGTTAATGTAACTCAATGGCAAAAGGGGATTTTTATGTCCCTGGCTCCAGGGTTTGAACTAGCACTCGTGTTCACATAACAGCTGGTGAAACACACACAAAAAGCAGCACAAATATATTATGTTATCTCTTTACGACCGTGCTGCGTGTGACTGCGGACTTCTTCTTCCTATGTTCTACCCCCTCACTTCTCTCTCGAGCTCTGTTTGTGTTTTCCCGAGAGGGTCGGTAGCCATACACCGCGGCCTTTCCAGGCCCTGTCCACTGCCATTGGCTTGGAGCTCTTCCTTAAATAGCACACACTGTCCGGCCACAGCCATCCTCTCTCTCTCTCTTTCTCTCTCTCTCTCTCTCTCTCTCTCACTCACTCATTCTCTCTTTCTCTCTCTCTCTCTCTTTTACCCTCTCTCCCCCCCTCTCTCTCTTTCCTTCTCTCTTTCTCTTTCTCTCTCTCTCTCTCTTTTACCCTCTCTCTCCCCCCCTCTCTCTCTCTTTCCTTCTCTTTCTCCCTCTCTCTCTTTCTCTCTCTCTCTCCCCCTCTGTCTTCCTCTGCGCTATCTGGGTCTTGGTGTTCCCAGCCCGTGCACACTGGGATTCTGGTGGTGTTTTCCTGTTACCTTAACACCTACAGCTTGCTGCATCACTGCCCTTTCTATCAACTCTGGCCTTGGTGGTGTTACCAGTCTCTTTTTTTTTTCAAACATTATGACCTTGGCGGTTTATCTTTTTTTGTCCTATACTGTGAGCACTGTTGTTTTCACATCTCACTACCTCTCCAAGGACTTTTTTTTTTTGTCCCTCATGGGAATTGTGGTGCCGTTGATGTTCGCATAAAAAAGGCCACCGGCAGTACAATGTTCGCTATTCTACCAGATTACACAGTTTTTTTTTCTGCGACGCTCACAGAAAGAAAAAAAAAATGTATTTGTCACCTTAGTCTTTACCACCTCACGCAGGGTTTCACGGCAGCTCAGTGAGTCTTGCCGACACCTTTGCTTGCTCTCCGCAGTGGGGGGGGACAGTAATAGAGCAGGCGTTAGATCAGCTGTTCCGTTTCGGCAGGCAGCCGGCGGTGATGCCCACAGTCCTGCTTTTTCCAGAGCTCTCCGCTCCACGACAGGACACCAGGCGAGAGTGAGAGCGCTTTAGCATATTCTCTCCACTTGAAGCCCTGGCCTCCCATCTGCTGGGATACACTACATTACCTTGCGTGTTGTTGGGCTGACACTGGGCCTGACAAGTCTGCAGGGGAAACAGGGCTGGGAGCTCCCAGGTAGGTGCTGCGTACTAAGTCTCCAGTGCCTGCCTATCTCTTTGTCGGCACAGCTGTTCAGGAAGCTCGGAAGCCTTGTGTGCCAGGGCGCAGCCGGAGGTGGGGGGCGGTGGGATGGGTTGGGGTGGGGAGGGGAGTTTAAACAAGTCTCATTGACAAGAGGCCCTTTGAGAACAGCATCAATAATATTAATAATAATGAAGGAGTCCAAAATTGTATTCTTTCAAAGTCTCCAAAATTAGGATGATTCTAAGGGCCCTTAATTCTAAGGGCCCCTAAGGGGCCCTTTTAGAACAGTAGGGCTATTTTTATTTATAATAAATAAAGGGGCCAAAATTGTACTCTTTCCACGTGGCCCAAAACTTCTGGCCACACACCTTGCTTGTGCGTGCGTGCGTGTCAGTTAAACAGGCTTGCCTGACTGTGGGGCAGGCCAGTCTGCCTGTGTGTGTGTTTCAAACTGGGCATCCGTGCTCTTCCAGTACACTATGAGGGCAAGCCTCAACTTTTCCCCACCTACCTTCAAAGCCTGTTAAGCCTTGTTCCGACAGCATGGCGTGTGAACATACGCAGCTGTTTACACACTCCAGACAGAGCTATGCGTGCGTGTTTGTGTGTGTGTGTGAGTGATCTTGGAGCATGAATCTTCAAGAGACGCTGGCAGGACTTTCAGCCACTTCACAGCAGAGCACCACACCGCACCGCAGCCATAACGGACAGACAGCCACGCGAGCAGCCTGCCTTCCTGACAAGCGTGCGGGTGGATAAGACACCCGCCTCATATCAAAGAGAGGCAATTGACATTCCGGGCAACACACACGCAATAACCATGTTGTCACCCCCAACTACTGTGCAACCAACGACCCCATCTATTCCAGTGGGTGTGGTGACTGTTTAGGGAAATGAATATGAGCCTGTTTTTTTTTTTTCCTTTTTTTTTTTGCACGTGTCTAGGCAGCCAAACAGTCAGGCACGCTTTGAATGACAAAGAAGCATTGGCTGTCTGGTCTGGTACAGCAGCAATAGCTGTCCCACATGCAGATAACACAGCAGCTGCTTTGCCACTCTGTGAGGAAAATGTGTCTGGAAGTTGGCTTTAAAAAAAAAAACTGAACTTGTTAATTAGAGTTTGCCTAGTTTATATACTTTTTTTTAACCAACAGAGTAGGTGTGATCTCAACACTGAACTCAATAGGAGAGCTGGATAGTAAGGATGTCCTGACTCTAGGTACGTTTCACTTGAACCGTACCAGAGTAGGGGTTGTCTCTCATACCTAACCTGCACTCACACTAGTGAAATGAACTAGACATCAAGTGTACTCGGGGGCCCGGTAAGGATAGCATAGTGTGAGTGCGCCCTAAAATTACTATGATTGAGACTATTTGGTAGTGCTTCATATATATCCACTAAGGCTGTGACTCCACTGCAGAGAGTGGAGAAACTTCCTCCTAGTAGATGCGAGATTGCATTTCAGGTTCACACATTACATTTACAAGTTTCATTTACTTTCTCACACACTCTAGCGTCAACGTCCAGTCTCAATCTCAATAAGGCCTGTCTGCATTACAGTGAGAGAGAGAGAGAGAGAGAGAGAGAGAGTGGAAGAAAAAAAACAACTTCCAATCTCGAAAAAGTAGCAAGGTGGGTGATGTGGGGCAGGACTGTTCAGGCAAACACCTCTTTGCAGTCCCACATGACTTGACATGGGCCACATCCACGCTGACCTATGCAAATCCATAGCTAGGCATGCATAAATGGAGTGACCTGTCAAAAAAAGTGAACTTTGGGTTTTCTCCTGGGTGATGGGAGGACTGGAAAAGCTACTGTATTTGGAGGCAGACATCCCAGGTATCACAAAGTAAAAAAGTCCTGCCCCATATATATTTTTTCCAGCCAATTTAGCTGAAACGGCTGATGCTAATTAGCATGACTTTTCAACCATGTACGGGAGCTAATTAGGGAAATTACCTGTGTGAAGAGCACAGGCAGAGGGAATACATGGCAGGACATGGCAGGACTTTCTCAAGCTGGTTTGTCCACCCCTGACTGTACTTGGGCTTGGTGGACATACTGTATTGCAATTTCATCAAAAACATACCTGAAGTAATGAGCCAGCACAGAGAGAAGTTTAGCCATATGACCCTATAAAACCAGACAGCAACAACAACAACAAAAAAAAAACTCAACAATGCCAAATTATGCAATAGTAATTGCCTAAGTGCCATACAGACTGTTGGTTGGCAGACTGTACACTTTCCGTGTCCTTCATTGTGAAAGAAGGCCCTGAATTTTCCTCCCAATTAAATAATAAGAGCACAAATAAAATGTCTTGCGTAATGAGGTTCACACGGTTGCTGCTGCTGCAAAGAGGCCGCTGAGCCAAAACCCGTTTGCCGTTTAGCCAGTTCTCCTCGCAGTGGCTGGCTGAAGATTAGAGGCCTGCCGCTATGCATACCTGCTCTCCTCAATGGCCACATTCCACAGTGCTCTGGATATACACTTAAGAGAAAAGTCTATAAACACATAAAACAACACGCACACACAGGCAGACACACACACACACACACACACACACACACACACACACACCTGATTCACTTACATGTCAGAAGATTCAAAGTGACATCAATTTATGGAAATTATATTGTACAAGTTCACAAGCAGAAACAAAAAGTAAAAATACTAAAAAATAATAGGGCAACCATAGCTTAAACTCAAGGCAACAAGCATGGTGTGGGATTTTGATTTTGTGCTTTGAATCATTATGATACTGTAACTGCACTATTCCTCTTCTGCAGACTAGGACTCCTCTGGTCAGCCAGTATTTTATCATATCAACATTCATGGCATCAAGAAATGTCATCACCCAAAAACACCTTCTGCTGTCACAACGCCCCAAATCATCACTATCCCACCTCCATGCTTCACTGCCAGGACTGAGCATTCACTGTAGTAGCCCTGGCCAGGTTCATGCCAAACATGCTGGCCTCTATCGAAGCCAGACTATTTTTTTTATCTTGGTTAGATATGACCAAAGAATGAGCTTCCAATATTCACCAGGCTTCTTTTTTTTTAAAACGGTCTTTGGCAAATCTTTAATCTTGCAGGACTGTACTGAAGAGTAAGCAAGCTTTTTTTTAAACTTGGATGCCATCCATACAAGTTGACATTACGCAATGCCCTTGGTCCAGTTTGAGCGTGTTACAGAAACTGTATTTTCCATTGATAACCCCCGAAGCACTTGGCCAACTGTTGTTCAGAGCCAGATTGTGTAAGCAGCAGCAGCCAGTCTGTGGGGGCTGTGATTAGTGATACCGCGGCTCATTCTATACCTCCTGATTACAGATAAAAAAATCTGATCCAACAGATTTTTAGTTGGTAACTAATCATCCTGCATTATAAAGTGAAGCAAAGTTAGGGGTGTTGAAATCAAAGTCAAAGTCAAAGCAACATAGACATGAAACATTTGGAAAAAAAACCCTGGCCTACTGTGTATTACATGGTGACATTATTGAGTGTCTGTTACGTTTTTGAAATACCTCCCAGTTAAATTTCTTCATTGCTCTGACAGACATGATGCAGACAGACCTAGCACATGGTTTCAAATTTTTAAATGTTCTGCTTGTACAGACCACTGGCTGACCACAAGACCACAGGTGTGCTTTCTTTCAAAATTGTGCATTTTGCTTCATTGATGTCCGGTTTCTAAAGTCGCTAAGTAAAACATATGGAGGCTGAGGAATACATTAACAAGTGCTTGGACTTCAGAATTCAAATAACATTTTCTCTCCCAGCACATTTTTCTAGTTATAAATGTGACTTAACTGCCCTCCATATTTCCTCGTCAAATTTCATCACAGGTGTGTACTAATTTTGGTACATATGGCGTGTTTTTTCAGAAACAGCCAGCAAATAGTCCAGGCTATTTCTTTAATTTCTTTACTCAAAGCCTTTCACTGTAGACTTAACAATAGCATGGCAGCTACATCTTAACAAAATAGTACTGGAGTGTCACATTAACATTATCAGTTACTGAGAGTAGGACATAGTGACAGATTCCAAATACTAGTCATCACTGCATCAGACATGATGGATGTGGTCATGGCATTTCAGTAATAATAATAATAGTAATAATAATTACTTGTATAACACATTTCAAAGGATGTAGCTCAAAGTGCTTCAATAGTTTGACAAAGGATCACAGGGCAGAGATACTCATTGCAATCTTTGTTATAGTCCAGTAGCGCCAGAGAAAACTGCCAGGGCGCTGTGGAGAGCTCCACTAATTTCCCCCGTGGTTCCCAGGGGAGCTCAACTGCCGGGCTGGTAGGGGGAAAGTGTGTACACTTGACATCACGTATGTAAATAATACTACAAAAACTTCTAAGAGCTTCAGACATCTGCCATGAATATTACATATTTGAGTCTTACAACAGGGGGGTTTGAGTAAAGTATTACTAAACATTCACACTCCTAGAGTTTCTATGCCTCAGATGTGTCTTCTTGCCAAGCTGATTACATGATATCGAGTGCAATGCTGCACAACATGTGAATGCTGGTAAATGTCAAGCGAATCCTCCAGTAAGACTTTCTTGGCTAAAGTATCATTTTGGAAACTGCTCTCAAACAAACATTCTCAAACATACTCTGGAGGGATTTACAGGAAATTGATTGCAGATCTTTCTTAGCGAAGGATTTCAGTGGTTTCTATTTAATGACATTATTTACATGATTGTATTTCATGACAAATGTTTTCTATCATGTTTTTTTTCTGCTGTTGTGCATAACCATGCCAAATGACTGGCGACAGGTTTATTAGCATTTCAAATGATTATTGTGAGCAGGCTGGCCTATAGCGTTGCCGTCTGCAGTCCGTGTGTGTGTGTGTGTGTGTGTGTGTGTGTGTTTGTGTGTGTGTAAACAATCTGGCTTCAGATGCTAGAATCCAGTGCCACATATTTGTTGCAGCCATTCACTAAGTCAGCTGATTCCAATTATCACAGCTCTATAGCCAGGTAGAAGTTGTTAATAAATAAAATCACCTGTATTAACCTGTACACAGGTTGAACCAGATTACTGGGATTGGATTTAGTGTTGAATTGTAGCTTCTTCATCCAGGTTGTCCATCACTGCTTTGCACCTTTCACTCAGTTTCACAGAATCAGCTTCCCCTAAGCAGAGGAGGACATCCCGGGTTCAGGAAGTAGATGTCCTGCCACGTATTAGCTCCAGACAGTTCTCCACACACACAAACCTTTTCAGCCAGGTAGATTGGCTAATTAGGGAAATTACCTGTGTTAAAAGTGAAGAAATTCAAGGCATTCAGAAATTCAGAAATGTTGCCTGGCAACGACAATATTGGCTTCAAGTTTTCAGATGGGGTGATCAAAAAACACTGCCTGCTACTGATCTGAGATCTGATAAAAAAAAACAAACAAAAAAAACGTGCAGCCTAATATAAATGACAAAGTGCCCAAACACCATCTATCGGTAACACTGCCAAGCAACATTTCCCAAAACATTGGCCAAATATATCATCTTTAAAAGCATAGGCAGAATTAATGATAGCACTTTTACTTTCTCAAGTTGGTAGGTGCACCGCTGTCCACAAGTAGAGGCCAAGGCGAATGCTGGAGGCCAAGGTGAAAGGAGTGACTATTACTGACGTATGAACATTCATCTTCCAACCTTTACTCATTCTCTCTACCGTAGCATGGTGTATGCATTTGCACTTAGTCATATGAACAACACTGAATAAACCAAAACCCTCTCCACCAGTACCATTCCCCTGACTCATTTGCCGGGCCCATTTTGCAACCACAACTTCAAAGCTGAAACAGAGTTTCTGTTATAATGCAATATGACAGTTGGCATGTCCAGAGGTTATGTCATTAAACTAAATGAGCTAATGGTATGACAACAGCAACCCTATAATCACACACATTAACAGATACCGATACCTCGGCTAACAACAACAATAATAAAAATAAAAAAAACATGGAATTTATGATGGATGATGAATGGCACAGATTAAAGCAGCAGTTACTCATAAAACATTTTTTTAAATAGGCTGTGTTTTATTGGATTACAGCAGACACTGATGATTTCTTAGAAAATAGTAAGCAGGACCTTGGTATAAGTACAGTATTTTTTTTTCGGTATATGTTCTGACAATGACACCACAGCAGGAGCGGTACTTAAAGACTTTGTAATCTGTCAACAAGTTTTGTTTTCTACGGAGTTGAACTAGCACTACATCTATGAAGCCATTATGTATAAAGGCGGTTACTTATGTATATGTTTATTTGCATGACAGAGAGTGAATGTACTAACAGGAGTATTAGGAGATTGTGTAGACAGCGTGTTTCTGGATTAGATATATTGTGATTTTTTAAACCAGTTCATAACTGTTTTTTTTGTGTGTGTGTGTGTGTTTTGTATAGTTTTACTGTTTGTTTTGTTATCTTAACCAGCAATGTTTTTTTTTGTCCATTTTTTTTCTTTCAAAGCAATCCACAAATGTCACTTGGTCACAGAAGCGTGAGCACATCGAGAGCAGTGGTGAAGTGTCCGGAAAAGTACAACAGCACCTCAGTCCAGTTGTAAATGTGATTCGGTTCAAAGGAAGTCCATCTGACGAAAGGAAAAAAAAAAAAAAAACTGCAACGGATGTTGAGCATGGTGGAAACTGACTGAAGTATCGCCAATGGTTCTGTAGTGGTTCGGATAGCGGAGTCTCATTACAAAAATGTAGGACATGCCACTGTAAAGACCAGCCAGAGCACAAAAAGAGTCGGGAAGGGGAGGGCAGAGGGGGGGCGGGCGGGGTGTGGGGGTTTTGGGTAGTGAAGGCGAGGGGTGGCGGGGTAGCGGGGTGGGGGTGTGGGTGGGCGGGGGACAGTTCCTCCCATTATAAAATGTAACAAAATTCCCCCAAAACTTTACAAATCTGTAGCAATACAGAAAAATATATGTACAAGAACCCTTTTTTTAAAAGTAATAATGCAGCAGATCCACCTTTGGCACTCAACGAATCACTACCTGGTCAGTGCTTCAGACGCACGTGTAGTGCAATTTCTGTAGCTCCGCTTTCATCACAAATCAGTGTTTTGTTTACTTTGTTTTTTTTTTTCGTTCTTTTTTTTTTTTTAAACGCCCAACAATACTTGCAACGTTCCTACAGCATCCTGGAAACATTACGCACAGGCTAAGATGGTGAGAGTGCAAGAGTGAAATCATTGGTTCCAAAAATACAATATTTAATATTAAACCTCTCTTTTCTTTCTCTCTCTCTCCTTTCCTTCCTCCTTCCTTCCTCCCTCTTCTGTGCAAATGACAGCGGCAACAATCGTCACCTGCGAGGGAGAAGAAATAGTGCCATCATTAAAATTTTCACAGTTGGGAACACGCATTCACAAGTGCCCTGATAATCCCGAAAGGGAATGAAATGGCTCTTCCTGTGCCAATGACTCACAGACCGTTTCAACCCTGCCTGGTTACTAGGGCAGATCACGATGTGATTGGACGATGACGAGGAGACTGATTAAAGTGTAAAGAAAGAAACACTGTTACTGGAAGATTCCTGATAATGTTTGCTTGAAATGAGATGAGTGATAAGATGAGGAAATAAACTTATTTACAAAAGCAACCATCGTAAGGAGGGTGGCAGTCGGATTCCTAAACATTATTCAGTTATTCTTCTGACTAACAGAATGCAGTCTGAATTTGACACAAATCAAACACATCAGTGCTGTCTTGCCAACCGAGGTGCAAGCTATACATCATCATGCACTGGGATACCAAGACATTTTTCAGTAATTTTACTTCCTAAAAACAGCCTGAATATGACACAGATCAGAAACATCAGAGTTGTCTTTGCCAGCTATACACCATAATGCAGACACTTTCATCTGCGGCTCTCTCTATACCCGTGAGGATTAACATGTCTATTTTAAAGTCTCTTGTGGTAAAGCACAGCAAACAATACACTCTATTCATTTCAGAGTTTCGCTTAAAAAATGACAACCATCATGCCACTTTTCATTTATATTGGCAGTAATCTTTACCAGTAATCAGTAATGACAACTGTCCTTCCTGACCTGCGCTTGTTACATAACCTGGGAACAATCAAGCGCTTTTTACATTAACAGTAGATCATTTTATGTTTCATCACATAATTGACCAACCCAACTGGTCCTATTCACTAAAGCAATCAGGGTCAATTACTAGGCTTAAGAGCCACTGAGAACACTGGAAGCCTCAGCCAACCATTCAAGACTGACTTTCACAACACACCACCCTCTTCTGTTTCGCACGGTCAGATGCCACACACACACACACACACACACACACACACACACACACACACCACTACTTTTGTTAAGTGCGCACTCACCTCTTTATATTCTCTTCCGTGGATTCCTTTGCCACTTTAATCAGTGTCTGAGACCAGCTCTGGAGTCACTCCTCCGACGTTTCTTCTCATGGGATCCTGCATCCAGCTTGCGCAGTCCCCTCTCCCTCTGCCATTTTGTCCGCCGTTTCTCCCCAGGTCTGGCAGGCTGTGGCCCAGTGTGTTGGCAAACCACTCCTTGATCTCTTGGCTGTTGAGTTTGGCACAATCCCTCAGCCCGGCGGCGGAGTCGTCTGCGCCAGCGCCAGTCTTCGCTTCTTGAAAACGCTGGATGACCTTGTTCCCGCCGTGGTTAGCAGTCAAAGGTAGCCCTTGGCCGTTATGCCCGCCGTTGTTTGACTTGTGGCTCAGCTCTGGCCAGTCTATGGTTCCGTTGCGGAAGTCTGACCGGCTGTCTTTGAACCAGCGGACGATGTCTGTGCGGGCCAGACCGGTCTGGCTCTCGAGGAGGTTGTACTCCTCAGGTGAGGGCCACTGGGTTTGGGCAAACACATCTTTGAGGAGTCCAAGAGCTTTGCTGTCCAGGTGCAGAGGAGAGCTAGGGGGTGCGATGATTGGACGGAGCGGGCTCATGGGTAGTCCTCCTAGCTTGCGTGCTCCATTAAGGACTGCGGTCTGTTTTTGTTGCTGTTGGTGCTGTTGCTGTTGCTGCTGCCTCCTCTCCAAAACATCAAACCTCCTCGCTCCCATGGAGTTGAGCAAGGCCTGTTCAAGGTTGTCCCTCAGGGCCCTGCGTTCCAGAAACCAGCTGTCGATCTCCTCTCTGGACATCCTGGTGATTGTCGCCAGGCTGTCCACTTCACCGTGAGAGGGATAGCTGTTTCTCTGAAAGCTCTCCTCGAGGATCTTCAGCTGCTCAGTGGTCTTCCCCTTCACCCTCTCCAGAAGAGGAAACTGAGTGGGGACAGGCTTGGGCCTTTCCTTCGGCACAAAGTCATTCTTGACGTGCAGAGAGCCGTTGAGCCAACTCTTCGCCTCGCTCCGGGGCACACCGTTAGCTTCCTTGGCGTCTGGATGTCGGCTCTCTCCTTTCCCTTCCACGAACTGTTCTTTCGGCTGCCTGTTCTCCAGCGGAAACGTGGGAGGCAGTGGTAGTGTCTTGCCAGGACCTCGTGCGGTCTGGATGATTGTTGGTCTTTTCATTTGAGGAACCACCAGCGGAGGTGCCATGGGTAACTTCACATCAGAAGGCAAAAATGGAGAAGGTAAGGAGAATTTATCTTTGGGGATCACTGGCAGGGAGGGTGTGTGATTCTTCATCTGGGGCGCGACGGCAGATCGTTTTATCATCTCGGCGGAGGCAAACGCAGGCGACATGGCGAGTCTGTCTTTGGGCAGCATTAAGGGAGGGGGCATGGGCATCCTCTCTTTAGAGGCCATGAGAGGAAGTGCCACGGGCGGTTTTCCTTTGAGGGACACGATGGGGGCAGCCATAGCCCGCTTCATGTCGTGGGCGAAAAAAGGAGAAGGCATAGGTCTCTTGATCTCAGGAGGCACTGGGGGTGGTGCCATAGGCAGCCTGTCTTTCGGCGGGGGAGGCGGGGGTGCCATGGGTAACTTCTCTTTGGGGTCGTCCGCAGGCGGCAACATGGCAATGCGCTTCACCTCCGCGGGCAACGAAGGACCAGCCAAAGGCCTTTTGAGAGACGGCACATGGCTCACCGTTGTCACAGTGACAGATGCGGACGTGAAGGGCGTACGGGTGGCGGCGGCGGCGGCAGTCAGCATCTGGCTGGCCTGTCCAAGGCCACTGCCAAGGACAAGGGACTGGCTGCTTCTGGCTGGCTCTGTGACGGAATCAGGCAAGACTGTGAAGGTGTGATGCACGGGCGGGATGGAACCGTTGAACATTTTCTTGCGGGCCTCCTCCACTTCCTCCGGCGACCAGGTGATGCCTTGCTTTAACCTCTGCGTGGTAAACCACACTTTGATCTGTTCCTCCGGGTGCTTGGAGGCAGCCGTCAACCAAGACAGCTCGGCATGAGTGGGGTACGGGAACTTGTTGAAGGACGTGATGAGGATGGCATTGTTGTCCAGCAAGGGATTGTATTTGGTGGTGTTCAGAGGAACAGCGATTTTTGGTACTGAGTTCAAGTTGGGCGGCCTCTGAAGTAAAGGCATAACGTGCGAGAGTCCTTGCAGTATTGTCGGGTCGGGAAATATTACAGTGCCGTTCACATTTACAGCAGTGATCTGATCCTTTGAGATTAGGTTTTCTAAATGCTTCTGCAGTTCGTTGCCTTGGCCAAAAATGTGCTTCTCCTCGGCTTTTGGCTTCCCGGCTTTCACTGTGGTTGATTTGCTGAGAGCAAAATCTGGAACACCACCCACTGTCTCTGTGTCCTCATTGTCAAGGTCAACTGAATTGTGTACACCTTCGATTGTCTGTTCCAGCACTGTCTGGTTGTTGAGTTTGATTCTCTTGAACTTAAAGTTGCTCTGCCCAGGGTGGTATGTCTCATTATGCTCTGTGAGGGAGTCAAATTTTTTCGTACTGAAGTTGCACACAGCGCACAAGTACAGCGGGTTGAGTATGACGTTCGGGTGACTCGTATCCACATGCTCTTTGAAGTCGCCTAAATTCTGGGTCGAAAAAGGACAATATTTGCACTTGTATCCTCCTCCGTGCTGCTTCTGCTGGGGCTTCTGCATGCACGGATCTCCCGCCAGCTCCTCCCCCTCCACCTCATCCTCCGCCCCCACCACGCTCTCCTTCTCAAGGAGCTGGCTGCTCTGTTCCTCCAAGGGAGGGGCACTTGATGACCTCCACCTTCTCTGCTCCGGAAGCACTTGGGAAGACGTGCCCTCCAGCAAGTCGTCCGTAGAGGAGGAGGAGGGGGGGGCCTCGATTTCTGTGCCGCCATCCTCCTCCTCTTCAGCGACGGCGTCGCTCACGCGTATCATGCAGGGTGTGGAAGACTTCCTTCGGCTGGACATGGTGCTGCTGGTGTTGTGGCTGGGGCTGGATCAGGACACAGCCTGACAGGATGGAGGGGCAGCGTGGAGCGTATCCAGGTGGGATCTCAGAGGTGGTGAAGTCCTGTTTCCGGGCAGGACCCTCCTCACTCCTCTGTCGTCCGCAGTCGGCACGGGAATCTCCTGCTGACTGGGAACGTCAGCTGCGACAGGGGACTTCATGAGACTTCATTACAGACAGCGATGACCTGAGAAGAGGGCAAGACAGAGAGAGAGAGAGAGAGAGAGAGAGAAGGAGAGGGAGAGAAAGAGAGGGAGAGAGAGAAAAAAGAAAAAACTACATTAACAAAAGACACATCTTTATTTGTCATGCAAGAAAAAAAAAAGTTTTTGTTTGAAATAGCAGTTTTATAGTTAAAGTCTTTCAGAGCCTTTTCACTGGCAGAGCTTGCAGAGAAAACCATATGTACAGTCTGAGTGTTGCCATGTTGTGCAGGAATGGTGTAACCATTGTGTTCACGGTTACAGAGACTGCAGAAGGTCGTTGAGTTTGTTGGAAAAGAGTGCAAACATTCCATGGTGCTGGCCAATGCAACTCAGCAGAAGACCGAAGATTTATCAACAAAGTGCATAGCCTGATTTTGAATTAAGTGCAAAATGGAAGAGGGAACAGAGACACAGAGCCTGTATGTTTAAGAAACTCTGCGAGCTGAAAAAGAGAGTAAAAGACAACAAAAGAGAGGAGGGGGGGGGAAGAGAGAAAAAGAATACAAATCAACTGCAGAGAATGACTGTGCAGACTTTCTGTTTTTGTTTTTCCTTTTTTTGTTTCGTTTCTTTTTTTCTCTCCCTCTCTTCAAAGTCAGACAAGCACAGAGTACGGGTAGACTTAGGTGTCAGACAGTGGTGATGTTACGGCTTCTCAGAGCGCTCACACTGTTGTTGAGCCTCATCTGGTTCTTTATGGGACTAGATCACGTACCATTACCCTTGTCTGTCTCGACCTCCGCCAGGCAAAGACCATTAGTCTTTTCCAACAAAAAAGCTACGAGTATGAGGAACCCATATTCTCCTTCAGGTAACCGTCCCGGATGCACTGCCTCACGTTTTTTTTAATAGGAGTCAAAATCCCTTGTAAAAAAATCATTTTGTCTGGCTAACAATTAGCCAGGCTTCTTGTCAAGTATTCTCTGCATACAGATGGGTTTTATCATCAGAGAAAGAAACTGCATAGGGAAAGTATGTCCCTAATGAAGTGGAGTGACTGAGAGACCCTTTGAAGAAACCCAAAATCCTGTCTACATATTGAATGGCATTTGCAGTTGCCTAAGCAGAAGAGGGAAAGAAGGAGGGAAGAGGGAAAAAAAATGACAAACAGTTTTAATATCGATCTCTTCAGGCACACCCTCCATTAAATTAAACAGATTCCCCTTATTAAAAATGTAGACAAAAAAAAAAAAAATTAAGCTGGGCTTCATTTCCATGCTGTTGTTATGGCAACAGCAGAGACAGCGAGGTGCCCTTCTGTTACCTCGCCGCTGCATATTAACGATTTCTTCTCGCAGGTACTAATTAGGCAGGGCTGAGCAGTGGCTGAGCGGAGCGAACGGCGGGCGGACGGACGGACGAATGGTGGCAGCGCAGCAGAGGCAGCGGCGGCGGGGACATCGGCGGAGCCATCACACCGATCCGTTCCGCTTGATCCGCGACGCTCACATGGGCAGGCCTCGTCTCGCCGCGGCGTCGGGGACTCGGCTGATAAAACATGCATGAGCCTCCGTCTCGTGTCCTCAGCTCACTCCGGGCTCCAGTTCGGACGGCGCGGGAAGGGAGGGGAGGAGAGGAGAGGGGGGAGGAGGGGAGGAGAGGAGGAGAGGATGGGGAGGGAAGGGGGGGGGGAGAGAAGGAGGGTGGGAAACGCAGACCGACGACGGCTTCGTGTACCGGGCAACGATCCATCACGCGGCAGCAATAGGTTCCTCCTGCCCCAGTCCCCCCACCCCCGGCCACACAAGGAAGAAAAGGAAGAAAAGAGAATACAAACACACACACACACACACACACACACACACACACACACACACACACACACACACACACACACACACACCCAATACACACACAATAAACAGCACACACACACACACACACACACACACCCTGATTCATGAAAAGGTGTCAGTTGGAGCCCTTTTTTTATATAAAAGCCTGTCAGAGGAGCACAACCTACACTTGAAAAGCCCGAAAGTTTTACTCTTCCTTTTTAGAGCACGGATGAGAAATATCCTGTCAGGGAGAAGGGCTGATGAGCCACGAGACAACCCCACTGAAAACGTCTGCTTGAAAAACTTATATATTTATATATGTGGTCAGCTATTTAGCTGCTTCTGTGTAAAAAAAAACACAAAAAAAAAAACAAAACACAAAAAAAAACGTGAAAAGGATTTGAGAAAAATCAAACGTTGGATCTCTCCTGTGCCAAGTGAAGAAACAAACACAATGAATCACTCTGGATGATCAATGTAGTGTGCGGCGGGAAGAGACTGGGTAAGGCTCCCACGGGGGCTCGCCGGTGACTCACACGGACATACGCATACAGTGAAAACACACATGCACAAACACACACACAAACATGGCCGCGCGCGCTCTTACTCGCACACACACACAAACACAGGCGTGTGCGTGCACTTACACACACAAACACAGGGAGAGAGGGAGAGGGACAGAGGGACAGAGAGAGAGAGAGAGAGAGAGAGAGAAGGCCAAGGCCAGTAACTTATCCTAGCACAGTTAAAAGGAAGTGAAGGAACAGGAGGAAAAATAAGACAGAGGAAGGGATAGGTAGGACGATGAAAACGACACCAGGACAGATGAACACTGGGGACACAGAAGAAGAGGAATTCAGAAAAGAAGGGTGGAGACAAATAAAGAGAAAGAGAGAGAGAGGAGAGAGAGAGAGAAAGACAGAGAGAGAGAGAAAGAGAAAAAGAGAGACTGTGTGTCGGCAGACACATCAATCCAGCCCTATGCAAATCCACGCCAGACACACAAATACGCACCGTGATTTGTGAGCGCTTTTACACTTTCATTTAAAACTCTTGTGCGATGCTTAAAAAAATAAAAAATAAAATAAAATAAAAAACAGTCTACAAACAGTTCTTTGATGGGAGATTCTATGCAATTCTCTTACCATTCCTGATAAATATGCAGCCGGCTGGCTCCCGAAACCTAAATCGGACAGGGAATATAGACATGAAAGCAGGAACCTCTGAAAACCCCCCTCTTTGCCGAACAAAAGCTACAATTACAAGAACAGGTTTTTGTGTTCTGTCTCCACAGAAAAATGGGCAGTGAACTCATTCAAAAATATGATTTAAATTGAAGGTTCATACTTCCAGAAAAATGGACCACGTGCCTCTCACTCCCACTGGAGTTATTTTCATATCAAAAGGTGTTGAATACTGCATAGTATCAGAGAGCCTCTTTGTGGCATTAAGCCCCATAGAGGGTGCATCCTTGGGCGTTTTGAAATAATTTCCTCAAGCATACGCATACACGGGGCTACGGCAAACGGATAAACCGTGTTTCCTTTTGCCTAAACGCTTTCTAACGAGCTGCTTTACTCCTGTCGGGATTTAGCAGAGAGACAGAGAGAGAGACAGAGAGAGAGAGACAGAAGAGAGAGAGAGAAAAGGCCCAATCTCTATTTTACCCCACCTCCAAATAATAAAGCGCTCGGTCTCAATGGGGACGGCTGAATTTGAATGAGTGCAGAATTAATTTAAATCTCATCAAACCACCCTCTAATACCTTATCTGTTCTGCACGGAGACAACGGGCCGTAATCGTATTAAAGGCCGTCTTTGGTGAGGCTCGGTGGCTCAAGGCGCGGAGGGGAGAGAGGAGAGGAGAGAAGAGGAGAGAAGAGAAGAGGGCTGCTCCTGTTACCTTCTATGGGAGAAGCCAAGAGGGGAGCTATGCGGCGGGATGTTGTCGTTGGCTACCCTGGGACAGACTCCTCCAATCCCGTCGAAAGCGGTAAAGGAGAGCAGCCAGTATATGGATATGAGGGTCTGCTGGTGTGTGTGTGTGTGTGTGTGTGTGTGTGTGTGTGTGTGTGTGTGTGTGTGTGTGTGTTAGAGGGTAAAATAATATGGTCGGCGATCCAGTGTTGGTTTTGTGCAATGCTGGAGGTGGGCTGGGGTGATAGTGGGTGGTGTTTTGGGGGCAGAGGAGGGAAGGAGTGGTAGTGGTGGTGGTGGTGTGCCCAAGATTTCATGGCAATTCGCTGATGAGCTGTTAAGGCCTCCCCCAGGTTTGCAACACCTCAGAAATCAGTTTCCATTAAGGCAATTTCAAACTTAATGGCAGATTTGGGTCTGGGCTCCCGAGGAGAAAAACGCACACGCCAGTGGAGCCCGCGTGCAGCGCTAACGAGTTGCCGTGGCAACAGCCACATGATAGGTACAATTTGTTACGTTTCCCTCTCAGGTGCCTTTGATGGCAAACGCTGGCCTCCCCCAGGTCTCTCAAAGTCGGGGTGTTTGGGAAGAGCCTTTCAAAACAAAGCATTACACCCAACTCCACGGCAGTACAGCCACTGAGCAACCACAATTTTGTGTCAGAAAAAACAAACAACCCTTCGCCACCCCCACCCCCACCCCCCCCCTCCCTCCTGAAAAAAGTGGCTCATCAAACATGGCTGTCAGTACGTTTCCCCTTCGCCTGATGGTATCGTGTAAAACAAGACAGCCTTAGCGAAAGTTTCGCTTAAAAAAAAAAAAAAAAAAAAAAAAAAGAGAAAAGCCTCTCACCATACAAAAGGCTCCAGAGTTCCCGAACTTGAACTGGACTCTCTGAGAGAAAAAAGAAAAAAGAAAGAAAAAAAATCCCTAAAATGGCCGAAAGAAAAGGAGGGGAATGAAGCCGCTGTCACCTCACGCCCACCTGTGAGGAGGGTTTTTTTTTTTTTTTTTTGGGTGGGAAGGAAGAAAAAAGGACACGCTGTCTTACGGGGACCTCAGCAACCCAGCGTCCAGTCCAGTCAGTCAGTCCTGACTCCATCTTGTCTGGTAAAGAAAAACGAAAGAAGAGAAAAAAAAAATAAAAAGAGAAAAAACCTCCACACATTAAAGACGTTTACTTGCCCGACGCCGGCCAAGCTAGGAAATTGTTTGGCTGCACATCCTGTGCTGCTTGTTTAAGCTCCGATTTGGAAAACGCCAATTTTTTTTTTTTTTTTTTTCAAGCCTTCCCGCCTCACACCCCAGCAGACAAAGAGAGCATTGATCCATTTACATTGTGGTGAGCGCGGCTCATGGCGGCAGGGCTAAACAATGGCAGACACAAGGAGAAACAGAGAGAGAGAGAGACAGAGAGAGGGAGAGACAGAGAGAGAGAGAGAAAGAGAGAGAGAAAGACAGGCGTTGCACTGACCGCCACTGACCAGAGAAGAAAGGCTACAATAACAAACCTGAGAGACTTAAGACTGGGACAAAAAAAATATTTCTCTTAACACAAACACGCAGAAACACGAACACACACACACTATACACATACACACACACTACACACTATACACACACACACACACACACACACTTACTATACACATACACATACACACATGCACACACACAGATGTGCATGGACACTAGGAGCATTATAAGAAAACGCACAGCCTGCCATGGGCTGGTTAGTGATTTGGCTGTTAACAGTGGAGTGGCTTTGCTAGCTGCCGGTAAAAGCTAGTGATAATGTCCCTTGGACTGGTGTCTGTAAGGGGGTAAAAGAGGAGGGGAGTGGAGGGGGGGGGGGGGACTGCATTTAAAAAGGCACGAGGCTGTCTGTTAAATCAATCTGTAGTGTGTGTGTAGTAGTGTAGTAGTCCAGCTGCCACTGCACACACTCGCCGCACAGGGAAGTCCAGCAGCAACAGCAACAGAACCCTGCCGAGTGGACTCCCATGGCTCACTTCCCAAAGAGTTTGGGAGACGCAAGTTCCTACTGGCGAATCAGGGAGATCTGGAGAGGGAGTGGGAGGAGGATGCACACAGCCCGAGACTAGAGAGAAGGAGGAGGAGGAGGAGGGGAGGTAGGGAGTGGGAGGGAGGGAGGGAAGGAGGGAAGGAGGAAGAGAGGGAGAAGTAATGAGAGGAAGAAGAGAGAGTGAGAGTGAGAGTGAGAGAGAGAGAGAGAGAGAGAGAGGGTGCCGCTGACCAGCGATAGAGATTTTGGAGGAGGGGTGTATTTGTGTTGCTATACTGTATGCCAGAGCTGCCTTCTGACGTGGCATGCGATGGGCCATTTGGCAAAGCCAAAATATGTAGCTATGATACCAGTTCTACTGGTTTGAACAGCTGGCACAAGGCAGCTTCAAACTGCAATAAATATATGTCACATAAGCCTTTGTCTGTCAGATGCAGACACAGGCTTTTAAAAATCAATGCATAGACAAAAAAAAAAAAACCACAAGCGAGAAATACAAAGAATCCACAAAATAGCTACAAGCTATCGAACCTGGCAACAGTGTGTGAAGGCTGATTTAATTAAAGCTGCATGAGGAAGCCCTATTAAAAAAGGACTCTTCTTCCCAGACAGACTTATAATCTAGGTGTCTCATCTGGCTCCTCTGTGCCTCGTTCTGATGTTCTCAGACAAGGGGAGATGGTGAAGTTTCGCTGGTGCTCCTTATAAAAGTCCCCCAGCAGGCCTCTTATGAAACGGTGCTGGCGATGTTGTTCCTCATTTATACGTGTAGGCTCTAGTCTAGTCGAACCGTCTGACGAACACACAGATCAGACTCTGAGCCCAGACTGTCTGGACAGCCCTCTCAGAGGCATGGGCATCGTGCTGGAACATGGCACGTCGTTTCACAGAGTGAATCAAGGTTGGTTGTTTGGAGGGGGGTTTGGGGGGGTTGCTGGGTACTTTGCCATGTCTTTTTGTCCCGCTACAGACACAGACATGGGCGCCGTTATGAAACATCAAGCTAGTTACGCAAGCCACCTTGGGTGGTATATTTCTAGGGATCCTTGCATCCCCATTATGAGAGACAGTCAAATAGCAGACAGGGGACAGACACAGTCACAGGCAGCCAGAGGAGCAGACAGATATCTAAGCGATGGCCTTCAGGTAGAAACTAATAAAAAAAAAGAAAAAGAAAGAAAAAAAGGCAGAGAACATAGACAGAATACACGAACTCCACAAAAGAATCGGAGAGAGACGGCTGCGGAAGAGAAAAAAACAGACAGAAATGTTCATGCGGCGAATACTTAGGGGTATGAGAAGCACTGCTTCGCTGCCCGCTTCTTGCTTGCTGTAACAGCAGATGCACACAGCACCTGGTAGTAGAAGTGATTCAGCACAAATATACACCAGAATGCAGAGCTTTGTGTGCTGCAAAGTCTGAAAATAAAAAAAAAGAAAGAAAGAAAAAAAACACACACACATACACACACACACATACACACAGACCCCAAATTTACAATTGAATGCAGCCAGACAGAAAAAATGCTTCACAGAGGCCAACATGCCTAGGCTCAACTTTGATTAGACAAGGGTCACCTCCCTTTGGCTCGCAGATCGATATCGGATGGAGGAGGGAGGGAGGGAGGGGGGGGGAGAGCGGGGTAGACATTTTGTCTCTTCAAAAGACCCCGGGAGTCACGCTTCTCTGACCCAAATCTCTGCCAGAAAGAGACAGAGAGTTAGCGCGCGCGAGAGGGAGAGAGAGAGAGAGAGAGAGAGAACGAGGCAGAGAAAAGAGAGAAAGAGGGAGAGAGAAAGAGAAAGGAGGGAGGAGAGAAGAGGAAAAAAAATTGCACAAAAATCTCGGAGCGAAACAAATGAATTATGCCATTAGGCGTGACAGAGAGGGAAACTTCCCTCCACGGAGATGCTCTCCAAGCGAGGACCTACGCCGCTGAATGCTAGCGAGGATCAAAGACGAAACCACCACGGTGTAATGACCCCCAGTGCCACTATACTACTACACACACACACACACACACACACACACACACACACATATGTATACATGTGCGCGCTCACAGACACAGATACTCACACACAGACACAGACACACACACACACAGACACAGACACACACACACACCTCCCAGATGGGTCCCACTGCTACACTTTTGATGGTTAAAAAAAAAACAAAAACGGGGGAATGAAAGTAAAAAAAAAAAAAAAAACAGCAACAGCACGAGAATGAATTTATTAACGTGAGGAGGAATTCAGCAGAGGTCCAACCAAAATATTGACTTGGGTGAAAGCACGACCTTGGGTGAAGTGGGACAAGCGGTGGTGGTGGTTGGAGTGGTGGTGGTGCTGGTGGAGGGGTACGCAGTGCTTCAGAAGCCTGCCCCAAGCACAGCAGAGCCTGGGTGGGGACCGGCAAGAATAACACAAGACTGGACCTCTCTCCTGAGGTCATCGTGCTGGGGCGATCCGTGTGGTGAGGTGAGGTGAGCTGCACTGTGCTGTGCTGTGCTGTGAGGCTTAAGGGGGGGCTCAGCTTGGAGGTAAAACTTGAGCCTTAAATATGAAGAAGCGTATTGAAATAAGGTACAAAAAGAAGATAAAAAGTAAAATAAGTAAAAGTAAAAGGCAACGTGAGACGGAAAGCACCGGTTACGATTCGCTACGTGTAAGTCCACGTGTTAGAATTCGCAGCTGCAGCTAGTAATCTGCAAAAACTGCAAAAAAAACATATCACAACTGCAATTTATTTCTTTGCACCTTTATCACCTGATCTTGCTGATTCATTTTCTAGGAACACTGCCTAACCGAGAGCTGACCTACTCTGCCTTCAGCATTAAATAACTGAAAAACAATTGAATTGGCTTAGCAAAATGGCCTATTCAACGTACCCCCAGATAAGACATAAAACTTGACAAGTAGCCCTTTATTTAATATTAAACCTACCCGACGGCAGAAGATTTCGCAATAGTATGACTACTGGGCATTTGTGTGTGTTTGGTTAGTCTACTACCTAAGATAGAAACTTTAGTAGCCTAAAGTTACTAGCCTTGAGCTTTTCTGCTAAATTATACATAATTTAGCCCAAATTAAAAATGTGCCTTAGAAATTTCAAGATGCTCAGAATAATTTAAGGGTAGATGGACCTTATTTGACAGATCATGTAAAAAAATTAAATAAGGTATATAATATGAACACGGTCAAGAAACACTGCTGCTATGTAAGGTTAATTTATGTTTCGATGCTCTGTCTCTATCCTATGATTATGACATGACTTTTATCATGATGCATTTACTAGCACAACTGTACCAATTTGCAAAATCGTGCCAGTAATCGAGTAAAATCTGCCAGAATTCTTAGTTTAAGTGTTGCAGTTGAAATCAAAGTTACATTTACAAGCTCCAGGGTGCAGTTTCACAAGTAGTGAACTGCAAGTCAGTTGTTTTTTCTCCCTCTGCTTTTACAGCTTGATGATATCATGTCCAGATCCTCTGTGCTCTCTGTGCTACCTCACATAAGGCCAGAGTTTACTTCCATAGCACAGGTGCATGAGGGTCAATTGGGGTCAAGACGGATGTTCTATATTATTGCCGTGGCAACCCCTCCCCCACCACCCCCACATGATTGTATAAGAGCGGGGGGGGGGGGGGGGGGGTTCCATGACTCACTGTGGGTGAAGAACATAAGACCACAATCATCATGTGGTCCCTAATCAATTAAAATGCTCCTGACCTCAAAAACAGCCGCTCCCACTGCCCATGATCATGTTCAGGGAGACTTTTTCAATTCACACACTGGCTGGAGGAAAACAAATCATAACGACGACATGCAGCATTCAGGAATTAGTTCCATCTCTGGCATCCGAGGAAGGCATGTTTAGGGGAAAGTAACTTCAGCCTTGTAAGCATCCCCGCATGCTCACAGGCTTGTGTAAGTATGTTTGTGTAAATGTGCATGTGCATGTGCGTGTGTGTGTGTGTGTGTGTGTGTGCGTGCGTGCGTGCGTGCGTGCGTGCGTGCGTGCGTGCGTGCGTGCGTGCGTGCGTGTGTGCGTGAGTGTGTGCGAGTGTGTGTAAGCTTGTGCGCGCGCATGTAACTCGCACGCTACCCCCACCCCACCCCTCCTCTCCTCTCCTCTCCTCTCCCACCAATGCCACGAATAACACACATTCCTCATGCCCCCTCGGATGGTGCTGGTCAGTACGGGCGTATCTCATGGCAACCCTGTGCTAGCCGCGGGCTCGGCCACAGATTACATCAGTATTCCACATCGCTCTCACATCAAGGCCCCGACAGTGACCCCCCACAACCCCCATCACCCCCCCCACAGCTTAGCCAGCCACGACTACAGCTCTACAAAGGGTGGGTGGGTCGGAGCACAGAGGAGGATCGGAGGAGGAGGAGAGAAGGTGGTCAGAGGGGAGAAGAGAAGAGAAGTGAAGAGCAGAAGAGACATACGACTCGTGGAACCAGATGCGAGAAAACGAATCAGAGAAGCAGACCAGAGCAGAGCATTCCTGCGAAGAAGAAAAAAGGATAGGAAATAAAAAAAAAGAGGAGGAGGACAGAGGAGGTGAAGCAGAAGTGAGGAAGAGTGGTGGGAAAGCAGGAAAACTATGGAGAGGCACAGGAAGGGGGGTTTGGGTGGGGGGGCCGGGGGGTGTAGGTGGGGCGGGGGGGGGGGGGGGGGGGGGGGGGGGGGGGTGTCAGAGAAGAGGAAGAATGGAAGAGCCGGGCGGAAGAAGGGAAAAGCGGAGGGAATGGAACACGGAGGAAGAAGTGGGAGAGGAAAAGAAAAGAAAAGGAGAAGAGAAGAGAGGAAAAAAGAAGAGAGGAGAGGGGAGAGGAAGGGGGCACAGGGGCCGAGTGTACTCACTGCACTTCCGCGGAGGGGAGGGGCTTCCCCTGGGGGAAGGCCTCCTGTCTCGCTGTGGTTCCGGCTCCACTCTCCCGCTCGGCTCGGCTCGACCCGCTCCCTCCCTCAACTGTCTGCTCCAGCGGCACTCTGGGTAGCCTCCTCTGGAATCTGAGACCAGACAAGAATGTCAGCAGGAAGGTGTGTGCTTGTGTGAGTGAGACTCAGTGTGTGTGTGTGTGTGTGTGTGTGTGTGTGTGTGTGTGTGTGTGTGTAGAGGAGTAAGGGTGTGTGTGTGTATTGGATAGGATAGGGGGGGGGGGGTGCAGAGCCAAAGCCCAAAAGAAGAGGGAAGGAAAAAAAAAAAAGGGAGAGAGAGAGAGGGCCCTGAAACTGCACCGCTTTTGTGTTTGCCGAAAAAATAGAAGGTTGTTACCTTGGAAACCTGTGGTAGAAGAGAAAGGGGCTGTACAAATTGGGAAGGTTACTTGAATGACAACCACCACCTGTGATGGAGGCCAGTATTTGGCTCTGCCTTACTTCTCTGAATGCGTCCTCATAGCTACGCCCTGTGCCAATACTTCAGTAACACAACACAGCCCTTCCTTATGCGATACTGGCACATACAACGTGAGCCACCAACTTTTTAAAAGCAGTGTATCCATCCATTAGTCCCCTCCCTAAGCTTGGCTCCTTTTATTCGTATTTGGGGTAACCAATTGGGCCATTGTAGATTCAACCCACTTTTAGCGTAGACACACACCACACATACCATAACGAAAGGTCAGTTAAAATCTTCTCAAGTAGGCCTGTTGGTAGTAAGCAAATGTTTGCTTTTTTTAATAACTTTTAAGACAAACAAGGTATGCATTTCAAAAAAGGATCTGTTTGCTGACGTAATGTTGGGAGACTTAGTCTAATCATAAGTAGAGGCTTGCGCTACCATCTGAGTCACGTGAACAATATCAAGCTCTTAGAAGCGTCAGGACTTTTCTAACAGGCCTGTAAGTGACTGAGGGCATTATGATTCAATAGGGCTGTTATATAATACAATGCAATAACACATAACGCTTTTAGTCGCAGTTTACAGCTGCACATTTCCTACGCAGCCAACGCAGCAACACATATGAGGGGGGAGAATCTCCTGTGGATGACATCAGTGCTCGAGGCTGCAGCAGAGGACTTCAAAAAGACCAAAAAAAAAAAAAGTGCTCATCCCTCCCTCCTCGACGGTGACCTCACATACCGCACACCGCCACCTGGAACAGCTGGTGCACCCGCCCTGTGGAACGGAACGGCGCCTAACCGGGCCGGGGGTGGGCTGTGCCGGACCGTGCCTATCCGAGCGCCACAGCTCTGCCAAACCAGCGCCTGGCGAAAAGATGGCTGTCACACATCGTTAGCTCTGTTATGGGGCGGCACGGTTTTTTTCCAGCCGAAATATGGGCCCGGCATGTCCCACGACAGGAATGTTAGGCTATCACACAATACTGAAGGCCATGGAGGTAGGTCGGTAGGTAGGTAGGTAGGTAAGCAGACAGGCAGGCTGGCTGGCTGTTTAGGCGTGCAGCAGGGCAGGCATACAGTACTCCAAAATGGCCGACCCCCTCTCACTCTCTCCCTCTCTCTCTCATGACTGCAGTAGCCTAATTTATGTCATATGACTATCTGCCAACCAGCACTGCACTGCACACAGCCAACACCTCTCCTAAGGAGGACCCTAAAATGTCTGCCCTTCATAGCGCCAGGCCTTCTACAGTGAAGGGCCTCGGCCATAGGCAGCACGGCCACACTATCAGCTGATAGCACAGGGCAGCAGTGGGAGGCGGAGGCAGAGGCGGCAGAGGCAGCAGCAGAGGCAGAGGCAGCAGCAGCAGCAATGCCAGCTATAGTCACCAGGTTAGGTCTATCCCTCTGAGCCTTAAGCAGTGCTCTGTGGCAAAAGAGGCTGCACCAAATGTGGGCAAATAAGCCCTAGGCAACAGCAGAATTTGTTTGGCAGAGCAACAGGGTTTTCTTCCCCATTTTCTTATTTTTCGTTGCACCACACACACTCAAATTCTGTCGAAGAATTTGCATAAAGACACATCCTTGTGCAGATATATGGTACTGTTTGGTGACATGTCGAGCCACACCAAAGGAACAACATTTGCATTGCGTTAGATTGTGATCACTCTGCTGGGGGGCCATACACAATGGAAATATAGAAAAAAAAACATGAAAAAAGTTAGGCCTATCCTCCTAAAAGCCTAAGAGGCAAGCACTGATCCCCTTTATGTTCCAGTAGGCATGCTGAACACCACATCCAGCTGTGCTACAAGAACTTGACCTGAGTGAAAAACAAGGCAACAGCCTTTACCCCCTTAAACCACCCAAAGAGCTCTCACATTAACATCGTCTTACGGTCTACAAATAGGACAAGCACAACTCCTTTCCTTTCATACATTGCCGTGCTGCTGAAATGTCTCCTTTGTGTTTTCTGTTTAAACGCCAAAAATCCCATATGCGTGTTTACTTCTAATTAGGAGAGCTGTGATGCAGCATTAAGGTAGGTGGCCGCGAACCAAACTGCTTTGCTTGAGCTGCGAGCGGCTGGTGAGCGCTCTTATTGTGTGCGCATTCCCATTCTGTGGCTTTGGGGAGCACATTGTTTGTATTTGCGCCACATGACTTGCACATTTTGGCAAAAAAAATGACACCCTTGCACAACAGTCCTCCAGAGCACATGTAAACGGCGAATTATGCAAGCAGGAAATTCAAATGAGATGCAGATGAATGAATTCCTTGAGTTTGGACCAAAGATTTCAAAACCCCTCCTCCTCTTTGACAGTGAATGGTGGTTCGTTTAGGGGCATTCAGAAGAGTTCTTCTTTTCCTTTACCAAACAGCATACTTTCATGCCGAGATATGTCTATTTGAATCACCAAAGACGTCCTGCTTGGTGGGACGTTGCCAACGCCGAACTGCCTAAACAAGTTCTCACACAAGCTATTTGCCAGATTCAGCGACATAAACAAGTTCTCTACCTCCCTCACACTCGCACACATAAACACTTGTTGTCTGCCATAAACTACGAGCTGACGTCAGCCTCCGAGATCGGCTCGCATGTAAAGGCCCGGGTCATCCAGGGACACGGAGAGGGCAGAATGACACACGTCTCTTCCCATTTGACATCACACTTCCATGACTCATTCCAAAGAAAAGTCTCACTTTTTCGTCCTTTCCTGCAGCGCTGCCCGTCAAAGGCTAAAGTGAACCAAAATATAGTGAATCTAGTTTCCCCCCTCGAAATTAAAGCGCCACGCACCGCATGCCTGCAGTCTGCCAACAGATATGACAGGATGTCACTCAACATACTTTATTACACGGACCTGATAAAAAGTCATCTTTTCAACCGAGGAAGTCGCGTTTCCTTTACAAACGATTTACGTAATGCTGACACTTCACTTATATTGAAGTGTATGTCAGTAAGTTGAAATGGCAGTCTATTTGCTCCCAGGACAGACATTTCGCGGGATAACAGTATAGTATATAAACGATGTGAAATATATTACTCGTTGACAGTGATCGCACAAGCACATTATTAATGGGACCTACGTGGTGTACTGGGAAATACACTGAATTTTTGATAGCCAAGCCGTCGCGGACCACGAATGGGTCGACTGAAAAAGTGGTACTGTATACCTCCCAGGACCCAGACAGAGGATATCTGCATAAAAAGAGCTAAAGTCCGCTTCGCCTCAATGCACACATGGCTATAGCCTAAGTGTCAACAACAGTTAAAGACAAAGATACTGACCTAATTAATCTCAAGTGTCTCTGCATATATTAAAAGACATGTAGTTATAACTGGTCTATACTGCCATTCCCGACACCTTGAGGTGCCACCAAACCCCTTCATGCCGAAATAATTAAGGACAACATACAAATACTTAGCACTCGCACTCTGAATCCGACTCCATTTTACCACTAAGTTATCATTCTAAACTACTTAGAAAGCGGGATGCCGCGGTCATGCCTCTGTAAAAAATATCTGCGCAATCTTTCTGGCGAAGTCTTTACCGTGCATACAATCAGTGTAGGAGTGGGACTCTGACCCACCAAACTGTTCATCTACGAATGACGAACTCTTATCGATACATCTGACCACTTCGAAAAACAGTAGCCAGTTTGCGAAAACAAACTTTCCGATGACAGTGAACATTGTTAATCAACACCTGCGAGGCAGAAATAACTTCGTCCAAATCAACTGTCAAAGATCTTCACGTAGCAACATTACCAGTTAACGTTATATCAATGACAGCAGCTGACCATGCTAGCAGCTAAAGCTAGCTAACGCCATGTTGAGAAGTAAGGCCGTATTCCCATTAATGTACATCGAACACCATGAAAATACATAGCTAACTTATGATGTTAACTGACAAGACCGCCTGTGGCAAAGTAGCAATAGCAGCAAAGAGCAGTTCAGCCAGAGGAGAGCTACTTATCCAATTGGTTAGCAAGACGCTAAACTAAACTGAAATGCTGGGCGACAACACGGTCCTGCCAGCGGATCCAGGTGTCTACTGGCTAATAGCGGAGGACAATAAAAGTTTACTGTTAACTGTATTTTATGTTGACACAGTCATATTAAAGTTACTCTACATTCCGTATCTTAAAAGACAGCGAATTATCATGATAGTACACAGCTACACCAAAAAGAGGCATGTCAAGGCTTGGCATTGAGTTAGCAAGGTGATTTTGGTGGTACAGTAACGTTAGTGGAGACAGTGTGGCTGCGCGCGGCAATGATGGAAGAGTCGCTATCTAAAGACGCGAGCCAGGCAAGCCAGTCGGTTAGCCTGCTCGCTACCAGACGGTGCAACTTCGCTTTACCCAATTGTTTTTGCCATAATGCTCTGAAACACATACAATATAGAAGTTAATCGAATCCTTACCAGTCGCCCGTGCCTCTGGTGTTGTAAGAACAAACTGAGGTTTATTTCCACAAGAATGGAATTCTCATGAGGACCACTAGTACGCATAAACAATTGGTAATCCTAAAGATTCTGGCGAAACCTAAAGACAACAGTACAAAAAGTCGTCGTGCATGAGAGATCTACGACGAAAACCACATGATCATTTACGTCAGCATATATTTACATACGACACCAAAAGTATTTTCATTCAAGTATCAGAGAAATATAGGTTATTCATAAAACACGAATGAGTCCAACTCGCGTTGAGGAATATATTACCACGTTTCATTTGAAGATGGGGAGGAAGCTTATCCACCCTCTGTCTGAGTTGGCGATTTATTGGAAATGTATTTATTCTCAAGTATTAAATACTTATTATAGGCTACTGTTCGATATACCCTATTAATTACGTCTAATTCTTGATATCGTTCATCCTGTAGCCCAATACGTTTGAAGCTCATGCACGACATAACCAGCATTTGACATTCTGGGTTTAGCCTGAAATGGCATGTAGTAAGACTCCTACAGTGCACTTGAAATATTGAAGTGTGTTTTCTAATTTACAATTTCAAAGGCGGAAACGCAGTTTCCATACAATATGCTATAGTCCATAATAGAACAAACAGTGCTTAAACTGATTAATATTCTAGTATCACGAAAGACACAAGTCTAAACTTGAATCATGTCAACATAAGCCAAATAAAGACAAAAACGTAGTCAGGCGTGGACATCGTGAGTGGAAACTATAGCCTATAAAAGCCTAAACGTTTTAGCCCACCTAAATCATGTGGCAGTAACACAGCTGCCACTGAATCCATAACAAAGGGAACAGTGACATCTCCTGTCCGTATCCATTCGTGAGCAAGGTGGAGGCCTATTTATCTTCATTAGATACCATATTTCTCCAGTTTGGCACACGAAAGGAGATGACTTTGTGAAATCACAATGTGGGCGTGAGGTGTACTTACTGTTCTCTTCAAATTACTTTTCTGTTCCTTCAGTTCCCTGATCTAAAGGTTGTATAGGCCAAGGTTGATTTATTTGTGAAATGAAATTTCAGGTAGGCTAGTCTACAGACTGTATGGAGACCAATACAACAAAGGTGCATGCAATAGTAAGGACTTCTCCGAAATTCCTTTAGTTTTACTACTTACCCCTAATTAAACTGAGATGAGAAAGGCCAAAAATAATTGAACTCTGATGAAATGATAGGAGTTGCCTTCTCTGTTTCGTAATGGAGAACATTAATTACGCTCTCTCTCTCTCTCTCTCTCTCTCTCTCTCTCTCTCTCTCTCTCTCTGTGCGTGTGTGTGTGTGTGTCTGAGGTATATCAGAGAGAATTCCACACGCTACTTTGCAGCAGTGGATGGCTCACCCTGCATTATGCATGAGCCAAAACTGGACCGCCACGGTGTCTGAGCACATTTACATACAAATGAGCTGAGAATTCATTATTAATAAACTTCTCCCACTATCTCCATCTGAGTTTTGTGTCTTTACTTCACGCTTGTTCATGTACTAGATGCCAATTATCACTGTCGCCCCGAGAATATATACTGAGACTGTGTTAGCTTAGGAGGCCGTACCCTCTCTCATCCCTCGCACTGAGGTGCACACACCAGATCAATATTATTTGCATCTTGTGCAATCAGTCTCATCAATCATGTATGCAAACCTAAATAATTATGCTGCCTAAAGTTTGTTCTTTTTATTTTTCATTATAACTCCATACAATTTGGACTCATTTCCCTGACGCTGTTTCTGTGCTGCAAAAACAATTAAAGCTCATTAGGCTCGCAAGCAGTTTCATCTTCATTAAGGTGACTGATTAAATTGTGAGTTGTGCAAAACAGCAGATTTTTAGACTAACTGTAAGAAGTGGCCTATGTATGGGAATGTCTGTCAGATGGGACACCTGATTGGAGTATTATATTATGATCCAGAACTTAATATCAATCCAGGGCTGCTGTATCTCAGAGAGCACTCTTAGTGTCCATTAAGAGATGTTTTTTTTGTTTGTGGGGAACAAATGCTGTCCCTTGTCAAAAAAAAACTGTTGCTGTTTCTGCACATGTCAATGATAACATCTCTTTTGTTGCTCATTTATTTACTGACTGACCTTAAACAGAGAAAATTGAATTAGGGATGGCTGAAAATAAAGTATCATATGACACCACTTCGAAATTCAATTTTCTATACAGATAAAAATGTTTGTGTTTGTTTTAGAACCCGACTATTCCTCTGTTCATGCTTCATTAGTGAAAATGTCATTATGGTATAAACCCCTCTTAAGTCAGTTGTTGAGAACATTTCTCATAGGTAAAAGTATATTCTCCAATTATGTTTATCACAAGTTACTATCAATTACACGGTTTGCTTGCTATGTGTTTGTGGGTAGTGGTGAAGTCACCATAACTTGCTTGTCATTCCGGCTGAGGTCAGAGGACATTTTGACTGTTTGTGTTCTACCAATTGTCACCACTAGAGGGCAATATGCTCCTACTGTCACAGAAAGGTCAGTCACCTCATTTGACTCCACGCGCACACATGCAAAAAAAAAAAAAAAAAAACGTAGTCATGATTTGGAGAACAACCAACACAGCCTGTGGCAGTACTTGTAAATACACATTTTGTTAATAATATCTGTTCATAAATATACAGTACATATTTATATATACATGAAAGTATGTAAGGTTACATAATGTATGTAATGTATGTAAGTTGCCTATGTATGTATGGCCTATATGCATGTATTTATATAACTGTTGTCTATATACTGGTTATACTGATAAAATACTGATGTGAACATAAGTTTTGAAAGGAGTTGTTCTTTTCCCTTTCTCTGTTCTATTTGTTTATTTTAAATGTAATGTGTTTGTGTTTAAAATGTTATAAACACACATCACTACACACCGAAACACTCACACTCTTTCTTTCTTAATGTCTGTTATCTGCATGTGAAAATTTGCTTTCTAAACAGGCTTATGTAGTTGTTTGTTTTACACTTACACTGGCCAGCTTCATTATAACTGACTCTTTGCCTTTTCAAAAAGTCTGTTTCTAGTGCAGCCTGTTTTTGTTGATTCGATGCACAAGCTTCACAAACAGTGTTCTCATAGCAGTCTCTTGTTTTACATAATTACAATAATTCCACCAAAGACAATAATGTAGGCTAATGAATGGTTTCACTCCCACACTCCTGTGAATGACTGTCTTCGCAGAAGCTTACTTCGTAGTATTGTGGCAAACACACCCTCGCCTCACTGTAGGTTGGCTGCACTACAGCTAATAAATGTGGAATGTATACTCTTTGAAACAAGCCGTGTGTTTGTGTGTGTGTGTGTGTGTGTGTGTGTGTGTGTGTGTGTGTGTGTGCGTGTGTGTGTGTGTTTATGTGTAAGAGAGAGAGAGAGATAGAGAGACAGACACAGAGAAAGAGAGAGAGACAGAGAAAGAGAGAGAGAGAGAGAGAGAGAGAGAGAGAGAGAGGAGGGAAGAAGGAAGGGAGGGAACAAGAAAGGTAAAAAAAACAAAAACCCTTCAAGATTGCAGTAGCTAGCAATGAACACTAGGGGGCAATATATGTTCATTTCAAGACAGCTGTGGTCTGGCCAGGTGCCATATCGCCTAGGCAAATAATTCAAGGATATGCAACAGGGCATGGAATAAAGGCAAAACGCATAAGGAATCTATACCATCACTGTTGCGTAAGCCAATGTGCAAATGTACACAATTGGCAGCATCACATAATGTCATACCTGCGCTGTGCCGCAACCAAAGAATGCACCTGGAAAGGACATGGAAGTGGACTAGCTTTGAGAGTTTGCACAGAGGGGGCTAGGTGGTTGGGGTGGGGGTGTGGGGACACATCTGCCACTATGTATCCTTCCGAGTCCTTCATCTGACCTAAATACTTATAACCTAGTTGTGGTCGTGACCCAACTTGCCTGAGCCATAGTAAGAATGCCTCCAGCCTGATGAGTTCACATAGTATCACGCTGTGGTTCAGGTGCCTACTTACTCCTCATCAGTTGGGTGGAAATTAACTTTGGGAAATGTGAATGTTTACTAGCCCCTAACAAATAAATGGAAAAATGAACACGCCACTTAAATTATTATTTTGTGTACGAAATCTACTGACCACTTTCACATTTTACCAGCATTCTGCTGGTAGCTGATGCAAATTCCTATCCCTGGTACTATGCCTATAAAAGTGTACGGTTTAATACGTGCACAGGTCTTTGCCCCAACACTGTCACTGGCACATGGAATTTAGGAATAATTTGATAACAAAAAGTCTGTATTACTGTAATATCTGAGCCTCATTTTTAATATCCTACAGTAATCTGTAAAATGTCCCAATAACGTAAGATGATGTGGAGCGTGAAGAGACTAGGGGACAGACAAGAAGACTGCTACAAAGGAGTGAGAAAAATAAAGGAAACCCTTGATAGTGTAACGCGTGGTCAGCCTCAGCAGTCTATAGTGAGCTTGACTTTCAGAGGACTTCTTGAGTGGTATCGTCTACTCCACCAAACCCCTACCTGCACTCAGATCTGGAACATGACCTTTCTGTATCATTCACAAGGGAGGCACTATTGATAGAGGCTCCACTGGCTTCATCACACAGATACTGTGTGATCCACTTACTTCAGGAGGGCAGGGCTTCCTTCTTGACCAGAGCATTTTGTTTTCTTTTCTTCTTTATACAAATAATTTCGCTCATGTATTTGATCAGTCACCTTCCTTTAGTACTTACTGATCTTTGGTAGGACAGCTGACTTTCTAACTCTACCGGTCATTCAACCCTCCCAACTGTTGACTGTTGACCCTTCAAACTTTTACATACAGTACATCAAAGTAATGAATGAATGAATATAAGACTTTTGCCAAAAATCTTGAGTAAAACCACAATTTTTTAACTTACGTCCTACATAAATAATTAATTATGTCTCACTGTGCTGTTAATTATTCCCCCAGCCACACACATACACACACTTATGTTAGCATGATTCTAAGGGCTCAACATTGTTAGGGGGCCCTTTTAGAACACGATATCAATAATAGGGCCCACAATGCACAAACCACTAGACATGAAAAATACCTTTAAAATTCTTAATGAACTTCAGTGTGTTTGTGTGTCTGTGTCTGCACACAACTGGATGCTTGAAAACGTTTGTGTGTGTGTATGTGTGTGTGTGTGTGTGTGTGTGTGTGTGTGTGTGTGTGTGTGTGTGTGTGTGTGTGTGTGTGTGTGTACATCTCTGTGTGTATGTGTGTATAAAGAACTAAGGCTGGTTGTGTCCAGTGGCAAGCATGTGTTTTCTTCCAGGCTAAGGTCCCATATGACTTATGGGCCTTAAGGAGTGGCCATGACAGCTGGACCAGTGTTGTTAGCAGGGAGGCAGATGCTGTGAAGAGGAAAAGTTTTAAAGCAGAAAGACCCTGGCCTTTAGATGCAAAACTGACAGTGCTGTATTAGGGTCCACAGCTACACCCATATCGGTCACAGGCTGTTTTTTGGTGCATTCATTTTTCCTGTGCAAGCCAATATCACTTTAAAAACACTGTTTTTTTTTCACACCTCCACCTTTATAAACACCTTTCTGACACAATGCAATACTAAAGATTTAAGTGAAACTTTTTTCTTTCTGATTTATGTGTGTGTAGATACACAGAAATAACACACGGCAAATGCAGATTCCATGGCTGTACTTATGTAATTTAATGGTTTAGAAAACAATACCAAGTCAAAAATAAATTATTTCCTTGATAGCAACAATTCTGGTAAGAGGTTCGACAGCGTCCAGTTCAATAAGATTTTCTTTTGGACGGCAATTAGACCACAGGCCTAACTAATTAACACAATAGAATATAATGCAGTAGTGTCAAACTCAGCCATTATAGTGTCACAACAAACCATGGTAAAGGAAACATATCCATCATTATATTGCAATAACTGCTATATTACATAATGCATCAGGTCATAGATATATAAGCATTTGTATCCACAAGGCTCGCAGCTCATTCATTGCCAATTTACACTTATCCAGGAAACCCAATTAATATTTAAGACTGAATGCAATGCAATCACACAATTTTACTGCAATCCCACCACAACTCAGAGGTTACTGCCAAAAAAAAAAAAAAATGGCCTTCACTAAATTCAGGCCTGGTGTAGAAACATGGTTGATTTTTCTTAAGTGGTAAAAATTCTAAATTGACCTGAAAACAAAATACATTAGCACCAAAAAAATAAAAATAAAATAACAAAACAAATAAAACATGCAATTCACTGTAGTATGGGATCTTATTTTTGTCAAAAATAAATAACTGACGTGATCAAGTGACCAAGCACATGTGATCACCTTTACTTCAAGGCCTCCAAACAGCATTGGTAGATGAGTTGGATAAGTTAAAAGCAAAAAAACAAACCCAAAGCAGGCATTTCCACTCATTTTGATAAAATAAATCTAACAGGAGCTAAATCAAGTGCCATCAGATCATCCCTCAACTCTCCAATCTGTTATGGTGTCCTCTGCATGTTGTGCCTTGATGTATGTATCGCATAAAAGAAAGACAACATTTTTCACACGTAACATATCTACAGAAATGGAACAAAATGGTATAACTATCATATCTGGTGGGAGTATAAACAGGCACTTATAACACATGAGGTGACTGAGGCCTGATGAGGCAACGCACTGACTGAGGCAGGGAGAGATGTTGCCAGCGTTAAGTCACAGACTGTACAAATGTTTGTCAGACATGGGTAGGGGGTTACTGATATGGGGCCCCAGGAAATTACGGAACAAAACAAAACACCAAACAGCCGATTCACACACAACGGGGGGGCTCCATGCATGTTGACAGCAAAAGAGACAAAAGAGATAGTCCTAAAAGAACCCCTACCCCCACCCCCCCACACACTCACCCCCTCCCTCCCTCCCCCACAATTCCTTGCTCCCATCTCCAGCCCCTCTCCTCTCATCCCTTTACAGCATCCTCTCATCCAGTCAACCAAAGAGATCCTTTTCCGGTGGGGGCTTTGCATCAGGCACTTGATGACGATCCCGCTGACAGTGCACACACACACACACACCCACACACACACATGTGCGTGCATCTGTGTGTGTGTGTGTATGTGCCACCGAGTCCTGGCGGGGAGGCTTCAGGTTTTCGCTGGCGGACATCAGTGGAAGTCAGCAGTCCGCACGTCTCCCTTCTGGCCGAGGTGACCCTCCGGTGTGGCTGCGGCGGCAGCGCTCTCGGCGACCTCGGCCAGGCTGCGCGAGGAGCGGTGGACGCCGGGAGAGCGGAGCTCAGCGTTGCCGTCCGCCTCTAGCAGCGGGTCGTCCGGGGCGACGGGCCGCGGGGCCGGGTAGTTGGGCTGGTAGTACTCAGAGCCGTAGGCCACCCCGTAGCCGTACGAGCTGTCCTCCACCTCGCCGTGCTCCCTGGGGTCATAGGGCTGGTAGGCGCCGGGCATTTGGGCTACAGACATACGCCGGGGAGACATTTCTTCAGTTTCCTCCTCTTTTTTTACCACCACCGACCCCCAGCCAAAGCAAGTGTGACAGTTTTTTTGTTTTTTGTGTGTTCGGAGGGTTAGAGACACGGGACACCCAGGAGAAAGAGGAGGAAGCAGACACATATGAGGAAGACAGAGAGTTAATGACACAGTCGAGGTTGACACAGACAGAGGAACACAAAATATATGGAAATGGAAGTTTAACATGGACTTTTTCTTTTCAAAAGCAGTCTCGGTATCAAAAGGAAATCTGTAATTGTTCTGGTTCTTGTGGCAGTACGATAACAACAGTGTAACAAACGATTCTGGAAGAATAATCAAAAACCGTTTTCCCAGAGGTGAGATTGGGCTGCATTTCAAAAAGAGTAAATGAGGACAGCCAGCCGGGCTTTAGAAAGCCATTAGTCAGCCTCATCAGCTGTAACATGTGAGGGTGGCATTCGTTTAATCTAGAATGTAAAGGCAATGCTACAGCATGCAACAAAGGCTTCCATTCTCCTCCACTGCCTTCCATATCAAATGAATTCCACCCTCACAGGCAGATATCTGGCACGGTTTAAGGTTCTCTCTCCCTCTCTCTCTTTTTCTTTCTCTCTCCCTCTCTCTCTCTCCCTCTCTCTTTCTCTCTCTCTCTCTGTCTCTCTCTCTTACTCTTTTCAAATGTAACCCCAGACTAGAAACCAATTAAATAAATAAGACTACCACAAGTACTGCTGAACATATGGTACACAATATTGGTGTCAGAAGAAATGGAAGAAGGTCCTCAAAAGAGGTCTGTTCCTGTGTGTGTGTGTCACATACGTTTTTTATCGTGTGTGTATGTGTGTATGTTCTGAGTGTATACACACACACATGGTACATCTGTGTTTGTGGTTTTAAGTGTGTTTGAGTACTGGTTACTGTACTGCTGGTGGGCTACTGTACACATCCACACAGATCACAGAGGTCAGAGGCTTGTGATCTGTGTATGTCTGAGGAGGCTGCGACTCAGTAGGCCTTCAGATACTGTGGTTGGCCTTTAGGGAAAAAAACATTGAAAAGAGAGAGAGATAGAGCAGGGGAGATACAACAGAAAACAAACAGAACAAACACAAACACAGAGAGAAACATAAACAAAACATGCACACACACACACACACACACACACACACACACACACACACAGCAGCAGTAGATGTCAATGAGGAAGACAAGATGATGAAATCATCCTGATGAGAGTACTAATGAGTTATCAAAGATTCTCTATGGCACAATACCACTGGCCTGATGCTGTACATCTTTGCATTCTGACTGGCAAATCAAAAGATGGACAGCTCTGCAGGTCTTGGTATTCACAGAGAAGTAGACTACATTCAGGTGCATTCAAATGCGTCAACATGCAATAAACATCAACATTGCATTTTCTGCAAAACATTGCATGCTTTGTCACAGGAAGTTTCTAGAAGTTGGCATTTCTCTTTATCGTGGCAAAATATGTCTACTCATTCCAGAGTATGAATATTTCACTTTCAAGTATTTATACACACATGCATATGGAAAACACGGTTCATTCAACATGACATGGTGACGTAATGACTAAAATCCTCTAAAAGTAATTTATAGAACTAAAAACACAGAAGCACATGAATCATTATATCTTTAAATAAGTATGTGGTCATTTAAAGATACACTACGATTCTGCAACAGATACAGAATTTTGCAGGATTCTTTTGGCCTGGCCTTGCTGTTATTTCAAGGAGTTGCATGACAGACACAGACATATTACTGTCTGTTGTTTCTCAATGCACCTTGAAATGTTGCAGGCGAATCCTGAGACAAGCAATAGAGGGGAGGGTAACATCAGCTGGGTTCAATCCAAACTTTGACCTTTGGGTGCAGTTTGCAAAGACACTCCTGACTTACCTAGCTATGGTCTGGGAGATCTTCAGGGTGTTGCAATTACAGCAACAAGGTAAAAAGGTTTGGGATTGACCTGTGTGCAATAGGCACTTAGCAGGGATGTGATGCTGAAACAAGGACCACAGCCTTAAGAAGTCTACATTGCAAGTCAGCATACTTTACAGCATGCTATCATCACGAAGGACTCACTACATGTGGCACAACTCTCCTCACGTACCACAAGTGCTGAAATGCAGTTTGCCGCATCCAGCACCAGAACTACAGTACATTTATTGTAAGTTACAGAGTGAACTGAAACAAAGCTCAAAACTGAATGGAATCTCACAGTACAGTTTTGAAACGTGCTTCACATAACGTCTGTATGGCACCAAGCCAGATTGTGGTGGCTAAGGTGTTAGGTGTATGTGTGTGTATTTCTTTGCATGTAAGGAGGAGGTGGCAGGTGCCGGTGTAGGTGTGTTACCTCCTATGTTGTATCCCACGCAGGAGTTCTGGTCACAGTAGCCGGGGGGACCAGCTGGTCCAACAGGGCCCGGAATGCCGGGTCGGCCAGGAGATCCAGGGTTGCCCGGGCGACCAGATGCGCCGGGGCTACCACTCCTGCCTTCTCCAGGCGGCCCTGTAAAAAATGGAAGGCCGCAGTTGGCATGGTAACGACTAGTTCTTTAACTCCATTGTCCACGTGATTGGACAACTGGAGGGCTGCTGAATAGCCAATCACCCATCACTTCATCAGCCCATTCATTGTCCAAGCTTTTATGTGCTTTTCTTCAGAAAACATAGATGTATCAATTATACGCAAGGTGTCAGGCATAGTCATTTCATACATGAAATGCTCCTTATTTCCAGTGTATTTAGGATATCCAGCTGTTTCTGAAATCATCTTTTTTGTCATTCACAAGAGCCAGACAAGTATCATTTAACACTTTCACGTTGATGATGTTCAATCTGCATCAGGCTAAAAAGCCATCGGCAGCATCATTCAGGGACAGCCTTAAGAGTCAAGAGTCAATGAGTCACCACCATATTCCACCGGATGGACAAGCTACAGCCTTCAGATCAAATACAGATGATTTTTTTCCTTTTTTCTTGCTTTTTATATTCCACAGAATGCCATTTCCTCCGAGAGAGTGGAAGAGAGGCTGAGAGAGAGAGAGAGAGAGAGAGAGAGAGAAAGAGGAAGAGGAAGAGAGAGAGGTAGGAGAAAAATCCTAGTGCTGTTCCTCGCATAGCTTTCGTGACAAGTCAGATTATACTCTTGGACCAGGAGTTGGGGCTTTTCACCAGGACCATCTTACCTGGAGGACCAGAAGGACCTCTGGGACCCTGGACTCCGACGCCTTGGCCTCCCTTCTCTCCCTTCTCACCTGCTGGACCTGGGCAGGCACACGCAACACAAACACAAGCATGACAAACTCTCCTAGAAAACTTTTCTACAAAACTTTAACACTTATTTGCATTTATTTCTCATCAAGCCTTTGCAAAAGGTTATGTTGAAAGGACAAAACACAGAATTAGACAGGCATCAGGAAAGGAAAAATTCCACGCCTGAGTGCGTATTATACTGTAGCCATAGACTGGTCAAGCAGTATTAACCAGCTTTGCAATTTTGTGCCATTTCCACAACTCGTCTGTCAGGCAACTTATGCAAGTGGCTTTCTGACTATAATAAAAATGCTACTCCGGAAACATTGCCCACTTTTTAAAAACAGTGTCGCAGAAACTTCAGAGTAGAGAACTGTCAAAGTGCTATTGTGTTGTAAAGGCCAGTCACACTTAAATTCAGCTCCTCTACTTCCACAATAAAGACCCTTCTGATCTCCTTTGAAAATACTGTTCTTTTCTAAGTGCTGGGCACAAGTTCAGAGCAGAGACTTTTTTATAAGAGCTTAGTCAAAAGCTGTACATACTGAAGATAAAATGGCAAAACGTTAAGCTCTCTTCTCAGTCTAGACTGAAAGTGAAATCACTTTGGCTGCTGTTCATCATGAAGGACATTCTTACCCTGACTGAATTGACACATTACCTCTGGATCCTGGCTGGCCATTTTCTCCGTTGGTGCCGGGGAACCCAGGCCTTCCGGGGGGACCCTGTTCTCCCTGAGATCCGCGGGGTCCCTGCCTGCCGGGCTCTCCAGGTGGCCCGGGAACCGTACGCACAGACACAGGCGCACTCGGGACGTGGTTGATGATAGAGTTGAAGCGTGACATATGACCTGTGTGTGAGAGAGAGAGCAAAAGAGAAGATAAAATGACATTGCTGCAGTTCACAGCACTTCACACATCACACTTTCATAATACAGGTTTTTTTATTCCCTCTGACCACACACACACACACACACACACAGACACACAGACACAGACACAGACACACACACACACACACACACACACACACACACACACACACACACACACACACACACACACGCGCGCACACACCCCTCACTAAAAAGAATTTCAAGAGTATGGTAACAACTCACTTTGTATGAGCTGTTCACAGACTTGCCGGGCGATAGCCTGAACGGAGGTTGTGGACTGGACATCACCCTAGAGAGCACAAACAGCAGCAGTCTTGTGATGATAGCTGTTGCTGATGCCTTCAGGCAGACAACATCCTTGTGCAGTGAACTGGTGAGTAAACTACTTTTGTGGGCTGTCATACACTCATTAAAAAATCATTCTGTGGGTACTTTTACTGTACCTCCATGTTGTACCTCATAGGGAATTCATAGCTACATTCTGTGTTCACTTGTGTGAGTGTGTGTGTCTGTGTCTATGTCTGTGTTTGCTGTATTTTCTGTATGTTTTGCTAACACGAAAGCTTCTGTGAGAGAAAAATCATCACAGACCCACATGTATCCACCCCTTGTAACACCTACTGTCCACACAACATACCATATATCCACCTGCGTACAAAAGAAACATGGTGGTAGCTGACAACACCATGGCAAAGTGCCAGAGACCACCTGAAGCTGACAGGCTGTAATTATGGGTAAGAGGATAGCATGATGGCTGTTTGATAAGTGTAGTTGAGGGTGCAGCCTCTTACTCGTTCGCCCCTCTCGCCTTTTACTCCAGCAGGGCCCTGCATAGGAGGAAGACAGGAAGAAAGGCAGGAATTTATGGCATGCTGGGGTAGAGATGCACAACAATAACAGCGGTAGCTCTTTCTTCCCCCCCCCCCCCTGCTCTCTTTCCAGGTTTAATGAGTCATACAGGCAGGTCATTAAGGAATAAATGTAGAATGTTCCCTCAGGTACGATAGATGGGAGGGGCCCTTTTTTTGTTGCTATCGTAAGGTGTGCAAGAAGCATTCCTGTGGCGAAGACCACTCCTTCGGCAGACAAGAGGATAGACAGATAGAGCCGTCAGAGCAGCAGCTGCAGCAGTCTGCTGCCAAGGTGACTCTGTCAACGTTTGATGGGGACAATGTGTGTTTCTTTGGCTGAGATGACAATGCACCTGAAGTGAGTTGTTCAGGATTTAGGACAGAACTGGCATCCTTATTGACTGTGCATGTGTCCCTATTGACATAATGTGCGCTGGAAGTAGTTGTCAATTTAGGAAATGTCTTCCAAAGCATATTTAGTCATTCTGTACATATTAAAATGTCTCACAAAGCAAATTTAGTCATTCTTAATTAAATTCCAAGACAACAGTCCCATGAAATTAAACCATGAAGCCAAAGAACAAATTGTGGTTTGCTAAGTAAATGCTATACAGTGTACTTTTCCTTAGCCCATAGTGAGATTTTTGTTTACAATCTTAAAAACAGGAAGCTTCTTAAAGTGCCTTGAAGTGTACTGAAATGCCTTAAAATGTATTGCATTACAAATGTCACAGATTGTGTGATTCTGTTCTTCTCATGCTTAGTGCTCGTCCTGCTGGCCCTGACAAGTCAAGAGATCCTATTTCCTAATCCCTCACATTTAAACACTGGCCCTCAAACCTCCGCTTCCGGCATGTGTCTCTCACATTGCACTGGCAAGACGAGACAGAAGTGCCGTTCAAAAGCAAGCACGAGCACTTAATCCTCCTCTCCGTGTGGGAACAACTGTTTTGGCACATTCTTTTGGAACGAGAGAGAGAGAGAGAGAGAGGACAGGCTTGTCCTACAGTACATCAGCAGACATGGCAAACACTTGGCCACCAGAGCAAACTGACAGACCGGATTGCATCAGTGGAGATCAACCAAACAGAGCACATGAACCCAGGACTGAAGGAGCGCTGAGCCGTTCACCTCAGCCCATGCCGGCCGTCTGGCTCCATCTTTTGTCATGTCACTAAGCCGTGACAGCTGTGACCTTAAGCCTGAAGGCAAACAAACACACAGACTTACAGGCGGGCCTTGTTGTCCTACGGGTCCAGGTGGTCCAGTTTGGCCCGGTACCCCTGGGGCTCCAGGCCCTCCCTGTTGGAAAGGTAGGAAGTTTTGTCAAGGCTGGTGTTGATGGAAAAACGAACTTGAAGAACAAAGACTCCTAACAAAGACTGCTTTCAACCCTACAGTAAAAACCGCTGCAGGTGTCATGTTGTCACACCCAAAAATGACAAGTTGAAATGACACACAAGTACTTACAATGCTCCCTGGGGGACCCTGTCGCCCTTGGGATCCATCTTTGCCCGTCTCGCCCTTGGTGACAAAATGACCAGAGAATGTTTCATATACTGGTAAATAGACTGCTTTTATATACTCAGAACCCAAAGCACTTGACAAGAGAAAAGCCTCACATATACCCATTCACCCACACATCCTCACATATATTGCCATGTACTGACTTTTGGAGACAGTTCCCCAATGACAATTCATATGTGAGGCATTATCAATACTTTGCAGGCTGATGAATTTAAAAAATCCACCTGACAAGCATCATGGAATTGATGAAAGAGGTAGGTAGCTTACCCTTGGTCCAGGTGGTCCTCCATTCCCACGGGGTCCGGTTGTTCCTGGGTTTCCCTGAGATGATTATGCATAAGTCAGGATAAGCACTTGCATGTTGAAATACAGCCTCATGGTGATTATAGGGGAGACCGGGGCTAGTTGGCACAGGGGCAAGTTGGCACACCCTTATTTTCCAGGCCACTAAAGGGTGCACCATAAAAATTCCAACATTAAATCGATCCTCATCTACAGTAGAGTTAATCCATCTAATTCAGAGCTGTCAAAGACATTAACTTTTAAGGTCAGTGAAACGTTTTGAATTTATGATGCCCAAACTAAAAATTGACACCTTCCACTAAACTAACTCTGGAAAGCTAATAGTAAGGAACAGAAAAAATATAAATTGTATGTGATAGATAGGGGATATAGCTATCATTTGATATTAAATCTGAAATTCTGTGGTGTCAGATGCTAACAGCCTAACGTGATTTCTGTCAAGAGTGCTGTCCTGATGTGGCCGGGGCAAGTTGGAAAATGTGTGTAAACTAACCCCACCTTCATGTGCCAACTTGCCCCGAGCTGGGGCAAGTTGGCACAAATGCGCAACTGTGCTTTAATTATATATAGACGGGAATAATGACTTACTAACCAACAGTGATTGTGCCTACTTTTTAGCTTAGATGTAAAGCTTTGAGGGTATCATAGTTTGGGACTTATAAAGCAATGTATGACAAAGATATGACACTCGAACTGAAAAGTGTGCCAACTAGCCCCGGTCTCCCCTACACAGTGCAACTTTTCAAGTAATGCTGCTAGGCAAACATTTCTAACAGATGCCTTTTGGGCACATTTCTACTAAAAGACCAGACAAATTTGTAAGGGAAATTTAAATAATCAGTATGCAATTTGATGTGGTTATCAAAAAAGAATATTAGAGCTTTTACTGTTGTTTGCCTGCCAACATGGCTTAAAAAGTTGCCCTATGTATCATCAACTTAAGAGTTATTGAGTGTGTCTTAATTGCTTCTAAGCCAAAGGGATTAAACATTAAAAGTAATAAATGTATTTACTAATAGTTGGAGATGTGTCCTTCCCTGCTAACCAGCCAACATTTAATTTTTTATTCACTTGAAAAGATATGAGACTTGTTTTCTAGCACACTAAAATCTTATTAAATTCCAAGGACATTTTCCCCTTTCATTTTTTGGTGTCAAAAAAATACATTTTAAAAATTCTCTACAGTGTGTGCTTTGAAATCGCAATTAAAAGCAATCTCCTAATTCATCAAAAGGTCTGCTTAGATCCAAACAAGCACCACAGACTGAATATCGAACAGTCTGTCCAGTATGGGCACATTGTGACTTGGCCATGGGCTAAGACTGTGATTTTCCCCTTCAACTCTGCAGGAGTGTCACCAGTGAAGTCTTTCAGGCTGGCAGGGCACTCAGTAACACAATGAAACCTATGAGCAGTCGTTTTGGACTGGCAGACAGGGACTATATGCTGCACAGCAGCTATGGCTGGAGGTGTCTAAAGTGTCTGGGTCTGCATCTTTATTGTACACTGTCTTCTTGCACTCCTGAACACAACACATCTGCACTGCACTGCACTGGTAATGGCGCATTAGGCTCTGCGTGTGTGTGTGTGTGTGTGTGTGTGTGTGTGGGTGTGTGTGGGTGTGTGGGTGGGTGGGTGAGTAAGTGTATAAAGGCTAAAAGACCCCCCTTGACACTGACTTGTCGACAGGAGGACCAGACATGACAGTGCAAATGTGTACAAAGCTCTAGAGGCAGGGAACCGGCAAACTGCAACGGACTGCAACAGACCGTTTTTTGGAGGGGTTTTGCTAAGACAGGATTTACCAGTGTTTTCCTCTGTTGAAATGTCTATGCGACAGTTGCCCATATTTTTCCCTTTGTCAGCAAGGTTATACCTTTAGTAAGAAATATGCAACTTCCAAACCTACACTTGCGTGCTACTTAGGAGCAAAAAATTGTGCAAGTAGAGAAACACACCTTAATACTTCAGTATTAACATTAAAACAATGCTATGTGAAGTAAAATAGCCTCATTACAACCACATTTCACCCATGAGCTTAGTCTCTCATTTGTCCCTTGCATACATTTAAACTCTCATCAAAGCCTATGTGATTTTTGTGAACACTGCCTGATGGTAAACCCACCGCACTGCTTTACAATCCTTTTGGTGGATGAACAAAGAAAGTTAATATTTAGAGACATGAGCCAAGTCATTATTTGGGGTGACTTTTCAGATGTGCCAATTTAATTTGTAGTTAGCCTGCATGAACTTTCCTGACTAATTATTAAGCTTCAGACATGAGCAAGGGGACAAATATGTTGCATAGCATACCTGAATTCCTGGTGGACCTACATCCCCTTTCTGTCCACGTTCACCTACACCTCCCTGAAAACAGCACAAGCACACACGCACGCACACACACACACACACACACACGCACGCACGCACGCACGCACACACACACGGACACACACATGCACACAGACACCCACACGCACACAGATGCAGACAGACAGACACAAACACACATACACATTAGCTTTTATTTGGATTGAACAAACAAGCAAAGAAGACAAGATTTAAGAACTTTGTGTAGAGTCATGAGCAAAGTGACAATACTACAAGGCATACAAACTTTTACAGGTTCTTCTACTAAGCAATACAACTTCACCCCCACACACGCACGCAAGTACACCTACACGCACGCACACACACACACACACACACACACACACACACAAACCAAACACAACCCCGTGTGAAACCACTTAACCTTAAAGGCAATATTTCTCTCAGACGCCGTCGAGGAAGTACTGTCACAACACCTCCCAATTACATGTTTGACTGTAGCTCTGACACATTCCTTGTACTTCCTGGAGGTGTGACTCCGTATGATCTGTCTGTCACTATCTGAGCTTCGTGCTACCGCCTCGGTGATGCCCACTGCAATTTTAACAGTCTATTAGGAGGGTAATGAGGCCTCTCGCCAAACCAGCAATCATTTCACACTGGTAGCCCTCAAGGGGCCAAAGCACTGACCTGACACCTGCCAGCTTCACACACACTAATGGAGACAGTGGTAAGTTATAAGCTGAAACACTGCATATTGATTGAATTATTGATGTGTGTGTGTGTGTGTGTGTGTGTGTGTGTGTGTGTGTGTGTGTGTGTGGGTGTGTGTGTGTGTGTGTGTCTGTGTGTGTGTGTGGATGTGTGTGTGTGTGTGTGTGTGTGTGTGTGTGTGTGTGTGTGTGTGTGTGTGTGTGTGTAGCTGGGTGTCTTATTAATGTGACAGCATGTTTGCCCCTCAAACAATTCAATCACTGTAATAAATGTCCAAGAGAATGTTATTGCAGTCTGATATCCGGGGGATAGACATAAGTCAATGTGATTCATTCTCTTGGGTTCTTTAACAATGGCAAAACCTTTTTACTGAAGAAATTACTTATGAGCAGAGAAAGCTCATGAAGTGCTAAGGGGAAAAAAAGCGTTTTTTTTTTACTGCTGAAGAACTGTTGTAAGGCTGATTTTCCAAACACTCAAAATAATTTTACAACAGAACCTTTACCAAACAGTGTTTAAAAGTGAATAAGGACGTGGTGGTGCTACAGATTTCATCCTATTTCTCGTGCGTGAAACATTATCTAAAAGTTGACGATTAACTGAACCGGACAATGATATGGAGTGGTAACCCCTGTAGGTGTGTCTTACCGGGGGCCCGATGATGGTTCTGCCACTGGGCCCCTGAGGGCCAGGAGGGCCCTGCATCCCTGGAAGACCCGCATCTCCCACTTGCCCACCTGGGCCCTGGGAGAAACGAAGACAGAGAAAAGAGAGTGAGAGGGGTTCACTGTGAATCAAATGTGGTTGCTGATTGGAGATACTGACTATAACATTAACACGTAATAACGTTATCCACCTGAAAGATCATGTTTACTGATCAATGATGGTAAGAGCTTCATTAATGAAGATGACAATGATTATTATAATAATAGTGATGATGAAGATTATAATGGTGATGGTAATAATGATGATAATGATGGTGGTGATGAAGATGATGACGAGTAACACAGGGTCATTAAACTTAGTTTTTTTCTGCAGGAATCTCAACATGCTGACAACAAATAACAAACCTATACCGCACATGGGAAAGACAGTACATAAGCATTTAACGACTATGTTAATTATGCATAAAGTTATGTATTCATGCACATTTACAGCTGCAATATCCTTCATAAAAATTGTCAGACGACATCCGAGTATCACTGAAATTAAATTTAGAATCTAAATATCAGTGAAATATGAAAAAAATACAGCATGTGAATGAAACCCCCACTCATACAGACCACGCGCTAGTTTGTATGCTTTAGAAGTCGCCACAGTAAATTGGCTAGGCGGGCTTTGGGGCTAACAACATGTTTGAGCCTTGGATCAGACGCATGGGGTAGTCGAAAGAAAGGGTCATTAAATCTGCCCTCCACCCCTCCGTCTCTCCAATGAATACCGAAATGGTGGCAGATGGAGGAGCAGCGTGTGTGCCCAGCGTGACAGTGGCATTACCGCCGGGGAAATCTACATGTGCTGATAGCACGCCATTCAGACAATCTGATCCTTATTTCCCCAGACCCTAGCACCTCACCGCCACCTCCCAAGGTAGGAGAATGGAATACGAAAGCAAATGGTAATGGTGGAGGACGTTAAAATGGGATTTATAAAAAGAGTGATTGATTGACTTTCTGTAAAGGTTTTTTTTTTGTGGTGGAAGTGTTTTTTTTGGTCAAACACCTAGGGTGTTCCCATATAATACCAAGGCGTGCTGGATATTATGACTAAGAGTCAATCTCAGAAGACCATGCTTAAAGGGCATACTGTGTTACGATGGATTTAAGTGCAGTCTTTAAAGCCGTAACAGCATTTCACACATTGATGATTGTGCCCTTTGTGCCTTTTGTTGCAACCACATCACCACAAGCTCATAAATAAGCATTACATGTATGGCACATCTGAAGTGGTAAATGAGAGAGGTGCATTGTGGGTATACTGTACCACAGGACCGGGCTCCCCTCGGTCTCCTCTTGCTCCTCTGATTCCAGGGCCGCCCTGCCAATCACACAGACACACACACAATGTCATATAAAGCCATAGAGAATGTACTGAAACACTTTAGAACAGGTAAGGGATATAGTTCTGCGATGCAAAGCAGGGGAGTCTTGAATCACTTTGAAGTGACTTATTCCACGAGAATGACCAACTCGCAGAACATTATCCAACTTATCATTTGGCTACTTGCCAAAAAATAATAATCGAGTTTGACACTTATAACAATGTCATATTTTAAATGTCATATTGATGTTCTGTTTCGATGAGTGGACACACTACTTGCGGAGTGATCTGAAAGAATCACAAATCCCATTGCCAATGGCAGTGGTCATTACACTTTTTCAGCAGTCATTACTCCATAATGTTGGAGTCATCCAAGTCAATAGGATGTTCGCCAGCATTCTAAAGAGCTGTATAATAAGGCAGCTTATTTGTATGTGTTTTGAGAATCAGACCAGCAGTACAGCTGTTTAGTTCCTGATATAAGAAAAAAAAAACATTTTGCTGGAAGAATCTTACAGGTGGTCCAGGGGGTCCTGCTGGGCCTTTGCTATCCTGTGTGCAGGTGCAAGCACGTGGGAGAGCAGGGCAATCTTCCTCCTTTCTCTGCAACACAAGAAGCACGGTGGAGCCAAATAAAACACACAATCCACTTCATGGCATCTAGCCATCTAACCAGTTCCATCATAAAGCCAAACAGGGCATTCACTTTCAATCTTGCAACAAGCTGACATGAACCTGGAAAATGTACAGGAGGGTAACTGTCCTCAGATTAGGCTAGGTCACCAGGGCTATGTGGGGTATGATGCATGTCTCAGAACTGCCTAAAATGCCACACAACGCAGCAGACTGTAAACTCATTCTGTATTTATTGAGTAGTTCCTGTGTACACATATCCTATATAAATAATAACATAATCCAGACAGACTCCAGACAAGGCTCTGGCTGATGTCCATTCATGATCTGGTTTCCATAGACTTACTCTGACAGGCACTTACCAGGGATGGGAGATCGCAGCACTTGTCCCTACTGGCCCAGGATGTGCTGCAGACAATGTCGAAGGACTGGAGCTGGAACTGTGGACAGACATGACAGGCAGACCTTGGCATGTTGCTGTGGGTCACATGGCAACCGAGAAAAATGTGCAGAGCATCATGGGAAAAAAGGCATCCCAGTGCATGTGTCCTTAGGTGTCTTTTCTAAGCATTTTATGAGTTTGCAATCCAGGTACACACAAAAACGTTAAACTTGTTCAGTGTTTTAAAAAAAAAAACCACCAATTTAATTTCTGTGAAGGATACCTACAGCCAAATTTGACACCCTTTCTAAGATGCTAATGACTTATTCAAAGAAAAGAAATCCTTTACAAACAAAGAATGTTACATGTAGCCAAGCAAATCTTATTTACTCATAGACTCCTCTAATGCAAAGAAAAAACAGAGATATGAATGCAAGAAAAATCTTGGCATAAGGCCCGCAGACGTACTGGATAAGAGAAACTGTCAATACAGCATTGAGTATGTGCCAGATGGGATTTCAAATGTTTTTCTCCCTGTTACAATGGCAGTCTGTTTTCCTTGTTCAGTGCTATCAATACATTTCTCTTCCAATTTGTACAATCCAGGAAACAACAAAAACAACAGAGGTTAATCTGACCATATCTCTGTTCCTTGGGGATGCAGAGAAACAAAAGAAAGTAAGTGCAAAGCCTTCAAGGTCTTTCTCAGGTCAACAGCGCAAATGGAGTGCCTGTTTAAAATTCAGATTAATGCCCACTTCTTCCCTCTCGCAAATACATATTTCATCAAATGATGTGCACACATGCTGACATTCACACACAAGGACAAACACACACTGACACACAATTACTCATATACAGTCAAATCACTGGAAACATGCTTAAGGTGTGCAAAGCAAAAGCACACTCACACACATGAGTCTATGTACACAGTCCGTGTGTGCTTTAGTATGTTTTGAATATGTTTAAAACAAAGGAACAGCAGAAGTCAAAAGAGTAATAAAAGTGAGGGGCACTGAGAGAGAAACGGAGAGAGAGAGATACAGAGAGAGAGAGAGAGAGAAAGGCAGACAGAGACAGAAAGAGACAGACAGACAGAGAAACAGAGACAGACGGACAGCGAGAAGGAGAGATGGAGGGACTGGCTTCTGGCTTACCGGTGCAGAGTTGTCCCTTGTGCTCCTGGAGCGCACCGTCCTCCCCAGCACCTCCACGCCATCGGTGGTGATGTTCCCCGCCGCGTTCACTGCCTTCTCCCCCACCAGCTTGCAGTCAATCATGGCCTTGACTGTGGTCTTGCTCACCACCAGGTGAAGCTGGAAGACAGTGAGTGTGCCAGTGTGCCATCAGTCGTCATTACAAAAAAAAAGGGGGCCGAGGAAATCCAAGGCAAATCCCCTTCATCCTAGTAATGCGCGGTTATCTCCGACGCACATAATTTAACACGAGAACTGCAGCACTCCTGCGGACACTTGCTGCAGGTTTCCCGGGGTGAGCCGCCAAAGAGCGCTGACAGAAAGCAGGTGGCGCCTCAGTACCTGCAGCGAGTCAAATGACAACCCCCCCTCACCCAACCACCCCACCCCCAACCCCCTTTTTTTAAACTAAAGCCTTTCATATCTTGCCATATTTTTCAGCATGCTATGCTTTGAGCAAGGTAAACTCATGTTAATTTGGTTTTCAGTTAAGCCTGGCAAGCCCTGAGCACGTAATAACAAAATTTCATTTTTTCAGTCAAGGTGAAAGCACAAAAACCCTACAATCCTTTAGATGAATGTGTGTCTGTGTGTGTGTCTGTGTGTGTGTGTGTGTGTGGTGGTGGTAGTGGCATGGGACAGGGTGTGTTGTGGAGTATGGGGAGTGTTGGCGGGGTGGTGTTGAGATGTTATGAGACAGGGTATGTATTGGAGTTGGTGGGGACGGTGGTGGGGATGGGGCTGGATGGTCGGATGGGTAAGGTGCCTGGCAGCTGAGTGGAGTGAGTGATGTGGCCTTGGCAGAGCCCGTCGACAGAGATAGCAGTAATCATCGCCTGATGAGCCTGATTCTCTCCCGAAGGGGACAGCAAGAACAGATTGGCAATTGGAACGCTTTCTGACTGTAAGGTCCTTCACTTTAATCACACGCCGACTAAAAGCAACGTTGGGCGAGCTGCTAGGAACAGGAGCCTGCATTGCTGTGCCTTGGCTTGCAGCGCTGGCAACAACCTTCCTCCCCATTCCAATACTACACCACCATTTCTCTGAGATCTTATCACATTACATATTCCACGGTCAGCAATATCCTGGATGGCAATTTTTTTTTTTTTTGCAATAAATGTGGGTGAGAAGACGAGCCCATTGCTAGAACATATTCATCATCACAGGGGCGAATGCATGCCAAATCACACAGCCAATCATCCAGATTAGTGTCAAATGCGGACGCCGGCCAAAACCCATCTAAAACCAATTTCCGACCCTTGCTGCATTATAACCTAATAGGTTCCTGGTAAATATTAACCTTGGGCTGGAATGTGCCTTGAATCACATCGATAGGAGGACAAAAATAGTACTGGCAAATGTTGTGGCTAACATACACAGTAAAAAAAAAAAATACACATACAACATCAACAACGCTGGATGTAATTCAAACATATTCTACTACTGAGACATTCCACACATGTTTTCTACCCTGCAAGCACATTTTCCTGTAATACTTTTTAAAAAGAAACCTAGATTCAGTGAAATAGACAGTGCAATTATTATTGATGGACAGTCACTGTGGCGGCTGGAGACTGGTTTCATGCACCCTGCACACACATTAAATTTTAACAATGAACACTTTCTGACTTGACTGTGGGCAGAAACCCCGGGAAGCCCTTGATTTCTAGAACAGCTGCTTCACTCTCTTCACTACCTCTCTTTCTATCGCTATTTCTATCCGTCTCTTGGACTCTCTCTCATATTCTCTAACTCTCTCTATCTCTCTCTCTGTCTCTCTCATCTCTATCTCTCTCTCTCTCTCTCTCTCACACACACACACACACACATACATACGCACACACACACTGTCACTGGCTTTGGCAGGTTGGCAGTCTCCCGCATAGAAATGACATAAGATGAGTTTAAAGGATGAGTTATTGCTTGTCCCTCCATCCCCAATTAGTGTTCTGGATGAATGCATGCCCATGATGTAGTGGTAGGAATCAGTGGGGAAGGAAAGCAGTAATGCTAAAGTTTCTCAACTCTTTCTAGCCAACATCACTAACACTAGATGAGAGAGGATATCAAAAGGCCATACCAACCGCTCTGTAGATGTGTTTCTAAAAATCATGACAAACAAATCGAAAGGAAATTAAAAGTTTAGAAAACAGTAGCTGATTATATAAAAAAAGTTGTCTTAGTAGTGCATGTTGGGAAATGACCGAAGATATTACTCTTACTTAGAACTCAGATAATTAAGTGGTTGATTGAAAAACGATTTTCTTCCCTATACAGCCCATACAAGAAAGGATCAAACAGGTTTTTTTGACTGATCTCCCAGTCCTAACAAATGGACAGCTTGCTCTGCATTCAGTGACGTACACTGTGAGAGGAGATGAAAGAAATGAAAGTGAAATTAAATCTCATGACACTGAGGGTGCTGACAGAGCCGATTTAACACTCCATTTCGGTGACACTGACAAAGGGAGGTGTAAATGGCATGCGACGGTCCCGTTGCCCCCTACCCCCCCCAAGAAACAAAAAAAAAATCGTACCTTGTGGAAATTGCCGAAGAATAGCTTCTTGATTTGGGGGCCCTCAAAGGTAACGGTCTGGAAATCCCCCCGGTAATCATTGTTGAAGAAAGTGAGAGTCTTCCCGCCATCTGGTGATGGAGACACATGGGAGGGACAAGGCTCATTCATCACGCTATTAGTGTGTGTGTGCAGATTTACATACTAATGCATAGTGAGTGCGGATACCATGTGTGTGTGTGTCTGTGTGTGTGTGTGTGTGTGTGTGCGTGCGTATGTGTGTGTGTGTGTATGTGCGTGCGTGCATGTGTGTGTGTATGTGTGTGCGTGCATGTGTATGTGTGTGTGTGCATGCGTGTGTGTGTGTGTATGTGGGTGTGTACTTGCGTGCATGTGTGTGTGTGTGTGTGTGTGTGTACGTGCGTGCGTGTGTGTTTGTGTGTGCGGCTGTTTATCTCTTCATTCCAGCCCCTGGTGCTCACCCGTTGCACTTTACACGTAGATAAAGGCTAATCCTTAAATTACATGCTGCTGAGCCGCTAAGTCATCATTGTGGTAGCCTGGGCTCACAACAGATTATAAACCTGCAGGTGTGCTGTCATACACACACACACACACACACACACACACATACACAGATATATAAACACACTCACACACACAGACTGATACAGAAAGAGAGAGTGAGTGAGTGAAAGAGAGACAGATACAGAGGTAGACAGAGACAAAAGGAAAGACAAAGAGTGAAGGAAAGAAAAGTAGAGAGAAAGAATAGGTGACAAAGGAGAGTGTGTGACAGAGAAACTCAAAACAGAGACAAAGAAGGTAAAAAAGACAAAAGACAGACAGATATACATTTTACAGCCGCAATTACTAGCTCACTCACGGTCTAGAATTACACCAACTAGAGGCTCATTGTCTTTGTTGAGAATCTCCCATAAGGCAAATGGCTCTTGTGGTGTTTCAGGGAGCAGACGGAACAGCATGGAGATGGTGTAGTCTGAGGGCAGACCCTCTGGGTGGATGTACCTGAGGCGGAGGGAGAAAATACACGTTTTGGTTTCTAAATAGCTGCAATCCATATCAACAACTGCCAATATACAACATTGTGTTAGTGGCAGAACATGATTACACTGAGGGCTCTCAAAGCTCAAGCACCTATTCACATTGTGTAATTACAGTGAGTAAGCCTTGACCTTTTCGAATAACAAAAGACAGGTGGATCAAGATATATTATGATATACTCTTCTCCTGTAAGAATGCAGACTGCATTGTGCGGTTCACCAGAAACCCGCTCTCCCTACTGCTAAAAATAACACAAATGAAATGAGGTGCTTCAACTACAAAAACTTCACATAGAAACACAAAACAGTTAGTATAGGTCAAATTTATGATGGAACGTATATAAGTTTTGTATATGAATAAGTGACCTGTAGATACAATTTCTATGTATGAATAGATGGTATCAGGCCAAAGCACCACACATAAATATTTAAAGCAAAGCTTTCCTGGCGTGGTACATTATACAGTTGTGATTCAATCAGCAGTGTGTGTGTGTGTGTGTGTGTGTGTGTGTGTGTGTGTGTGTGTGTGTGTGTGTGTGTGTGTGTGTGCATGTGCGTGTGTTTATGCATGCGTGTGTGCACATGTATGTGTATGTGTGTGTGTGTACAAGTTGAAATGTATTACCAGTAGGGAAAATGTATGTGGAGGAGTGCTGTCCTTCACCCTCATGTATGACTGCAGTGCCCACCTTGCTGCAGGGGAGCTGTCCTTGTGCCTAATTCAATGTAAATCACTCTGGATAGGAGCATCAGCTGAATGCAATATAATGCACTGTGGGTACAGTACCTGGTGGGCTGGACTATAGAAGAATCCTTGTGAAGCCTGTAGCAGGGGAAGCTGTTGAAGGTGCCTGGCTCCATGGAAACGCCATCAAGGTTACTATACTGTTCCTCAGTCAACCCAAACACCTCCATCATCCTGAAGCCTGTAAAATGTGTGTGTGTGTGTGTGTGTGTGTGTGTGTGTGTGTGTGTGTGTGTGTGTGTGTGTGTGTGTATGTGTGTGTGTGTGTCAGAAAGAGAGTCAGTATGGCCATGTGTGATTAAGTGAAAGAGAATGTGGAGGAAGGTAATAATAGTGAAAAACTACTACAATATAAACTATTACAAAAAATACTACAGTACTACTGCAAATGTTCACTACATCCACTAAAAGAAATAATGGAATCCAAGACAAGAAAAGACATTTGAAATGTAAGTGTATGATTACATGGTGATATGTGACCTTATGAAACTGTCACAGGTGTCTGATGTCTGATTGACTGTACCTGGAATAGTGCTGCCCCTCATGGGCACCGATGGACAAGCTAGAAGAAAAAAACAGCTTTATGTTACTCTCTTCTTATTTAAAGGCACAAAAGAAAGAGAAAAGAAAGAAAGTTGCCTTTCAAAGTCTTTATACCGCATCACTTACTTGCTGATGCAGACTCGCACACGAACGTCACCAGCTTTTCCTCAATCTTCCGGAAAGCGTCCAAGTCGTCCACGAAGAACACGTGCCTCTCACTGGGCTTGCTGGCAATGCTCACCAGCTCCCCATAGTCAGCGTCCGCAAAGCCGATGGCAAAAACAATGTAACCTGGGAAAAGGGGCATTTGGCATTGGTCACTCACCTTGACGGACAGGTGAAATTCCAGCAAGAGCTGGAGTATTCAAGCTTGGCCTGTCTGGCCTGCATGCACCAGAGGTGGAGAGCCTGGCTTCAGAAAGTAAAAAAAAAACTTGCCACATATTTAATCCAAATGGTTTTTGAACCAGCCGATCCTAATGAGCACACAAATCATCAGACATGTAGGTCAACTAATTAGCGAAGTGACCTGTGTTAAGGGCACAGGCAGAGGGAATACATGGCTGAGTTTTTGCTCTCTGAAGCCAGGATCTCAACCTCTGGTCGACACATTTTGGGTCCAGCTACCCAACCTCGATAGAAAGGTGATTTTACAGCAAGAGATGCATTTAAGCTTAGCCTTTTCTGTTATCCCTGCACACTTTAGCTACCCACGCCCCTTTAAGGGCCATCTGAAGGTTAGCCTGTTTTCTTTCCGCCATACTTCAGGCAGTTAAATAGGTCAACAGGGCACTTGTAATGCTTCGACTGTCTGAGAAGGCTAGACAGTGTGCTCTCACTAATGCTCATCGGCATCTTCTGAAAAGCTATTCCATTCACATAAACCCCTGCACAGGAGTTCTGCCTTTAAAGGGTGTTTAATGAGAGAATGGGTTATTTGCACCAGTAAATCACCATTAAAAAGGGGAACCGAGGCAACCTAAGCCATTGTGAAAGGGAACCATTGTGTCCAGAGACCATAGACGTGTGTGTCTGTGTGTGTGTGTGTGTGTGTGTGTGTGTGTGTGTGTGTGTGTGTGTGTGTGTGTGTGTCTCACCTTCAATCTGTAGCTCCTTGGAGACCTTGTGGACGTCGTCCTGGGAGCGGCCGTCTGTGAGGACCACGAGCACTTTGGGCACAGCCCTCCGGATGCCCCCCTCCGTGGTGAAGATGGCGTCCTTCACATGCTTTATGGCTTTGCCTTTAAGGAGAAAGAGCACATAGCACATGGGTGGGGTGGGGGGTGGTGTGGGGTTTGGGGGAGGGGGAGCTCATTAGTGCAAAAAAAAACCAACAAAAAAAAACACACAACAAATTACAATTCCCAGCGTATCCTCCAGGAAAAGTGCAGCGGAATATGAATTTTAAAAGGCCAAAAGTGGAGTGTAAATAGACAGAGATAAAAAACTACTTAGTTTTCTGGGCACATAGCGGTGTTATTCAAATCATCTCAAAGAGACTTTGGGGGATTGGAGGATCTGGCTCGCAGACATGACTCAAATAGGAAAAGCTGAAAATGAGTGTTCATTAGTTTGTGAGCGAATGTCTCCGACGAGGATGAGAGGATGCTCTTGGAAACAATAAAATGCATTAATCACAATGCTTCACTGACTTCAAACTACCGCCTCATAATTCGCCTTGATTACAATGGCTAATTTTTATTCCCCTTTTTAAACGAATTGCATGCATCATAATCCGTATCGTTTGGGCAGTGTTGTTATTCAAATCTACAATGGAGAATAAATACTCTGGCACAGACTCAATTACGGTCATTGGAGAAATCGGGCTGTTGGGCTATGCTCTCTGTCCGCTCAAAACCTTCACCCAAAAAAAAAGCCTGCACACAGCATCAAGGAGAACACAGCATAATCTTCACACAGGTTTATTATACTCTCCTTCGCCAACTGGGAGCGAGCGAGTGAGAATCCTGCGCGGTAAGGTCATTATCATGGCATCATCCACTCCCACTGCCGCAGTGATTAAGATATGCAGCCACACGCAAAGGGGAGAAAAAAAAACTGGGGATTCACTGGGGCTTGGAAAATATAGAACATTCCAGAGGATGCCCAGCTATTGGTCAGCCACCCAGGAAGGTCACACAAGACATAAAGGACAAACAGTAGGTCAAAGTGATGTACATTCTGCCCTGGTTAAAAAAAAAAACAAATTAGATACAACTGCTGCTAATTTTGGTTCAGCGTAAAATGTTACCCCCATAAACCCCCTAGGGCTTATCATCAGAAATCTTCTAAATGGGTTCGGAACCTATTGTGCTGTAATTAGTGCGACTGGGTAGCCCTGCCGCGTGTTTGCAGTGTTAGCGTTAAGAGACGGCAATGGGCCGTGCCAGTGCAGTGCTGTGTTGTGTGGCACGTGCCTGTTTTAGTGTTGCCTCCTTTGTAAGAGATGCGCTGGATGGCGTCCAGCAGACGCTCCTTGTTGTTGTACGAGTTGAGTTTAAACTCCGTCCTGGCATCGTCGCTGAACTGAGCAATCGCCACCTGTTAGGAGAGATAGAGGTGTGTGTGTGTGTGCGCAAGGGTGTAAGGGAATGGGGTTAAGATGGGCGGGGGTGGGGGTGCGGGAGGCAGAAGAGTCATATTGAGAAAATCAGTGTGATGTGTCCACAGGAGGGAAGGAAGAAAGAAAGAAAGAAAGAAAGAAAGAAAGAAAGAAAGAAGGAAAGAAAGAAAGAAAGAAAAAAAGAAAAAAAAACAAATTGAGAGTTTTGTAGCAATTAGTGTCAAACACGTCAGGAGCACTGAGCTGATGCGTGTGTGTGAGCTGATGTGTTCAGCAGCACTGTGTTTTAATCCCGTGCCCACTGTGAGCAGTTTATTTATTTATTTTTTCTTCGTCACCGTGGTTGGCTCCTTGGGTGCCTCGTTTTCCTCCTCACCTGCGTGCCATCTGGGCCGATCTGGTCGAGCGCGCCCGTCGTGCTGTGCAGGAAGCGGATGATCTTATGGAAGTTGTCATCGCCAATACTCCAGGAGCCGTCCACCAGGAACACCAGGTCGGCCTTGGCCGCTTTACACACTGTGATGGAGGGAGAGAGGGAGACAGAGAAAGAGAAAGAAAAAGAGAGACAGAGAGAGAGACAGGCAGAGAGGGAGTGAGGAAGAGAAACAGAGAGGTAGATAGAGAGAGAACCAGATGGATGGATGGATGGATAGATAGATAGATAGATAGATAGATAGATAGATAGATAGATAGATAGATAGATAGATAGATAGATAGATAGATAGAGGCAGATACAGGGAGAGACAGAGACAGGGACGGAAAGATAAAGACACAGAGAGAAACAGAGAGAGAGAAAGACAGACAGAAACACAGAGAGAGAGAGAGAGAGAGAGACAGAGGGAGATGAAAGATTGGTGGACACAAGAACAAGGAAAGAGAAAGAAAGAAAATGATTGGGAAGAAGTAAATAAGTCAGAACAGCAGTTGCCTTTGCACTCACCTCACACCACAGGGATGGGCAGTGGGATGATTGCCAATTACCTTTAGCTGACTCTATCTCATATCAAGAGCCTTCCAGACAGAGATTGAGCAGCGGAGCATTTCCTCATGTTTGGTATGTGTTATTGTGGCAATTCTTTTTATACACTTAGGTAAACAGCCATGCTGGTCGCGAGGACCTGTTGCAGCCACACACACTCCACCCAGAGTCGACATTCCACAGATAGAAAATTATAGGAAGGAAAAAAATGGGGAGTTTATAGGGCTAAAGATGTGCAAGGACTTGTCAATTAGCTTTTATGGACTTCTATAAAAACGTTCTGAGGTTGCTGTGGACCACTTGTTTACGGGCATTTATGGTTTATGGTTGCAAATGCAGCACAACAGCCCAAGTGACAAATAGAGAAAAAATGGGTGGTATATTAGCAGCAAAGATAAGAAGGAAAGGAAAGTCAAGAAACGTCTAGCAAATTCCTTTCATTACCAGAGTTACGGAGAGATAATAAAAGGACAAAACTTTTATGTTACCAATTTGAAAGGATCGAAAACAGTGTTGTCAAACCTTTTAACCAACCGGTAGGATCAGCTAATGACATTATTACAGTGATTAAAGCGTGCTGGATTTGTGCTAATCTTTATACACATCCAGCGAGGGTTTCAAATGTCAGAGACTGACTCAGAATCAACAACAGGGGAATCAAAAGAAGAAAGATTGTCATGGCAACAGGTAGAAAACTCTTTGGTTTTCCGCCTCTTATGTCTGGGCCCATTTGGGATGAGAGGTGGCCATTACAGGTAGCCAGGAAAAAAACAGTATTTTACTAAATAATATAATATAGGCTTTGGCCTTTTTTTTTTACATTAACCTTTGTTTGTGTGAGTTCTGTGAACTATGAGGTGATGGGTGCCATGGTAACAGTATGAGCTGATTAACCTGGGTAATGGCGCATGGGGGTGTGTGTATGTGTGTTTGTGTGTGTGCGTGCACACACACAGATGTGTGTGTATGTGTTTTAG